>CM034302.1:40934891-41534891 GCA_019925795.1 Dendrobium chrysotoxum
TAGGGAATTCATAAGATATAATTTTTCTTATAGGTTCGATACTCTACTTTTCACTTTATTACTTAATCTATATGTACACATATATATCAAATAGAATGACCATCACTCAGCCATAATTAGGTGTATGTTAAATACAAACTGCTTTGAATCTCCGCCACATTCAACAGTAACAAAATGTTAATTAATTTTAAACAATATTTTTATGTTTGATTTTTCTTATAAATTTACTCTTATGGAGTTTTGGTTATTCTTAACGACTCTCTTGTGTTTTATATAAACTATATGTTGGTTTTCAATTTCAATTGGTTGTTCCGATAGAATAGAAATATTTTATTTTTATTTCTTTAAAAAATTTAGTAATAATTCTATATTCTTATAATTTCTAATTGATCTTATGAGTTAAAAATGGTATGCTTTTTTTTTTAATATGTTCTGAATATGCTTTGCTATAAGATTGATTTATGTTTTATAATATGTTTTGTAGAAATAACTCAATATCATATTTCGATATACATCTCTGAATCATTTAAAGTAAGTTCAATCAAATTTATTTGAATATTATTTCTTCAACAAATTAGTATAATTCAATGCCATTTTTTTATTTTATAGTAGTACAAATAGTAGATAAATAATTTTTATGAAGCAAAAAAATAATTTATAAGAATCAAATTTATATGTAATTTCTTATGTTTTTTCCTTAATCTTGTAATTTTTACATTAAGTTTTAAATATGTTTTAATATATCCAATTATAGTACATAAATATAGGTATTTATATGTCATCGCTAGAAAAGTCTTTTGTACAAAAGTTTATTTTGCTGGTCACAGGCTGCAAAGGGCTAACGGTTGATAGGTAGTGTGTGCAAGCCAACGGGTTGTACGTGTGTTGCAAACTAATGAGGAGGGGTTAAGCATCATGTGAGACTCGATGGGAAAGAAAAATAGAAGTGTGTTGGTTAGGAGTTTTAGGATGAATCATGCAACTATGCAGGGATAACATTTGGCAGGATAGTGTGTGTGTGTGTATTATTGATTTGACTTTAATTTTTTTCTAATTTTAATTAAAATAATAAGAAAATCATAAAAAAGAGTGCGACAGTTAGTATAATATCTCATTCTTCATTTGTCTTGATTTATATGCTGTCATCTTGCTCGTGACCAAACTTCAATTTTTGGCTCATGCAATGACCTTGGCAAAATCGATGTCATTTTCTGAAAATTGACGTTCCAAGTGTGTTAGTGAAGTTTTTTTATGTTCAAAGCTTTGGGCAACTTTACACAATGTCACATCTATAGATCATTGTTTTTTTATTGTGCTCACTTAAATTGAAGAAGAGCAGGTCCTTCCTTGACAATTTTGATGTTCCAATTTTGATGGTGTAAACAATTTTGCGATCTGATGATTTTCAGTGATTTTCAAGAAACATCGAGATATTTTAGACCTATTTCATATGACATCACTTTAGTTTACCATCATCTTCATTATGCTCACTCAATGGTTGTGACACATATAAGGAGGCATGCTCCATGACCAACTTGCTAAATGTGTTTGTAGTTGGTATGCTCCATGACTGACATGCTTCTTGATGATGTAGGATCCTTCCCAAATGGAACTAAGCTTCCCTAATTTGGACTAGTGAGTTGCTGAATCCTCTGTCTCCATCAAATCACCATGGGTTATATTGTTTTGGCTCTCCATATTCACTAATGCCTCTTGGTCCTATTACCCTACTCCATGTTGTCCTCAACTTCTAGTCACTGGCATGAATTCACATTCGTCACACCTAAGATGATGTTGGATCCAAAATTATCTGTGGATCTCACCTTGGCACTACTAGTGATTCAAACTAGGTAGGTATGGTAAAACAGGGGAGATGAGTAGATGAGTAAGGAGAACTTTGTGATCAACTACTATGTAATAATAAAAATAGCATAATGATTATATAATCTATAAAATATACTTTTTAGCCTCTTCTTTCTAGGATTGTGAGGGCTAGAGGTGAGGATACACCTAGAAAAGTAAAAAAAAATACATGATTGGATGGTTATAGTTTGTTACAAACACCTAGCCTTATCTATGTCATGTACACATAGACTTAACATCTAACGTGGCTCTGGCTACCTTCTGTGAATACATGTGATATGTTCTTTTTGTAAATGCCTCACGGGTGAGTGTCTTAAGAAAGTCCTCTCAAGCAAGTGCCTTGAGTAAGTTCTCTCAGGCAAATAACTTAGCTTATGACTGATGAGGTTATTAATGTGTTATTGTTAGGTGTGCATCTCATATAGATTGAATGAGGGGACCTCTGAGAGAGATAAGTTGCTTCTATTGTGGTGAGCCTTTCTTTTAGATGAGTTCTTATGAGGCAAGTTCCTCCTTGGGTCAAAGTTTGCTAAGATGAGTTCTTCCCTCAATCAAGTATATTTGGAGGTGTACTTCCTTGGTATCAAGCTTCTCTAGGGCGAGTACCTACCCATATTTAATCTTACTAGGGTGAGCTCTCATTTGAGTCAGGTATGCCTTGGATGAGTGAACCTCTTGGCAGAATTTCTCTAAGGTGAGCTACGCTAGTACCTCCTAGTTTCCTATACCAATATATTGGGCTTTATAATATTTGTCTTAAAATAAATCTAATGTTGTATAATCCATTTTAATCAAGTTTTTACCAAAACATACTGGTCATAATTTTCTCCTAGCTATTATGGACATTCTTGCTGCTACTTGTTCTTTATAGCCAAATTGTATTAATAATACGTAATGCATTTTTAGCTCATGGAACATTTGTACATAGGTGCAGGACACCTTACATCAATTTATACGCTAGAAGAGCTAGAGGATACTCTTGATATAGCTGGCATTGGACTAGATGAGTATCCATTATGAGTCAAGCTCTTACCCTCGGAGCCAGCTGAGCTCATCACACTCATTTACAAGAAAGCATCTACCACAGTGATCCCTCACTCATTCAACAGTAACTCATTCTAGTCTCAAAAAATTTCCATCCCCGCTCACACTTTTGCTCACCTTCATCAACAGGGTGATGCCGAGCCTCTCATATCACTTGCTAGCATCAACAGATAACCCTTTAACTATGTGTTTTCCCTCTCTCTGGACTCACTTTACACTTACTTACCCTTTCTTAAGTTCACCCAATGACACATCACTTATCAAATTGTTGACTTCACCTTCCCAAGGATGACCAAGAGGCACCACATATATTAGGCCAGCATGTGACATTATATGGGCTTCCACATGTAGCCCGCATATTTTGTCTTTTTTGTATTGCCATTCTCGCTACCCCCAAATGAATATAAATATAGGGTGATGAGGAATAGTTAGAGATTAGAATTTAGGACTTTTTAGAGTTATAGTCATTTTTGGGCTTTAAGCTTTTAGGTCTTCTTTGTTGGATGTAGTTGACGCTCTTAGGTGCCATACCTTCTTTACCACACTCAACCAATTGACACTTAAGTGGTTCACTTGCATACTGGTAGAATTGATGAACTCATTTTTTTAGTTTAAATAGATATTTGTTACATAATTTGCATTGCCCAATGACCCTCGAAGAGCATGTAGGCTCTATTAAATATGAAACAAGAGCTTTGGGAATCATTGAGGAACTTTATAATGAGGTTCCAAATTGAAATGCTGGACATCAAGGATCTTGATCTTGCGATAGCTCGAGCCTCCTTGACTCAAGGACTAAGGGAGGGTCCTTTCTGATATGCACTTTGTATACAGTAGCCAAAGTCACTCTCCAAACTATTAGAACTAGCTAATATTCATGTGAATGCTAAGGAATATGATGGGGTAGCTGAATCATCTACAACTACCCACCATCATGAGATAACCCAAATGCGAGAGCCCCATAAAAAAAAGGGAAAGATAAAAGAGTTTGTTCCTAGGGAAAGGATGGACAAAAAACCTAACCAACCATATGATCATTGACAAACTGATTAGCAGAGGGTGCCTGCATAACAAAGGCACTTGAGGATAATGGGTCCACCATCACAAAGAATCAAGGAACCTCCTTAAGTCACCTGACCTTACCATAAAGAAACCATGTATCGACCGTACAAATATCCCACTTACACTCCATTGAGAGTGTTAATGGCCAAGATTGAGGTCTACTACAAAGAGTTCTTTAAGCATCCACAATTGATGAAAGCCACTTGTAACACTCATGACATCTCTATATAATACAACTTCACTAGGTACCATAGCCACAACTAGTGGAATGTTGCCACCTCTATGGCCTTGTGGAGGAATTGATCAAATTCAGGAAGTTAAAATAGTTCATTCTTACTAACTTAGGCCAGTGACTAGGGAATGGCCCTATCGAGAGAGACATGAATGGGCTAGTACAAGCATGTATAGTGTATATAGCCAGAAGGGTACTCGCCATCAAGGGTAGAGAATGTATGTACTCACCTATAAATCCCAAGAGACTATGACCAGGAGAAGTAAACTTGACATTTCTATCTAGTCATAATGGTAGAAGTCACCCCCATCACCTTCTACATAGAAGATAAATTAGTTAGAGGGAATCCTAACAATAATGTAGTAATTATCATTATGCTCATTGCTAACTATCGATCAACAATATTTTGATAGACACAAGAAGCTCAATAAACATTATTTTTAAATCTATCTTTGATAAGATAAATTTGCTTGCTTCCTAGCTCTCCCCTACTATAGGATCTCTTTATGGTTTATTTGGTGAGTGCCATAATAAGAAGCAAGTACTCGCCCAACTAGTTACCTGTGGTGAAGGCCCAGTACACCATGATAGCTGACTTCATCATAGTTGACACCCTGGTGACCTATAATGTTATATTTGGCAAACTTATGCTAGACAATTTCTGCGTTATGGTATCTACATTCTACATTACCATCAAGTTCCCAAAGGAAGGGAAGGAGATCAGAGTGAGAGGTGATGTCACCCAATCACACACCTGCTACCTAAGGGTGGGTTGCAAAGTGGAAGCCACCTGAAAAGAGGGCCTCCCATAAGATATGGAGCACAGGCCCATGTATGAAGACCTCTGAAGAAGTCAATGAAATGCCCACTATAGAGGAAGAATAAGGTAGAACCCTTTGCACTAGCACCTTCTTCAATAGAGATTATTGAGATGAGTTCATTCAAGCGCTACGGTGGGACCCCGACATATTCATATGGACAATAATAGATATGCCTAGTATTAGTGATGATGTACTTACTATCGACTTAATATAAGGAAGGATTCTTGCCCCATTAAGTAAAAAATAAGAAAGATAGCCACCTTACTTAAAAAATAATAAAGTTAGCCACCTTGCTTATCAAGCCCATAAAAGATGCGATGGAGAAGATGAAGGCTACAGTGTTTAAAAGAGAGGTCAAGTACTCGAATTAGATCTCCAATGTCATCATGATGAAGAAAGCAATCTGTAAGTGGAGGATGTGTGTGGACTTCATAAATCTAAACTCAGCATGACCAAAACATAGTTATCCATTACCTAGGCTAGTCAACTTGGTAGTGGGTTACTCAATAATGAGGTTTATGGATGTGTGCTTTAGTTAGCATTCGATTAAAATGTATCCAAATGATTGTGAGAAGATAACCATTATTATGATGGAAGGCTTGTACTGCTACATGGGCATGCCCTTTGGTCTAAGATAACATTATGGCAACCTACCAGAGAATAATGGACAAAGTCCTTAAAGAGAATAAAATGGAGAAACATTAAGGTCTATGTGGATGACCTCCTAGTGAAGAGCAAGTCGCATAACTAGAATATTGAAGACTTAAAGGGGATATCAATATCATCATATATGATCAAGTCATTTTGAAATTGTCCAGCATGGTTGGCATGTATGACCCAAATAGTGTGCAGGATGACTTTGGGCAATTTTGAACTAATCATACAGGATGATATACATATCATCCTGGATGATCAAGTCATTTTCCTTTAATCGTCCAGGCTTTTTGTTTGGACGTCTCAAACTATCTTCTGAATGATATTCCTTATTTGAACTAATCATCTAGGATGATCACAGAATCATCCTAGATAATCTGAATATAATTTGTCTTCTAATCATCCAGAAGAACCAGACATCCATGCCAAAAGGGTCTGATTTACACTGATCTTACCGGATGATCTTTGATGGCTAGTTAAAATTTAGGAGAATTTTTGAGGCCTCCTATTTAAGATCTCTTTCATTCAACTATTAAGATCTTTTGCCGCTATCCTTTTCTGAGAGAACTTTGAGAAGGAGAGAGAGAGAGCTCGAGAGAGAGAGAGAGGATCTTATGAGGGGGAGTTTGTGAGGTATTCACAAAGGTTTCTCCAATCAAGGATCTGAGTCATCTTCTTCGGTCGCCATTTCTTATCCTTTATGTCTCTGTGGAAGGATCGTCTGTAAGAAGATCAAGGCTCTCTGCCTGGTTCAAGAGGAAGCGAAAGGAGGTAAGGTTCTCTGCCTACTTTAGGAGGAAGCAAAAGGAGTCTTGGTTCTCTCCCTCACCGGGTTGGTAAAAAGGAGTTTTATAAGGGCTTCTCCGCCTTGTTGTGGGAACAAAAGGAGAGTCACTGAGTTTTAGTACAATACCCGGAGGAGAGGCTCCGGGGAGTGGACGTAGGTCAAGTTGACCGAACCATTATAAAATCTTGTGTGTTTTTTCTAATTATTTTCTGCACTTTACTTTTCTGTTGATGATCGTGTGATTGAATTTATTATTTTGCTTCATTATACATCTTCACATCATCACAAAATTGTAATTGTTTTTAAAATGTTCAAAAAGATTTACAAAATCAATTTTTGCTCATGAATAATTAAAAATAACCAATTCACCCCCCCTCTTAGTTAGCCTCAGGCTAGTTCGTAAGGGCTTAACATCCCTAACAAACTTTCAGAGTGAAGATACCTTGAGGGAGTCTAGGGTTATGTGAGGGAGATCATGTGGTTTCCAGCATAAGCTTGCACCTTTATCCTCTAGAGTTTTTATTTAGGGATCCTAAAGAGGAGCTCTAGAGAGTTTTTTTGCATGGAAGTCTTGCGACTAGCTGAGGAGGCTAGGGGAGCATCATCTCTGCTATTTTGAGGAGGAGAGTGAAGGCATCTTCGTTGTGCTAGGAAGAAGAAGGAGAGTGAAGGCATCTCGATGTGATTTAGAGTGAAGACATCTTTGTCATGCTAAGAAGCAGATAGAGCGAACATTGGTCAAGTTTATTGAGCCATATGAAAATTCTAGTTTACATTTCTTTATTTGTTTGCATTATTTATTTTTTACATTTTTTATATTGCTTAGATCTATGTTTCCAAATGTTGTTGTGGTTGCATCTAACAAAATGTTTCAAAAACTAAGTCTTCATAAAAATTTTCTACAAAATAAAAATATTTTGCTTTAATCATTCTCATAAATTTTGCTTTAATTAATTTTTGTTGCTATAAAAATAACAATGTATATTATTTTTTTGTGGAAAAATAAGAGAAAAGACTATTACACTTAAATCCAATGATTGAAAAATAAGAATTCTAAGGAAAAGAAAATGAACATATAACATTAATGATGAGAAAATTCAAGAAATTCTTGAAAAGCAAGCATCGATGTCACAATGAAAAATGGAGATGTTAAAGTAATAATGTGAAAAAGCTTTATATGATATTATGTGCTATGAATGTAAACAGAGAAGCCATCAAGTGTGAATGCCCAAATCTAAAGAACAATTCAATAAAAGTAAAAGCCGCAAATAAGGGAAATGTGAAAACGAATAAAAGGAGATCTCAAAAGGCCTTCTGTGCCAACTTTGACTCTGGATCATCATAATACAAGCTTAGTAAGTGGTCGTAAATCTCTATCTCATGGTAATATATAACAATAACAACTCTGATGAAGAACATGTGTATTGTAACAACCCAAAAATATGAAAAAAATTGTTTTAAAATAAAAATATGAAAATCTACATAGAACACTGCGACATTATGCCACTAGAAAATCTCATTGCATCAAAAAGAGTTCTGGTTTAAAATAATTTTGGATTTAGTATGCAGTGAAGAAATATTGGGTTCCTTGGGCGCCGTGGTGCCAGACACTAAAATGAGTTTTTATATATATTTAATCAAAATCCTTACCACCTCACTCCCTTACTCTAACTCTCATTTCCTTTACCAGGAAGTAAGGAAAAAGGGGAATAAAAGGGAGAGGAGAGAGACAGAAGAGAGAGAAAACTTTTTGGGGCTTTTTGGTCCAATGCTTCTATTATGAATTTTGTTCTATTTGAAGTAAGTGACTATACTATTACACTTATTTTTTATTACTTTGATTTCTAAAGATTTTATCTCTCTCAAATATGCTAAAAATTCATTTACGCTAATTTATCGAGCTTTTTAAGTGTAACCTTTTTTAATGATAGATATGATCCTCATGAACATTTTAACTATAATATTCTTGAATTTCACCTGGTAAAATAAAACTTATGATTTTCTAAAGCTATAGATTAATATATAGATTTTTCTGTATTTTAAAGATTTCTTCATTTCACACATCAAGAGAGACTTATTTAGTGATAAAATTGATATAAGATAAATGTAGCATTTGCATGTAAGTAAGGAAGGGTGGTTGTTAACCCTAAAGTTAATATAGCTTTACTCTTAAAATATAATAACCTATGTTGGAGGGAGGGATGTTGGGCTTTCCTTAAGATAAAAGTTTTATGTAGTGATCTGGATTATATTACATAATTGATTAATCAAATTATGATGACGGGTAGAGATTGATGAGTCTTCATTAATTATTAAAAGCTACCTATGAATTAACTTAAGATAATGAACAATAATGGTAATTTAAGGATCGATGATCAAATGATCGATAATTGGAGTTAAATTAAAGATTGACCAAGTAGGCGATAATTGGCTTGAAAGGATGAAAATATCATATGAAAGCTCAATGTCTTACCTTACTTTTTACAATTATATTTATGATTAAAATTACATGATAATATATTGAATTGATAGATAAATATAATTAGTATAGAATTCATTAAACAAACATTGATACTGGTACATCATTGTATAGTATATAGATATGGCCCATTAATTAATGGTCCTTTTTACTAGTTTTCTTATAGTTTGATAGATCTCTCTTGGATTTACTAATCATAGTAGTTTTCATGTTGATTGATATGTGTTGGAATTAGAGAAAGCATATTGATTCTTTTTCCATGCATTGATTGTAGTGGTAATTTTTGGTTACTTGCTAGACTTTTATGCTCATTACGTGATTTTATATGATTTTAGGTGAAAGTAAGGAGCCTACAGCATGAGGCTAGATAGCAATGCTAATTTAGTTATACTTTTTGCTCTTTAGTTTTATATGTGTTCTTTTGTAACATGTGATGACAATTACATATATGCTTTTGGACTTTGGATTTTGTGGCAGAATATAATATTGACTGTAGTAAAATAATTATAATCATTTGCTATTTATATTTTCCTGAATGCAAATAATCATCTTTGGTTATCAATAATTTGATTTAAATGAATATTATTATTAATTGAATTATAAGAAGAATGATAAATGAAGAATGGAAAAAGAGATTAAATTCTTCTACTTTAGAACCTGGGGTGTGACAAAGTGGTATCTGAGCAATGATTAGTAAAATAATTAGATTGATTTATAGGTGCATTATTGATTGTATTATTGATTTATTTAAATAGTATTGATTGTATTATTGATTTATAGGTGCATTATTGATTGTATTATTTATTTCTTATATAATTATGTTGTTTTGAAGGATTTATTTTTTATTTTAGATTTGTTTATTGATCAGGTAAATTGACCATAAAATGGGAGAAGTATGAACCTGACACTAAAGTGTTTTCAGTGACATCTAACAATATGACAAAGTTTGCTTACTTGATTGCTCAACTAGTGAGCGATAATTTAGCAAAATAGTCTTGGTAGAATTATAAGAAAATATATGAAAGTAGAGAAAAAAAATTGATTGGAAAATTAATTTTTTTTTTACCAATGTTTATATAGTTTAATAGATCTCTGTTGGATTTACAAGTCATATTAATTTTAACAAAAGAAAGGGAAAAGAGATAAAGGTCTTCCACTTTAGATTCTAGGGCCTAACATATATGACTTCACATACGATGAACTACTTTAATTTTCAGAACAATTATAAATAAGTTATAAAAGTTAAAATGTAAATTTTTTAGTTTAAAGCATGAATATGAAGCATTGCTAAATGAGCACACAAATATGGTTAAAAACATTGCATGTTTTATAACTAAGCATATTGTATTAATTGGACTGCATTCAAGTTTGGAAAATGAGTCAGGAGTTTTGAAAAAAGATTTGAATGAGAAAAAAAACATACTAAATTAACATAAGCATGTAAAATACTAGAAGAAGAGGTCCTATATATGCAAGATAGTTAGCATCAAGCATATATGAGATTAGGCATCATTGTAAGTGCAAATGAAGGATTAAAAAAAGAAATTAATGGATTAAAATCTAATGCATCATGATCCATTCACACACCATCTAAGAGATTACCACATGTATACTCATCTCATAAAAAGGTCTCGTCATTCCATATGTTTGCTCATTTATTCCCAAATGTTAGGAGTTTTTCTTGTGACAGGGTAGAACACATCGTACAAATCTGCCCACATAGAGTCCACCATAACACACATTTTATTTTGTGGCCTAAGGCCTTATTAGCACAACATAACATGAACACATTTTCCTAAACTTTGTCCCATGCTGGTCTGGGTTCCAAAATTCTCACCTTGATATATTTAGTAGGTATGCATCTAGTAGATGTCCAATGTGGGCATGTGTTATTAGGACAACGAATGCTCAACACACTTGATTGGTGATATGTGCAAGTTCATCTTATTGGAGGCTAGGAGTAGAGATAAAGTAATACTTATAAATAACACTACTAGAAAAGTAATGGGGACAATCACCTTTAGTAAAAAATAATGGTTTTATTATTTAAAATGTTTTACTTGTGGTAGGCTTAAAATATAATTTGCAAAGTGTAAGTTAGTTGTGCAAGAAATGATTTGATATTAAATTTCTTTCTGCTAAATATTTTTTGATGTTAAAAAATTAAAACTATACTAAAAGACTAATGAATAAAAAATATTTATATAATACATTTTAATTCTTTTAAAAAGAGTCATGAAATCTGTTGTTTGAGAGTCATTATAGATAAATCATGGTTGTGGCATAGGAGACTATGCCATACAAGCATGAGGAATCTTATAAAAATCACTCAATTAGAGCTTGTTAGAGATATCCTCTAGTTAGATTTTACAATAGAACATCTATGTGTTGTGTGTTAGAAAGGAAAATAAGTTTAGTCATCATTCCAAACCATTAGGGATATAACAACCACTCGACCATTAGAAGTGCTACATATTAATTTATATGGACCCGTTAGTATAATGATACTAAGAAGAAATTTATTTTGGCTTCATGATAGTTAATTATTCTAGATTTATCTCAGTTAAATTTTTCACCAATAAAAGTGAGTCATTTGAAGAGTTTAGGAATTTTTCAATTTGGATTCAGCATAAGACAAGATGTAATAAGTTAACAATTCATAATAAGCAAGGAATAGAATTCAATAATGAAAAATTTTAAGTAGTTTACATAAGATGAGGTATTGAACATAATTTTTCAGCCCCTAGAACCCTACAACAAAGTGGCATAGTTTAAAGAAAGAATATGACATTAATAGAGGCTACTAGGGTTATGCTTATTGAGTATGAATTACCAAAATGTTTCTTAGCTAATGCTGTGAATATCTTTTGCTATGTTTTGAATAGGGTGAATATAAATAAGGGTAAAGTTAAAAAAGTCACCATTTGAATTTCTTAAGGATGAAACTCTAAATCCCTCTCATCGACATGTGTTTGGTTGTAAATGTTTCTTTTTGAACAATGGTAAAACACATTTGGGAAAGTTTTATGCAAAGGTAGATGAAGCAGTATTTCTTGGGCACTCTTTAGTAGGAAAGGCATATAAAATATTTAATAAGAGAATTTTTATCATTAAAGAGCCAACCCATGTTACATTTGATGAATCCAATAAGGTTGTCCATATTAGAGAATATGATGAAGAAGATGAAGATATCACTCATAGGATTGAAAAGATTGAACTTTATAATATAACCCAAAGAGAAAAACCATTAAATAGAGAGTGGATGTATGTTAGTAGTCATCCAAGAGACCTCATCATAGGAGACCCTTCTTAAGGTATTAGGAGTAGACACAATATTTGGAAGGATATTATTCACACCATACTCGCTTTTATGATTGAGTCTAATAGTGTAGACGATGCACTTAAAGATGAGTTTTCAGTTATGGCTATGCAAGAGTTAAATTAGTTTACTAGGAATGTTGCTTGGGAGTTAGTGCCAAGACCTTCTTATTAGAGTTTGATTAAAACTGAATGGGTCTTTATGAGTAAATTAAATAACTTTGGATCATTTATAAGAAATAAAGCTAGACTAGTTGTAAAAGGGTATCAAATTGAAGGAATTAATTTTGAAGAAACATTTACACTTGTAAAAAGATTATATGTCATTAGAGTCTTATTAGCTTTCACATGATTTATAGGTTTTAAATTATATCAGATGGATATAAAGAGTGCATTTCATCACATGATCAACCATAGTTCTTGAATAATAAAGCCCGTAGGAAATAAAATACTAAAAATTAAAAGAAAAGGTAAACCATATTTTTTATAGTGCTTCAGTCAAAATTGACCTATGTCCACTCCCCAAAGATCCTCCTTTTTAGGAATTTCACTAATACGAAAAGGATAAACCCTCATGCTCCTCATAATGGCAGATATGTTACTCCCTCCTACTCCTAGCAATGGTAGAGATGCCACTTGCCTAGCCTCCTTATCTAGTATAAGTCTTTCGCCTAAAGACTTCTTACTTAGAGCTGCTCAAAAACCATAACATATAGGAACTATGGTGTTGTGGACAAATTTTATGTTCAAACCATATGATTTTCTTTAAAATCTTTCTTTTGTTAAATTTTCATAAAATAACATTATACCATCCCGAAAGATAGACTTGTTTCACTATCAATTTGAAAAGAGCAACTTAATTTATTTTCATAATCAAACACATCAAAAGGAATATTCAATACATCCCTAAACATAAAATGAATATTCACTTATCATTTAATCACAAAACTAAATCAATAAATTTATTTTCATAATCAAACAACATAAGAAATATTCAATTTATCCCTAATATAAAAGTAATATTTTATTTATCATTTTATCATAAAACTAAATCAATGGATTTATTTTCATTATCAAATACATAAAGAATATTCAAATCATCCCAAAGGATAAAATTACTATTTACTTATCATTTAATCATGAAACTAAATCAATGAATTTATTTTTATTATGCACTCATAAAGAATATTCAATTCAACCCTAAAGATGAAAAGAATATTCACGAATCTTTTGATTATGAAATTAAACAAATGTTTAAATATTAGGTATGCATCCATATATTCTTCTCTTATCTTAAAACAAAACTAAGGTTTAATTCTAGATTCTAGACCTCATATAAGAGCAAGACCCTATAGTTAATTATATATCCCAAGAGAATACTCTCAATTAAAGGGAAGACTAAAGTTTTTAAATTCTTATAGATTTAAAAAAAATGCTCGGGCTATTAAGATTTCATTATATATAGGCTTTATATTATAATTTTTTATTTATATTTGGATCTTGGGAATGATAGAATAGGAAGGATGTGTAGAGATTGAGGGGTCTATACAATCTAGACTTACACATGCCTAGAGTGAGCTGCTAGCTAACAATCTTAAGCACAATCAATCAGCATATGAATGCAGAACTAGATAAGCTCCATCCTAAAACTCAAGGAATTATAATTTAGAGGACTATAATCAAGACTTCACAAGATGTACATGATCGCATAATGAAATGATGCATGGACAATAATGTATAAATAAAAACTTTTATTCTTTTTTTTAAAAAAAACTTTTATTCTTTGATAATTTCTTAGAGTATAAACTTTTATCCTAATACTCATTGTTTTCCTGTAGTGGGTTTGCTATAAAGTAAATGTGGTAAGAGTCCACCATCAATAAGCCTTGATTTCTACTCCTATACAAATATAGAATTGAATATGATTATTTATTTCTTCTTCAATCTTCCATCTTCTGGATCTTCTATAAAATTCCAAATGATAATGATGTTCAAAGGAAGAAGAATAATTTCCTTTTGGAACCTTTACAAGTGTATACAAATAATCATTTTTAAAATCTTTTATAACTCTTGACATTGTATAACTCAATCTAGCTATACAAGAATCCAAAGCATTTACATTTTTATTTGCCTTTACATTTACATTATTACCTAAGTAAATTTTACTTTACAAGAATATAAAATAGTAGATTATATATAAAAAAAATATACATATGCAATGTAGTGTAAGTGTATATAGAAAAGTAAAATAGCCTAAGAGCCTACTCCAAATATGAACCAATAAAAATATAAATATGACAGTCAGACTACATAAAGTAAACATTCCAAACATGAGTACCCTCTAGGTAAGGCACTCCATAAGAAAATCAAATTAAATCACCAGCCTAGCCTAGGCTATAGTTAGTTGTCATAGCAATCCATCTAATTGTGTGTATAAGGTTGTATGGCTTGGATAAAGCCAAGGTTTTCTTAGTTTAAAATTATCTACAAATTAAATTTATTTATTTAAGTTCATTGATGGTTGATTTAAATTCAAGTTCTAGTATTTTTAGAAGCTTTTGAATTTATTTTTAAAGGTGTTTTGATTATTGCAAATATTTAGCTTTAAGTTATAAAGAGCATAGCGCTCAATAATTTTTATGTGCCAAAATTTATTGATTAGCAAGTCCTAGACTCATATTTGTTATGCTACGAATCCTCCAAATTAGGGTAGATAGGTTGCATAGATTCATCGCAATTCAATTAGGTGTTTTAGTCCTTAAAGCTTTCTAATTCAATACACCTTTGCCTTCTTAAAAGGAGTCAAGAACAAGGGTATGAAGCTTTAATATCTAAGGTTTTATTACTATTTTTTAATTAATTTAATTCATTGATTACTAATTTATAAATTTTTTAATTTAATATTTATATTCATTAAATACATTGGTGGTGTTGTCATAATAGGCATGAGGACCAAAGCCTCCTTTGAACACATATCATTGTAACTCGAGGTTATCCAACCAAAAAACTTTGTTGATAGAGTATTGATTATTCATTAATTTAATTCATTAATCATTGATTTATATAGTTTATAATTTATAATTTACATTTCATTAATTTCTTTGTGACATTATCAAAATGAGCACGAGGACCAACGCCTCCTTAGGACATAAAGCCTCATAGCCCGAGGTAGTCCAGCCTAAAAACTTCATTAATAGAGGGTATCTAATTTAATTCATTGAGTTATATATTTAATGAATTTTTTATGATTTATTAAATTTTTTTTATTTATGGGATTATTTAATAAATTATATTTAACTAATTATTGACTTTTAATTTAAAATGATTTGTGGAAGTCTTATATTTTTCATGAATACTAGACCTAGAGATGAGTCCAACGCCTTTGAGTTTATGTGATTTAGATTTTTTTGGAATTAGTTATAATTCTACATGTTTAACCCATTATAATGAATTAAATTTGACCAAATATTAAAGTTTAGATGTACAATGTTTTTTGGAAGTTTTATATTTTCATAAATACTAAACCTAGTGATGAGTCCAATTCCCTTAACTTTGTGTCATTTGGATTTTTTCTGTAATTAGTTTTGATTTTTATAAGTTTATGACATTTAATAAATTAACTAATTATTTAATTAGAGAGGATTCCTTATTTTTGTTCCAAATCAACTCCAAAACTCTTGAAATCTTTCCCAAATATCACTGATAACTCCTAGGGATGATTACAAGTATTTAAAATTATTTTGGAGTTTTTAATTTTTTTTAATTATGTAGTTTAGTTCATTATTAATTTTTCATGATTCTAAAATTACTTTTTATTTTGAAGGAATTTCAAGGGGCTTTTAATTTTCCTTTGTTAAAATTTTAATTCTAAGCACTGTGACACTTATAGTGTGTTTTTAATTTAATTTGGCTTTATTATGAATTATTGAAATTCCTACGTCAATTATGTATATCAATCTTAGGTTTAACAGACCAAATGTTCTCTAAATATAGGAAAATTTGAAACATAGGTTCAACTGAACATGTGCTTCGATCGTACTAAATTTGGGCTGATCAAAGGGTTCCTAGGTGTCACAATCATCCATCAAAAGTAAATACAACTATACCATTGTTGATTTAATTTAGGCAATCTACTGTATAGATATGGGTAAAATAAGAGGCATTATAACCCTTACATATACACAAATAATAAACAAAAAAATCAAGCCTTAACTATCGTCTAGAATTATGAATTTCTAAATTTTTTGGCCAAATCATGACCTAGAATTTTCAAAATTCAACTCACCAAGCTCCAATACTCAGTAAGGCTCAATAAATTAGGGCATGTAAGAAACACACCCTAGTTTATACTATCCTAATTTGAGCTCAACTGGACCATTCGTTAATGAGTAATAATGAAAAATTAGTTTTTAATCAAATATAAATTACTCACAATCCACTAGTCCAAAACACTTGAAATAAATTTTAAATTAAATCGGGCTCAAGATGGTTCCAATGAGCCCAAGAAAACTCAATTTGTGTAAGAATTAGATTTATGGTGAATTTTTGAAATTTATGAGCATTTTTATATCTATTTAATACATTTTAATTGACATTTTGGTCGGTGCCAATCTTTGCCTGACATCACGTTGGCTTTCATCGTACATCATATATTAGCCGTTGGACTGATAATTTAAATATATAGGATTATGTTTGGGATCTTCTGATCTACACAAATTAAACATATGTTCTTGATTCTTCCACGTCAAAGCTCCGAAGGCCTCAGGCGGCGTTGGTTTGAAACCCAAGGCAGATGCGTGCTATTTGTTGATTTATGGGCTATCTAGTTATGATAAATAAGTGGTCGGATGACTCCGATTGGTCCAAGGAAGTTTAGTTCAATTTTAAATAAGAATTTAAATATTTATAACTTCTTATATACTTGTCAAAACTCAATGAAATTTGAAAAATTACATCTAAGTATCATGAGCTTTCATTCCATGGAGTTCAGGTGCTCTATGCAATGAGATCTTAAAGTAATTGTAATTTGAATTTAAAACCTTAAAATGGAAAAATACCTCTATCCGGTGGATGGAACTTCTTGATTTAGGCTCTATGGATGATCTTCCTTGAGGACTCCATACTCTGAAAATCATTAGATTGAATGTTGATTTGATCGGATTACTTTCTCTCTCCTCTCTCTTTCCCTACTTCAATTGGACTTCTCTAAAGCTGGGGAAGGTTGGAGAAGGCTGTGGGGGAGCTTAGGGAGTTAATAGGAGGCTAGGGAAATAAATTGATCAACCTTTTCTTCAGATTTTTGGGAGTATTTATAGGAGATAAAAATTTGAATAGAGGGCCATGATCTTGTCACCTAAGCATTGGCCAACCACCATTTTAGTTGGGGACTGACCAATAAGAGCCAAGGTAAGGTTTTGGAGTGTTTGTGGTCATTGGGACTTGTGTTTATTCAGCTATGAGTGAACCAATGGTTATAGAGGGGTTGCTTGAGAAATCTTGCCCCATTAGTATCCCATGTGATTGGAAGTTGACATGGCATGTGAGTGAATATTTTGGAACACAATTCAAGTGTCTATAGTAACTAATCTGGACTGAGTTATCAATAGGCCTAAGAAATTAGGTTAGGAGGGCTTGGTTCAACCCAATTGGTTAACCTAGATCAAACCATGGGTTAGGCTTGGTTACTCTGTTATGTGCATAGGGTAATGAGACATCTACTATAGCCATTTATGGATTTTAATTCTACAAGGTTTGGGCTTTGGTTAAAAAAAACTACTCTGGGTGCACTTGGTTCAACCGATGTGGCTAAATAAGGTGTGCCCAGTGGCTTGAAATTTTTTGGAAGACTCATATTGACCTCATGGACTATCACTAGGAATTTGGTTCAATAGTTTGGTCAAATGAATGAGTTTTGAATTTTTAAAGTGTTTAAGGTGTATTTTGGTCAACCATGGTTGACTTGGTCAACCAAGTTTGACTAAAGGTTAATGTTGTATCTAACTCATTCCAAATGATGTTTTGTACTTGTTGGGGGTGTTCTAATATAATGGTAGGTCATTTGGCTCAAAATGAATGTTTAAGGACTTAAGGTGCCCCTTGGTCAAACTTGGTTGACCATGGCTTGGAGTTTGGTTCAATGCACTCTAAATCATATTTGAAATGTGTTGGAGGAGATTTTAGGGCTTTGTTTGACTGAGCCATTTTGATGTTTAAGAGAAATTCAGTTTTAGGTGGTTTTGGGATTTTAGGGTTTTTTAGGATTTTGTGGTCAACCATGGTCCACCAAGAGTTCAATGTTAGTTCAATGCATCATGCAAATGACAATAATTATGCTCAATCAATTTTGAGAGGCTTCCATGGTAAAAAACCATAATATGATGTCCAGTGGCATAGGCTATAAATATTTTACGATTTTCTAGCCTTGGAATATGTTTTGAGTTTCATGGGTTAGGGGACTTTGAATGACTCTAAACTTATATTGTTGACCCTAGAGATATGCCTAATCATTATGGAACTGATTTATCATGAATTTAATGTCATTTAGTTGGGTTTTAAGTTAATTGATTTTTTTCTAAAAATAGGCTATAGACCTAAGGGTTTTGGGTTTGGTTTTGTGCATTGGACTTTGATATTTACGGTTAGCATTGGATTTGTTCAATGGATTTGATATTGATTTGATTTCATTAATGCTTTAGAGGGGTTTTAGATTTAACATGCTCCAATCACTGACAACCAATGATGACTTTCAATGTTTGAATAGGTGATCAGGTGACAATCAGAAGGGTCTATCAACTGAATGATTTTAAGTTTGATTTTGTAATATATTTTGAATTGATTATGGAGTTCAATTATTAAGAGGTCTTTTTCTTTTGAAATGATCATATCACTGACAATCATTTGGTGATGATCAGATGATTAAATGATAGTCAAAGGTAACTATCAAGTGATGATTTTAAAGGTTAATGGTCATAGCACTATGCCAAAGCATAGTGATGGGTTGGATTTTTATTTTTGAAGATTGAACTCACTCAAAATGAGGTCAATAGGTGCAAGTTGATAAGGACAACCATGGGACTCCCCTACACACCCCTTGAATCCCTCAAGGATAACCTGTTAACCTCACCTTCTCTCTCTTCCCAGTGAATTGGATGCTCTCACAATAAAGGAGACACCTCTCCCTCTCTAAAGCTCTTCCTCACAAAAAAAACAATATTAGGTTACTCACTTTCATCCCCTCTTATTATATGAAAAGGATTAAGTTAGGCTATTTAAATTAAACCCTAAATCTCAACTCTATTATTCTGATCATGTACTATGAATTATATATCATACTTTCTGATTAGTTAAACACCTATTTTTGAGTTTTGTAAGATTAAACTATATGATAAGCAATTGTATAGTATGATTAGCTATATTGAATCAAGGATCTTCACCATAAGTTCTATTAAATTATATGAACTAATTTGGATCATATATTATGGATGTAAATCAAGATTTGATGCTAATTCAATTGCATAATCAATAGTCCAAATTAGGCAATATTAATTAATAATTGTATAATATAACATTCTTCATAAAATAAAATTTGGGTAATATTTTAATTAAATTTTCCTAAATTTGATCACTGAAATTCAATGGCATGATTTTATCTAAATAACTAATTTTCCAGTACAAACTCAGGTCATACAATATGACTAATTTTGCTAGAAATTAATTTAATTAAACACATGATTTAATTTTTGAATTAGTTGATCATATAGTATGATTGGGATTGTACATTACGAATTAATATAGATTTTAAAATATTTTTTTCATCCCACTCATGATTGTGTGCATAATTGTCTTGCCAACATACACCTAATTATTGCAAATTTGGTTTTGATGATGACAAATATGTTTCCAGTGTGTTTTGCTTGGCTAATCTGTTTCAGGCACAAAAGACCACGAGCCACTCAAACCAACTCAAGATCAGGTCCAAGTGTGTCCAATGTACTATTTTTCATTTTATTGAGTCAATTGTAATGTAACTGATCCCCTAGCTAAGTAACCTTACACACACACACTCAGGGGGAGAGCTTGAGTGAATTAGAGTTTCTGTTCAGTTTTTGTTCATATCATTCTGGACGATATTCACATCATCCTGGACGATCAGGTAAAAATAGAAACCCTAATTAGGGCGACTAAGTTAGGAGGGTCTGATTAAGCAGATCGTCCTGGACGATCTTTGGATCATACGGGACGATATGCTCAAATCAGAAATTCTCAGCCGCTAGATCAAGTTAGGCAAGTTTTTATTTTTAGTTATTTGGTCTGATCTTTGAATCGTACGGGATGATATTCACATCGTCCTGGACGATCAAGTCATTTTTTAGTCGTCCAGCACAGATTTCTCTGGACGACCCGAACTATCTTCTGGACGATATTCCTCGATTTGCACTAATCATCCAGGACAATCGCAGGATCGTACGGGACGATATGAACAATTTTTTCTACTGATCGTCCAGAAGAGCCAGATCGTCCAGGCTGAAACAGCTAATTTTGAACTGATCATACAAGACGATCTATCGATCGTCCTGGATGATCTTGGCTGACCAGTTGAGATTTAGGGCAAATTTTAAGCCCTCCTATAAAAGAAATTTTTCTTGAAACAAGAAAAATCTTTTGCCACCTTCCTTCCCTGAGAAACCCTAGAGAGAAAGAGAGAGTTGGGAGAGAGAGAGAAGATCTTGTGAGGGGGAGTTAGTGAGGGATTCACTAAGGTTGCTCCAAGCACGGATCAGAGTCATCTTCTCCGCTCGTCGTCTTTCGTCTAGTTGGTGTTCGTCGTGGGAGGATCGTTCGTAAGAAGATCCGGGGTTCTCTGCCCGCTTCAGGTGGAAGCAAAAGGAGTTCGAAGGTTCTCTGCCTGCTTCAGGAGGAAGCAAAAGGAGGTCGTGTTCTCTGCCTCACCGTGTGGTGAAAAGGAGGTGTTTGTACAGGCTTCTCTACCTTGCTGTGGGAGCAAAAGGAGAGACACTTTTTTTTAGTGCAATACCCGGAGGAGAGGCTCCGGGGAGTGGACGTAGGTCAAGTTGACCGAACCACTATAAAATCTGGTTTGCTTTTCTGATTCAGTTTTGTACTTTACTTTTCTGATATTAACTGCTTCGGTGAATATCTGTGATTGATCTTTTCATTCTTGTTTACTTGTTTTCGCTGCTAAGTATCGAAAAGATTTTTATTGTTATCGTGAAATTTTTAAATAACCAATTCACCCCCCCTCTTGGTTAGCCTCAGGACTAGTTCACTAGGGCTTAACATCCCTATCGAACTTTCACTAATTACATAAATGACTTACAAAAAATAAAATATATACTATTATCACAAGTTTAACTAAATTTACTCTGTAATTTTTTAAGTTTCCATCTTAGGCTCGGTGTATGTTATACCTAAAATATTAGTAGCAAACCAATGAAATAGATAATATATATGAAGTAGAGAGCAAAATGTAATATAACTAAAAATACTTGAAATTATCAAAACACTTGGTCATGCTCATGGATTTCAACAGTCTCCTTTTTTTATGATGACAAACAATATTGGTTGTAATTTAGATTTTGAAATCAGTGCCCAATTCTTTAGATACGTCTCACCCTCACTCCTTTCCCCTTTTTTATTTTGATAGGAAAACATTTCCTATTAATTTTTTATTGCAATTACTTTTTATCTTTTTTTCATTTATTACTATTATTTTTAATTCTTTTAAAATAACACAACAAAAAATTAGGAACATTGATTTTGAATTTAAAACTTTAACACAAATACAATCAATGTCAATTATTACAAATAGAGAACATCTTAAACATTTATATATTTACTACTACAACCAACTAGTACCACTCCCCCTTTTAACATCACAAAAAATAGAGTAAATTGAAAGGAAAATACGCCAAAGATAAGGAAAATATAAAATACTAGAAAACATAAACATCACTTAGTAGAGGGTCACTAATTAGGTGGTGGTTGTTGGATGTAGTGATGAATTAAGGTAATTGGTCTAGAAACCATACACGATCTAGTTTATGTGATTGTTGCAACTCCAGCCACTATTGTGTAAACTACTAAATATGTGTGTTAACCTTTAACTCTAGCTGTACAAAATGTTCTATCCAAGCATCTTGGGGATAATGATAAGCTAGACAAGGTAGAGGCTATGTTGGTGCTCCCTTTAATTCTAGTTTTTCCTCAAAGTCAAATACAACCACCCCCATTGATGCCATACATCTATCACTATAGATTATATAGAAGGAGTGGTCTGTTAAGAAGGTGGAATGGTGATCAGGTGGATCAGCGTAAGTGAGATTGTACTTAGAATCTAACATGAAGGCTATAATGTATCCTAAGGCCATTTGTTGCTTTTGTGGGTGCGAGAATTTTTTAATGGAGGTAAGGTTCACAGTGTGCCTACTAATCATATTTGCAACATTCAACTACGTGTAACACTATAAAAATAAGTAAAATAAAGAGTAATATTTATGTGATTGTCAACTTTATGGATCATATTATATTGAAGGATGTGTTGTAATAACATTTGCACTCAACACCATCATGCCAATTACAGACAGGTGTTGGCTTAAATTTGAGTTCCAAAGGGTAGTGTTGATGGTGGTCTAGTTGTAGTTCAAGGCTTATGCAATGTCCATGGGGTACTTGTGCAGTGTTGGATAGGTGTAGGTTCTTGTATATATCATCAATAGTAATGGTGACCTACTACCGACAAATAAGGGATTGTATAGTATTGTAGTTAGCGGTGATTTTTAGATTAAAGAAAAATTCAAGATGGAGCTCGGAATTATTGAGGAAAGGTAGTTAGATGAGAAATTATAGAGTTGTGGTAGTGAATGGCTTTAATACCTAATGTAATAAATTTTCCTGATCGAACACCTTAGAGTCCATGATAGGAGCACTTTGGTATTTCTCAGAAGTTCTTGATCCTCTTTAGTTTGGAACCTATCATTCAGCCTGGGGTGCTAAAAGCCTAATTTGCCTTGCTTGTTTGCCATATAAGGAAGAAGGAAATGCACACTAGTGATAAGAAGTGGAGGTTTGAGGCTGTGAGTTTGAACTGAAAACAACACACTTATATAGCCTTGAGTACTTCATATAATATAGTTGGGAGAACATACTTTTCAATCAAGTTAATCAAAAATGAATTTTTGAGAATGTACAATCAAAGGTCAAATTATATAGTACGATTGGGTATCATATAGTACAATCTTTGTAATTTTGATCTTCCCAAGGAGTCACCTATATGACTCTTTAACTAAATGGATCATATAGTTTGATAAGTAATTTGTACTATATAATTGGCATTAATGTTCATAAATAATAGTTAACCAAATAATTATTTGTCGTTAGCAATCTTATCCTAGGTGTATCATACAGTCTAATGTGAAAAAAACATTTTGGGTTTATGAGATGATCAGGAACACTTCTATAAAGGCAAACATATAAAACTTAATTCAAAATTTTATATACAAAAAGATGATAAAGAGAACAAATAACCACAAACACATAAAAATATAAAAATATATATACTAAAAATAAATGAAACAAAATTGAAACAAATATAAACATATAAACTTAAACATAAGCACATAAACTAAAACATACACATAAACACAAAACAAGCTCATAACTACCCAATTCCCTATGCACTTATGTTGATGATTCCTAATCTAGTCCTAAGTACACTAAAGCTTTCATAACTTAAGGGTTTCATGAAAATATCAGGGAATTAGTTCTCTATGTCTATAAATTATATGCTCACATCTTCCTTAGTCATGTGGTCCCAAATAAAATGGTGTCTCACATCAATGTGTTTAGTGTGAGAGTTAAATTGAACTCTTTTTATATAAGTTGTAGTCATATTGTCACACATCATGGGATGGTGTCTACTGATAATTCAAAATCAAGAGTTATTGCTTTAGCTTAAGGACTTGAGCAACATATCTTCCTGCAGTAATATACTTAATCTCTATAGTGGATAAGGCTACTAATATTTTCTTTCGACTAGACTAGGATACTAAGGATTTTTCTATGAATTGGAAAGTTTTTTAAGTGTTCTTTCTATCCGCATTACATCCTACAAAATCTGAACTCGAGTATCCAATATATTCAAAAGCTAAGATATTCCTTGGATGCCAAATATCTAAGTTTTATGTGCTTATATGATATCTTAGGATTCTTTTGACTGCAATCACATGGGAATCCCTTGGGTATATAACACATACGAAGATGCTAAACATAATGTCAAGCCTACTAATGGACAAGTAAAGAACTTATTATCCCTCTCAACTTCTTTTGATCAACTGATTTTCTATTCAAATCTCTATCTAATTATGTGAAGGGCTTAATAGCATGCTCACGCCCTTACAACCATTCATATAAAATTTCTTTAATATTACTTTTATGTATTTTATTTGACTTAAGAAGGTTCCATGTTCTCTATGGTTTACATTAAATCCAAGAAAATAGGTCAATTACCCATCATACTCATCTCAAATTCTCTACTTATAGTAGAAAAAAAATTCTTTGCATAAGTTATCATTGGTGGATCTTGAAAGAATGTCATCCACATGTATTAACATGATGAGTATATCATCTCCAATTCATTTAATAAATAGTGTGGTATCTAACATATCCTTAACAAATAAATTCTCAAATATAAAATTCTTAAGCCTATCATACCTCGCTCTAGATGCCTACTTCAATCAACATAGTGCTTTTTTAAGTCTATTTAAATGATTAGGAAATACTAAGCTCTCAAAAATTGGGGGCTATTCTACATAAATATATTATTTAATTACTCCATTTAAAAAAAGCACTCTTCACTTCCATCTGGTATAATTTAAATTCCTTAAAACAAGTAATTGCTAATAGCACCCTAAATGCTTTTAACCTAGCTATTGGGGTAAAGGGCTTATCATAATGCATCCCTTCTATTTGATTGAAACCCTTTGCTACCAACCTAACCTTATTCTTCACGTTTGACCTAGAGCCTTTTTTTTAATTTTTAAATACCCATATGCTGTAAATCTGGGTTGAAGGACTATAATTTTGATGATAACCAACATTATTATCTTCTTATCACTGCTATTATTCCATATCTATTTTGTTTGCCCAATTCACTAACCTTTCAGGTTCACAAGTTCACTTGCAATGCCAATGAACTTAAGATTAGGAAGATCATGGTTGAGTCTGTCTGTAATTTTAATTTTAATATAATTTTTTATCTTTCTTGAGTCATGTCTTATATCTGATGGACCCCAAGCTAAGTAACCTTGCACATACACACTCAAGGGGGTGAGATAGTTAGTTAGGAAAATTTTTCTATTTTTGAACTAATTGTTCAGTAAGATATATATCATACTAGATGATCATTTATACAGAAAACCCTAATTAGGGCACCCGTTGTTAAGTGAGTTTAATTAACTAATCATACTGAATGATTATGATCATATAGGACAATCAATTATAGACATGAAAAATAGCCGCCAATCCCAAATTAGGTAATTTTCTTAATATACAAGTTTTACTCTAATCGTACAGTACAATATATATTGTACTAGACGATTTATGACAATCATGCCTAAATTGATCCTGTAATTAAGGAACTAATTATGTTTAAATTGATCAACCACATTATATAGGATGATCGGAGATGATCGTACTATACAAATAGATCCCTACATGGTATGATATTTTATCATCACCCATCGTGCAGGATAAAAAGCATAATATTTCAACTAATCTTCCTAGACGTACCTCTTGTTCATACTGGGCAAACTGATTGCTACATGGGATGATATTTAATTATCAGCTTTCACACTAAACGATCAATACACACTCATAAACTAATCATCCAGGATGATAGAAATTTCATACGGGAAGATCCATATAAATACTTGAATTGATCATACAGGATAATGCAGTTCATACTAGCTAAATGTGCTATTCTGTACAAATCATACAGGATGATATTACGATCGTACAGGATAATTTTTGATAGCAAATTGAAATTTAGGGCTTCTTTTGGAGGCTCTTTATTTAAGCCCTCATATGGTCTTGAGAGAAATCTTTTATTGTTGAGTTGATCTGAGGGAGAGAATAGAGAAGGAAGACAGAGAGCTTGAGAGAGAGAGAGAGATCCTTTTGAGGGGGAGTTGTGAGGGATTTACAAAGGTTGCTCCAAGCAAAGTTTTCAACATCTTCTTCAAGCTGCTTGTCTGGTTCCTCGGTGGCTCTAGGGGAGACTTTCATCAGCATCAGATCCAGGTTCTCTGCCTACTCCAGGAGAGAGTAAAAGGATGAAAGAGCGAATAGGTTGTTAGACCTATTGCTTACGTCTTTAGGCTAACCAAGAGGGGGGGGGTGGGGTGAATTGGTCCTTTTAAAAATTTTATTGGAATTTTGGAAAAAAAAAATTTTAATAAAAAAATTAAGCCAATCAGACTGTATGATACTATTCATACCGTACAATCTGTTATGAATTGTTCATACTTTTCAACCACAAAAAAATAAAATGTGTAAAAGTAACAATGCAGAAAATTAAAAAGTAAGAACAGAAAATACCAGAATTTATAGTGGTTCGGTCAAGCACAACCTACATCCACTCCCTAGAGACTCCTTCTCTAGGTATTGCACTATACTCAAGTGACTCTTCACCAACCCGGTGCGGCAGAGAATCATCATCCTTTTTCACCCTCCCGGTGAACGCAGAGAGCCCTCATCCTTTTTCACCCTCCTGGTGATGGCAGTGTACCACATCCTTTCTCACCCTCCTGGTGACAGCAGAGTACCACGTCCTTTCTCACCCTCCTGGTGACGGCAGAGTACCACATCCTTTCTCACCCTCCTGGTGAGGGTAGAGAACTGGAAACCTGTTGAACAACTTTCTTGCAAGAGCCTCCAAGGAGATTGGGAAGAAGCTTGATATACAAATAATGAGATCCTCAGACTTGGATAACCTTGTGAATCCCCTCACAATTTCCTCTACAAGAATCTCACAAAACTCACTCCCACACACTCTCCCAATCACTCTCTCTTTCACTCTCAAGAAGAATTTTCACAGAAGGATATCTCTTCAAGTCAGTTTTAAGACCCTTAAGTACTTAGGACAAGAAAAACCATCCAAAAATTGAAAATTTTAAGTTTCACACGTGCCGATCGTCCCATATGATCGCATATCGTACAATATGAATAGCTCAAAAAATTAACGTTTCATCCCATACGATCTAGTATGAACCTAATTCAGAGCCGTTCATATTGCATAACCTTCTGTACGAACCCTATGTCGTACTGTATGAATAGTTCAAAATATGAACAATTTGTCCCATACGAAGCATTATGAACCTAATTCATAGCCGTTTGTACCTCAAAATCTTCTGTACAAACTCTATTTTATACTCTACGAATAGTTCAAAAAATGAACAATTCATCCCGTACGATCCAGTACGAACCTAATTCAGAGTCGTTCGTACCTCAAAATCTCTTTTATGAACTCTATTTCGTACTGTACGAATTGTTCAAAAAATGAACGATTCATCCCATATGATCAAGTACGAACCTTAAGAAAATCAACTCAGAGCTGTTCGTACCAGCTATTCATCCCATACAAACTGCTTGTATGAAGTATTCAGAGCCATTCGTACAGTAAATCCTTATGTACGAAGGTAAATTTGTACTGTACGAATTGGACTTAGAAAAATTTCCAGGCAGGCAAGTTCGTTGTGGAGGACAGACAAATACAGGTCATCCCGTACGATCAGATTTCCTACTTTTCGATCAATTTTAAAAATTATGTTTTCCACTCCCCCATTATGTGTGTGCACAGTTATCCAACTTATAATCTCACTCTCTCAGACTCAAGAAAAAATAAAAAATACAGACTACTCACAAATAAATGAACTTGAAGTCTTCAACAGTTTGGAGATTGAAATTCCTGAAAAACATGTTAGTGCACATAAAAAAAACTCAAATATTTGTTAGGAGAAGAATAAAACAAACAATAGGCTTTTGTAATCATAAAAAATAACTTGTATTAGAATTCACTTGAACGAACAGATTTGCACAAATCATAACAATCTCCTACTTTTTGATGATGGCAAAATATTTATTGTTTGATTTAACAATTAAATTCATGTTTCTCCTAAGCTTCCACTAAAAGTATGCTTCCCCTAGATAAATGATCTCCTAAGCTCCCCCTAAAGAAATGACCTACCCTAAATAAGAGATAAGAGGAGGATAGATGATCTTAAATGAAGCTAATAATAGGGAGCATGCATTGAAAATTAAAATTTCAATTATTGAAAGTGAAAATCAATTTTTACAAACCAAGTTAAATGCTTTCAAATGAAATAAAATATCACCTACACTTGAATAGTTACATAATCCATCACCACAGCATGCATCATTCAAACCTAGGAAGAGGCATAATCACCCACATAAATTAATTAACCCTTTTCTTGGTGTTAAATATTTTTCTTGTGGTATGCTAGGACACATCTCCCACACTTGCACTATCCACCATAGAACACATTTGGTGTGGAGACCGAAATTACATAATTCACAGTATAACATGCAAGCATTTTATCCCACATTCAATAAGGTGGAACTCAAACTTCTTTGGGTTCCAAAATCTAACATCTTATGCTTTTGTAAGAGTGCTCTCACAAAAGGACTCATGAGAGAATGTGGTACCTGGACAGTGGATGTTCAAGGCACATGACTGGAGAAGCAAATTAATTTATTTTGCTGGAGGCCAAGGTAGGAGGCAAGGTGGTACTTGGAGATAACACCACCAGGAGAATGGTGGGCTTATGTACAATTGGCAATTCAAAAAATTTCATCATTGAAAAATTTTACTTGTAGATGGCTTGAAATATAATATGCTTAGCATCAGCCAGCTCTGTGATAAAGGCTTCAGCATTAAATTTCTATCAACCAGCTGCATAATAAGCTTAAATGACAAAACTATTTTGTAGGGAACGAGAATCAATAATGTCTACATGTTTGATATTAATGGCATTAAATTTGATACTGCTTTTTGCTTAAAAATAATTTCTAATGAATCTTGATTATGGAATAGAAGATTGAGTCATATAAGCATGAAAAGCCTTAGAAAAATCACCCAAAAAGACTTAGTGAGAGGAATTCCCAAACTAGAGTTCACTTAGGACCACCTGTGTGATACCTATCAATTGGGGAAACAAGTCAAATCCTCCTTCCACTCAATCAAAGACATTATCACTTGCAAATCCTTAAAAGTCCATCACATAGATCTCTTTGGAACTATCAACGCTGCAAGCTTAGGAGGGAAAGCCTTTGGGTATGTGATTGTTGATTATTATTCGAGGTTTACTTGTGTTAGATTCCTATCTCATAAAAGTGAATCATTCGAAGAGTTTAGATCTTTTTCCACTTGGATTCAGAGGAAACTAGGTTGTGAAATTTTAACCATTCATAGTGACCATGATGGAGAATTTGAGAATGAAAAATTTGAATCTTACTATAAGGAGCAAGGGATAAATTATAATTTTTTAGTTCCTAGGACCCCTCAGCAGAATAGTGTAGTTAAAAGGAAGAATAAGACCCTTTTAGAAGCTACTAGAGCCATGTTAGTTGAATACTCACTTCCTAATTCTTTTGGGAAGAAGTAGTGAATACATCCTATTATATTCTGAATAAAGTAATCTTAGAGCCAAGCTGAACAAGACACTCTAAGAAATCCTTATGGGTAGGACACCCAACCTCTCTCACCTTTATGTCTTTGGATATAAAGTGTTCATTCTTAATAATGGGAAGTCTCAGCAAGAAAATTTTGACCCTAAATCTGATGAAGGAGTGTTCCTAGGTTACTCAAATGTTGGAAAATCCTATAGAGTCTTTAATAAAAGAAAATTGGTAGAAGAGGAGACCATTCATGTTGTATTTGATGAATCTAATAATTCTGGAGTGTCTGGGGTTGAAGAAGAACAAGCAGTAGAAATTACTCAAGGAGTAAAATCTGTAAATCTAGAGGAAAGGGTAGAACCTAAAAATACACTACCTAGAGAATAGAGATACTCTTCGAGTCCTAAAGAATTGATCTCGGAAGGTGTTAGAACTAGGCATGGACTTATAAAATAAGTTAACCACTCCACCTTCATCTCAATGACTTAACCCACCAATATAAATCAAGCCCTATATGATGAATTCTGGATCCTAACCATATAAGAAGTATTAAATCTATTTGTAAGAAATGATGTTTGGGAGCTAGTTGAAAGACCTTAGGACCAGAGTATTGTTTGAACTAAATGGGTGTTAAAAAACAAAATGAATGATTCTGGTGTCATGGTGAGAAAAAAAGGCAAGATTAGGGGCTACGGGGTATAACCAGATAGAAGGAATTGACTTTGAAGAGACCTTTTCTCCTGTAGCTAGATTAGAAGCCATTAGGGTGCTATAATCCTTTGCTTGTTTTAAGGGATTGAAACTGTACCAAATGGATATTAAGAGTGCCTTTTTGAATTGGATAATAAAATAAGATGTGTATATTGAACAACCCCCTGTCTTTAAAAATTCATAATTTTTTAATCATGTGCTCAAATTAAAAAAGGCAATATATGGACTAAAATAAGCACCCAGGGCATGGTATGAAAGACAAAGCACATTCCTACTAGAAAGAACCTTTATTAAGGGGAACGTAAACACCACCCTATTTCTAATAAAGGTAGGAGATAAACTACTGATTGTCCAAATTTATGTTGATGATATTCTACTTGGATCGTCTGATAAAAAACTGTGTAATGATTCTTCAAAAATGATGAGTAATGAGTTTGATATGAGTATGATGGGAGAACTGACCTACTTTCTTGGATTTATGATAAAGAAGAAGGATGATGAAACTTTTTATAGTTAATCAAAATATATTAAAGACATTCTTAAGAAATATGAAATGGATAAAGCTAAGCCGATCAACACTCCCATGAGTTCCACTACTCAGTTAGATAAGGATTTAAATGGAAAATTAGTTGATCAAAAGAAATATGTAGGAATAATTAGGTCACTTCTTTATTTAACTTCTAACAGACCTGATATTATATTTAGTGTTTATCTCTATGCTAAATTTTATGCTAATTGAAAAGAGTCTCACTTGATTTCTATTAAGAGAATTCTTAGATATCTCTTAAGAACCCAAGACTTAGGCATCTTGTACCCTAGGTATATCACCTCCTTTAAAATCATAGGATATTCTAATTTAGATTTTGTAGAATGCTGAGTTGATAGGAAAAACACTTCTGGAATATGTTAATTTATAGGATAGACTTTAGTCTCCTGGTCTAGTAGAAAATAGAATTCAGTTGCTCTATGCACTACTAAAGCTGAGTATATAACCTTAAGGAGTTATGTGGCCCAAGTCCTCTGGTTAAAGCAACCAATTTTAGATTTAGGAATACCTGTAGGCACCATTTCAATCATATGTAATAACACTAGTGTCATCTACATTTCAAAGAATCCAATCCAACACTCTAGGATCAAACATATAAACAAAAGGCACCATTTTATTAGGGACTATATTACCAAAGGAGACATAGAGCTACACCATGTAGCCACCGAAAATCAACTTGTTGACATCTTTACTAAACCACTCGCCTTTAAAACCTTCAGCACCTTAAGAACCAGATTAGGTGTGATAGATATTCATACTTGAGATTGATGCCTTCTATTTCTAATTTTTCCTATTTTATGTTTATGTTTGTTTCTATTTATGAGTTTTTACTTTATTGTTTTAATTTTCTATTATTTGTTCTTTAGTGTTTTTAAAGAATCAGATCAATGCTCACTTCTGATATTGATTTCCCAAAATGACATTTTTTTTTTGATATTGGTTTTAAAAATTAATAAGTAATATTTGACTCCTCTAAAATAGTTAAAGGAAGAAAATTTAAAGATTATCACTCTTCCTCTAAGTCCTTCAGTGGTGCACTTTCTTTTTGAAGGAAATTTTATTTCAAATTAAAAGTTAGACTTTGAAATAGAGATCTATTTTATCTTCTAATAGTAATATATCTCATATGAATAATACTCCAAGTCAATGAATCACTTTTAAGTTTTCTTAATCAGGTTATTGTATTTATCATATGGATATGATTCTACTCTATGGTTTACTCTTCCTTATATTAGACAGTGAGCTTTTTTTTCTCTTGTTTCTAGAAGGGAGTTTGTGTGTGTGCAAGGTTACTTAGCTAGGGGATCAGTTACATTACATTACAACAACAACAACAACAACATCAAGCCTTTATCCCACTACGTGGGGTCGGCTACATGAATCCTTTTTCTCCATTGTGTCCTATTAAAAGTCAAATTCTCGTTTAAATCTAATAAAGAAAGATCATTTCTAATATTTTCTAACCAAGTCTTTTTAGGTCTACCTCTACCTTTCTTAACATAAGTCAAATCTAAGACCTCTACTTTCCTAACCGGGTCATCGGGAGGCCGCCGTTTTACGTGACCAAACCATCTAAGGCGACTCTCTCTAATCTTATCTTCCACTGGAGCTACTCCAACCTTTTCACGAATATGCTCATTTCGTATCCTATCTCTAAGGGTAAAGCCACTCATCCACCTGAGCATCCTCATCTCTGCAACACTTAACTTAGAATTATGCTTCTCTTTTAATGGCCAACATTCAGCACCATAAGGCATTGCAGGTCTCACCACCATCTTATAGAATTTTCCCTTAAGTTTGAGGGGTACTTTTCTATCACACAATAAGCCCGATGCATTCCTCCACTTCAACCATCCAACTTGGATTCTGCTGATAATATCCCCATCTATATCACCATCACTCTGAACAATAGATCCAAGATATCTAAAACGTGTACTCTTATTAATGACTTGATCGGCCAAAGTCACAATGCCCTCACTAGGTCTATTATTACTAAAATTACACTCCATATATTCCGTTTTAGATCTACTCAAGCGAAAACCTTTAGACTCTAAGGTTGACCTCCATAATTCTAGTTTACCTTCAACTCCCTCTCTAGTCTTATCAACAAGAAGAATATCATCAGCAAAAAGCATACACCAAGGTACATCCTCTTGCAAATGTCTAGTGAGAACATCGATGACTAAAGCAAAAAGATATGGGCTTAAGGCTGATCCTTGGTGTAATCCAACCGAAATAGGAAAATACTTGGTCAAACCACCTTGTGTTTGAACACAAGTAATAGCTCCTGCATACATATCTTTAATGATTTGAATATAAGCGTTATTAACTTCTTTCTTTTCAAGAACTCTCCATAGCACTTCTCTTGGAACTTTATCATATGCTTTTTCTAAATCAATAAATATCATATGTAAATCCTCCTTATTCTCTCTATATTTCTCCATCAAACCTCTTAATAAATGTATGGCTTCCATAGTAGACCTACCCGGCATAAATCCAAATTGATTTTGAGAAACATTAGTATCACGCCGCAACCTATGCTCCATAACTCGTTCCCATAGTTTTAAAGTATGACACATTAACTTAATTCCTCTATAATTCGCACAATCTTGTGCATCACCTTTATTCTTAAAAATAGGGATTAACACACTCATTGTCCACTCATCTGGCATCTTTTTAGTCTTCAAAATAGTATTAAAAAGTTTAGTAAGCCAAGAAATTCCTTCATCTCCTAAGCATTTCCACACCTCTATTGGAATATCATCAGGTCCAACAGCTTTTCCACCCTTCATTTTCTTTAAAGCCTCTCTAACTTCGGTTTTACTAATACGCCGATAAAAACAGAAATCTTTATTTTCATTTAAGGTGCTAAGGTCACTACAATCAGTTACATTACATTGACTCAATAAAAATAAAAACTAGTACAATGGACTTGAATTACAATACAAACTGACTCGTTCTTGAACTGGCTTTAACTTGCAATTGATCCTACATACCTGAAAGATTAGGCAGTCAATAAGAACCAGAGATTTTTACTATCATCAAAATTATAATCCTTGAAACCAAATTCACAACAAGGATTGCATGCTTTTAATAATTTTTTTGGCGATCTTGCATGTCTATTTTGTTTTGACCTGGAACGATCGAAGGCCTGTGAGGGAACGCCAAAATTCTTTTACTTAAACAAAATAAAAAATTTTAAGTTCACATAGAAATCTAACATTGTAAGAAGTAAGCCTGCCGTCGGGGGTTTTCATAACATATTTGCTGCGTTATTCTTTCCTTTTGTTATGCACCTCCCCACCTACGGGTTCTGGCAGACCACCTGGCCTATGAAGGTGCAGATCTGTCAAGGGGAATCTGTGCATTTTAGAGAAAAACTTATTTTTAAGCCTTTTTAAAATTGCTTCATATTTGATGTAAGCTTTTGTTAAGTCAACTAACATGCATTACATTAGTTACAAATTAAATTGAGTCTAAAAGTTAATTGTTTTACTTTAAGTTTCATAATACCTTATATATATCAAAGGGCCAATTTAGGACTACTCTAGATGTCAGGCCTATTCTCAAAAACTTAACTTAATCAAACGTACCTACCACTATAACAAAAAAGATTGGACTCATAGTTTTGAAGCCTTTAAGTAGTTAGCTAGCTCCCCAATCTAGGCCGAGATAAGTCCAGATCCTGCATTTCATTAGCTAGGTTCGGGTGTCTAATTTTTAGTACCTAATTTAGACTTAGGTTCTGAGGTAGGTTCAAACTATAAGACCTCAACCTTCGGGAATATAATCCTAATTTTCTAAAAAAATTGACAATTCAAATTAAAATCTCTTTCAATTCAAATTCAAGGCCAACACATAGAATATGCTAGGGTGTTTCTAAAATACTACAGAATCCCAAAACACTTACTACCTTTTCTCCCTTGACCTCCAGAAATAAGTGCTCTCCTTGATCCAATCCTAATTAAAATTTTAACCTCGTCTCCTTGACATCAAACTTTGAAATCTTAAAATAAAATTTCTTCCACTATTTTAATCGAGAGTATTCATAGGAGATTTCAGTTTCCTAAGATATAATTAACTACAAGGGCTTATGCTTGTAGGAGATTTAGAAACCCAGATCAAATTTTTAAAACCAAATTAATTTTTAAAAACTCTAATTAATTATCTTTTGGAAAACTTAAGTCAAAATCAATGATCATTTTCTTTATTTTCAAACAATCAATAATGACTGATATCTTCTTCCCTCAGGAAGATATATCAATTATAGTTATAACTTTAATTATGAAATTAATGATAACTTATCTAAATTATCATAGTTAAATACCTGAGTAATAATCATTTTGACTCTCCATGGTTATATGCAGTTCTTGGTCAAATTTAACTACGATAATCAGGATGAAATTTTAATCCTGTAAATTGAACCCATTAAGGAATGGTATGCTCGTCTCTTGAGATGATATATCATTCATAATGATACGTTTAATTTTAAAATTAAAATTTAAGAAATTAAATCGCCCAAAGATAACTACCCTTTTTCAAAAAAACATGTTTTAATTAAACAACATATAACGAGTCCATCTACTGCAACCATTGAGAAATTGAATGAGACTACCAAACATTGGAGTGTAGTGCTATTCTTCCACCTCATGATGTAGCAGATGATAGCTAGGTAATCTGACAACACCTTTATACTCTGCTAAGTCAGCTACTAGCTGTAAACATCTTGATCCTTGTAACCCAGTACCTCAATAATGCGATCCAAAGAAGTACCATCATTGTGTCATAGTCTGAGAGTGATGACTCAGTCTGAAGGAATACAATGGAAGTAAGGAAGCATCAACATTCACTTTGATCTAATCGAGAGGAGGAGGGTGCCAACAATTCTTCAACAGCCGAACTGGCTGATTAACGCCTTAGATCCCCGAATCTATACAACCAGCTCCTGAGACACCCAAGATTGAGGCGAAATTGAATGTGTTGATTGCAATAAATAAACTACTATCTTCAATGCCTCCATACACACCTTTACACCTAGACTTCCATGATAAAAAGAGAGTAGTACAAAAAAGCTTAGCCAACAAACATTTCTTCAAAGCATTACATTCCAACCATAAGCTGCATTCATCAAATGACTCAAAAATTGGAATGACAAATCCCCACTTATTCAGAATTTGAATCACCTGAACCAGCTTCAAGCATCTCACCACCACATGATCCAAATCTTCCACCACTAGATAACCTCTAGGACAAGAATTATCTTCTTTTAATCTCCTACACTGCAAGAATTGAAAGGTAGGAATAACAATATGAAATAATCACCACCAGAAAGTCTCCACACGTGGATTTAGCTTTGCCTTCTTAATCCAACTCCAATAATAATTCTCATCCAGATTACAAACCGAGACCTCAAAAGATAGTGCAGAAATAGTCTTATCTGAGATAAGCTGAAAGAATTCCAATTGATCTTTAGCTAAATTAGGATAAATCTAAATATTACAAATTAACTTAACCAGCTCCTTGCCAAAAATTAAGGCATTTATCCAATACCCAAACATCTTTGAGGGCATTAATTGAATTACCATCCACAATCTTCCATCTGATAATGGGAGCAAGAGTTTTTGCACCATCCAATACAATCTTCCATGAAGCAGATGAGACCTTCTTCAACCCAGAATTCCAACTACAAGATCCTTATTTAGCTTCCCAAATAATATATAATAGTGAGTCTATTTTATTAATTAGATTACAGGCCAGTTTAGCTCTCAACAGACCCACTTTGCTTACACAAGAATGAAGTCCACGACCACCCAAATTATCTATCTTACACAAGACATCCCAGCTCACAAAATGAAGGCCATTCTTCCCATCTTGCTTATGCTAAATAAAATTCCTACACATCTTGTCAATTTCATAGAGAATTCCCTTAAAAATAAGAGAGTAAGTACAATGGAAAATTGGAATTGATAAAATGATTGATTTGAAAAGAATAAATTTCCCTGGTAAATAATAAAACTTGATAAAACAGAGTAAGAGAAAAATAATAACAGAACAAAAAAATGCATCTTTTTGATCCAATCCCATAATAACCAGTTGATCATCAAATAATGCATCTCTTTGTTATTGTAACACCCTTTCAGCAAATAAAAATAATAATTCCATCAAAAACTGGAACAAAAAAACTAACACTTACACTTTCAATTTCTTTGAAATTGATCTCTGCCTCCTTCCACATGAACCCCAACTGCGAGTTATCCTGATTGTTTGCCTCTATCTACAAAGCCACCTCTTAACTGTAAGTAAGTCTTCCGTCTCCCTACACCCCACTTCAACTCCCGAATGAAACACCTCATGCAGAAGGACCTCACACCTACCCTATCCATGCTTCTAATCTGATCAACTCCAGATTGCACAACCACCAAGCAACCCAGCTTGTCATCTTTAGCTCACTGTGTCTGACACCTCCATCTGGCCCTTTCCTCCATGCGAACACCCATGCACCCATTCGGCTACTCCCGTTCACATAAACACCAAATGACCCAGCCTTTTCTCATGTCTGACGCCCCATCCACTACTAATTAAAATATATTTTTATTTGATGAAAATCAAAGTGTGCTCATTAGAGGGTTTTACAACCTGGCTCTACAGTAAGGTTGCCCAAAAGTTTAGATTTAATTTTAGAGGAGTTTCTTTCAAGTAATAGGTCTTATAATTTCTTTTAGAAGATGACTGAAAGTTTAATTTGGACTGAGACCTACGACTCTAGTTATGAATTGCCCAAAGATGAGTCTTACAACCTTACTCTACAGTAAGGTTGATCAGGGATTTAATTATTTGGGTAGGTCTTAAAGCTTCTCTTTAGAATTTACCTAAAAATGGGTCTTATAACCTAATCCTTTAGATTAATGTGCAAACTATTTTGAATTTGGTTACTTGGGAGTTTGGTATTTTATTTAGTAGTTTCCCAAATAATAGATCTCACAAATCCTATTAGAAGTTGCTAATTATTTGGGTATGATGGGTCTTTCTGCTTTCTTTTGGAAGTAGCCTAATTGGTGGGTCTTATAATTTATCCCTCTCGGCTAAATGGCCTAGAGATTTGATTTCTTATTTATTTAAATACATAACAGTTATTTGTTAGCTTAACACCAGTCTATGATTTTTAGTTGTTCACTAGCAGTTTGTTTGCTAGTTTTATAATTACAAGCTAGCAATTATTATTGTGTGACACTAGTGTTTTCGCTACAGTTGCTCTTTTTATTATGCTAGTTAGTTTCTTTTCAATTCCATGTTAAATCATCTTTTTTTATGTATATTTATTTCAGTTTTTTTATTCAAATTTTCATAATGTATGTTCTCTTCTCATAGTAGTATTCAGAAATACCCATGCCGACCTGCTGAGTTCTCCCATTTTGGAGCCAAATACTCTACATACTCCTCCATGTTTCCCTTTCATGTTTTCTTACCAAACCAAAATACCACTTTGAACCCAGCACCAGGTATTGACATGTATACTTTTTTAATATTTCATTTATTCCTTCAATCCTTCAATATGTTTATGTTTCAGATATCGAGCTCGTAGAAGAAGAGCCTGAATGATCACTAGATATCTTGGGTGTGTACAATCATCTGGCTATTAAATATACAATTGAGGACTTTGAAGGTAAATATATGGCATATTTATCTCTTTTTTATTTCATTACTCAGCATTTCTCCTTTTCACTTTTCTTTTGCTTTTATGCATAGGTGAACAATCATCATCTTCTCAATTAGTACATAGTGATTCTACACATTTTTCATTTGAAGATGCCACTGATGACATTGTTACAGAGTTAGTTGTTTCACCTTCTCCCTTCTCAGATTCTTTTTGATGAATGTAGATGATTTATCACCAGGTGTCGCTTCTCATTTAGATGACCATTGCTTGATAGATTTGTCAGATGAGACACGCCCTTCAGGTATTTTTATATTTCTATTATGGTTTTACTTTTCTTTTCTTATTATTTCCTTTTCTATAGCTCTAACGTGTTTTACATTCAGGTTTAGAGCTAACATATTATACATCTATTTTGATTGAAATATATATATATAGTTTTAAAAAGGGTTTAATTTTCTTTGGGAAATGCTTAATTTTAGAATTTTTAATTTTGAAATTGAACGCTCATTATGAATGATAAATCACCTCGAGAGGTGAACATATCATTCACTAATGGGTTCGAATTACAAAATTTTAAATTTATCCTTATTATCGTAGTTGAATTTAAGAAAGAACTACATATGACCCCGAAGGGTCAAAATAAGTATTCAATCAAATATTTAACCTATATGGGCACTTGATTAAAGTTGCTTGATGTTCTGGTTGGTTGAAAGGCACAAAGGAGTTTTAATAAAGTTTAAATCTTAATGATTTGAATTTAATTTTAAACTTGATTTTGATTGTTTGTTGAATACCACCTTTGTTGTACACTGAGGCCGTGAAGTTTATTTCACCTTCCTTGGGGCTAACTTAATAGCCTCGTAGGCCTGGGTTACCTAGTGGTACCCGTTATAATTAAGTGATTTGAATTGATTAAGATTTAAAAGTTGATTAATTTTTAATTAAGGTTGGTTGGTTGCTAGTTTCAATGTTTAATTAAGATTTTCTAGAATTTTAAATGATTTATTGAATTTTAGAATTTTCTAGATTATTTTAATCATTTAATTAAAGGGTCAAAAACTCACTTTTTGATTAAGGGTATTTCCTAAAAATTTAATATTTTATTAAAATACTAGACCTTAATACGATCCGTTAGACTGTAAGTATTTTGGAATTGGATTTTTCTATATACAATCTTCAACCTTAAGTTCAAATACAATATTCAACCTTAAGTTCAGATTTAAATCCAACTTTAATTCAAAATACAATCTCAACCTTAAGTTCAAATTTGATTTTCACCTAAGTTTAAATTCAATTTTGAATTCAAATTCGAGTTCAAGCTCTAATATTTTGCCCCAAGTCAATTGGTGTAGCGAAAGAGACAAGCTGATTCTCTGAACTTTCTCTTTAATTGGTGAACCTCTATGTTGAATGTAGATTCAACATATTTGAGTTGCAAAAACTTGATGAAAATTCTCTCCAATGAATCAATTAATTCCAATTTCAAACTTCAAGTCTTAATCGAGTTCAAACTTTGACATTTTGCCCCAAGTTGATTGTTGTTGCGAAAGAGTCAAGTTTAACTGTTAAGTTCTCCTTGTCAATTTTATGAACCACTATATTGAATATAAATTCAACATAATTGAGTTATAAAATTTTGAATAAAATTAATCAAGCTTAAAATTCAAATTTTATTTCAAAAATAATTAATTCAAATTACCTTTCATTAATTTCAGGAATTCAAGCACTCAAATGGCTAGGAAACTCATCTTCTCCATGGATAGAAACTTGATAGTAGAAGGAATCACTTCTGAAAATTTTATTCAGTTTGAAATGCAATTCCAAGACTTTAAGTTATCAGTCGACGGAGAACAAATGATTGATCTGTCTGCCGGAATATAAAGGGATATCCCCTTAGTTAAGATCACTTTAGGGTCTGGAGTTGACTCCCCCATCTCCGAGATGGAGGTCGTTGTCACCCCTATACCCATGATATCCACTACTGAGGAAGATAGCAACCAGAAGTTAATAATGACGGGAGAGCTACTATCTCAATTCGAGATTGGGTCAAGTTCAAGCATCCCTATCGCCAGCAAAAATAAAAGGAAGAACTACCTTCGTAGAGTCAGAAAGAAGGTTGTTAAGGCCAGAAAGACTGCTGAGGCAAAAGCCGTAAAGCACGTCAAGTCTACGGCTAATAAAAAGTTTGTTGCTCCTACTACGTACCCCTTCCCTGGTGGAAACCATTTTCACTCTTCGCCTGTTGCTCAAAGGAAGGAGGTTGTAGAAACGAGAGCACGATCTTCAATACACCTTCTCGACTACTACATGGAAAGAATTAATCAAGCCAGAACTAAACAAACTCCAGCACAAGGGCCTAGGCTCTGGTTGAAGGTTATGGCCCGTCCACTCTACTAGAAGATGTTAGGTCACGTTTCTATATGTGTCCCACTACGTCAACTAGAGAGGAGGAGGTGTAGAAACCACTCGGGGTGCCACTCTCTTAATTACTAGACCACTAGTAATGAGAGAGGGAAAATAATCTAATATTATATCAGATAGTGATACCGTCAAAATTTAACTTTTTAATGGAGTCCTATCATGATAAATCTTTTGATTGAAATGATGCGACTAGGATATTGTAGATTCTATAACAGTTTCTCCCTCTAAAGGAGATCATGGGGATCTAATTCCATATTGCTAGGATCTTGCCACCTAGATTTGAAACTTTTACAGAAAACTTCCAATTTCTCAAGTGTATTGATTTAAAATTTTCAATATAGTTGAATCATTTTTTTAATGAAAATTGACACCTATCTTGAGTCTTAAGCAGGAGAAAGTTATTATTGACTCCACCAGATGTTTAAATGCCTCTCCCTCCCACCTCTTTTATGGGATTAATTTAATTATTGAACTAAAATCAATGTTAAACTTAAATTGATTTTTTGAAATGAAAATCTTTTCAATCTTCTCCCAATTTTTATCTCAATAGATGGTTCTTGCCTACTTAAAATCTGTTCAATGATTTTCAAAAGTTAAGCCAATATTCTTCTCAAAATGATTGGGTTCTTCTTTGACGATTATTCTTCCTTGTATAAGAGAGTGAGTTTTCTTCTCTTGTACTTGAGATATAATCCCAGCATTGAATTTAAAGAAGGTGCATCCTCTTATCAAAATCAAAATAAATTCAAAAAGATGCACAAAGTGAGCCAAGAGATTTTTATATCTTGATAGGTTATTGAATTTAATTAATATTTAATTAAAATATTACATTAAATATTTTAAAAATAAAAAAATTTTATTTTCAAAAAATCTTTGAAAATTAGAGGATCTCTCATTTAGATATTAAGCTTAATTTAATGTTATTTTTAGTATTTTAAATTTAAAACTTATATTGATATATAGTTTTTTTTTGTATGTATTATATATATACATTTAAAATTAATTTAAAATTATATGTATATTTAAATCTTTAGGTTGAGAGATCTAATTTGAAAATTTAAACACAGATTAAACATGTTTAAAAAAGATTAGTCGGGAATGATGATTAACCAATGAATAATTACTTTATTAATTATTCATTGATTAGTCCTTCATTTAATTAAGCTTTAAATTAATTATTACATGTTTAGGGTGCGCACACCACTTAGCTTTAAGGCTCTCCTAGATCTAGGAATTGATTGTGAATGATGTGTGTTCTTATATGGAATGGTTTGAGGGTTAGTTAAGACATTGATTCAAGCCCATTTAACTTAGAAACATCATTAAGGATAATAATTAAGGATAGGTTTAGAGAACTTAAAATATTTCCAATAATTAGGATCTACATTCTATTGACTTGAAACTCAAACCATTTGAACTTAGTGACACACTCAGCCCTAGAAAAAATTTCCACTAAATTTTGAAATCATTAAGCCCCTTAATTAACGTAATCAAAATCAAAGCTTAATTAAGCCTTAAAATCTTCCAAAAATTTTACTAAATCAAGATTAAACCCAAAAATTACAAATAATATCTCTAACTAACCAGATTTGAATCCTTAATCAATGAAGATTAAAATCAAATAGATTTTACATCAATTTTAAGAATAATTTAAATTTAATTAAAATTTAATTTTTAATTCATTTAATTAATTAAAAATAATTAAAAATTCCAAAAATCTCTCAAACACTTTATAATCACTCCTTAGATCATTCCAGATCTTTGGAAGTGATTTCAAGAAGTTTAGAAGTCATTTGGATTCAAATAATTAAAGCACCTTTAATTAAATAATTTTAAATAGTTCAATAAATACCTAAAACTTCTAAAATTCATAACTAATTCAAATGAACTCCAAATTGAGTAAATTCAAAGGCATATGACTCATCCTAAGGTCTAATATTTATCAAAAATATCAAGTTTCCAGAAATCAAAAAAATTTGAAAAAGTCAACTTTTGGTCAACTCTAGTTAAAAATCAAGTCAAAACTTCAAACCTTTACAATAAAATATAGAAAAATCCAATTCCAAAATACATACAGTCTAACGCATCGTATTAAGGTCTAGTATTTTAATAAAATATTAAATTTTTAGGAAATACCCTTAATCAAAAAGTGAGTTTTTGACCCTTTAATTAAATGATTAAAATAATCCAGAAAATTCCAAAATTCAATAAATCATTTAAAATTCTAGAAAATCTTAATTAAATATTGAAACTAGCAACCAACCAACCTTAATTAAAAATTAATCAACTTTTAAATCTTAATCAATTCAAATCACTTAATTATACCGGGTACCACTAGGTAACCCAGGCCTACGAGGCTATTAAGTTAGCCCCAAGGAAGGAGAAATAAACTTCACAGCCTCAGTGTACAACAAATGTGGTATTCAACAAACAATCAAAATCAAGTTTAAAATTAAATTCAAATCATTAAGATTTAAACTTTATTAAAACTCCTTTGTGCCTTTCAACCAACCAGAACATCAAACAACTTTAATCAAGTGCCCATATAGGATATATCAAAGCCGCATAGCCTACCTCACACACTTTAGATGGTTTACTAGGACAACCAACTCTAGTCTTAGGCTAGGCCGGTGTTTACTTTTCTACTACTTTCGTGTGCCAGATTTTTTGTGGTTTTCATTTCATGCTGGTTGTTAGAATAAAATGATTGATTGATTGTTTATTTAAATTTATATACTCTATATTGTGATTGATTGTACGTTAGATCAACCCCTATGTTAGGGATGATTTGTACTAATTCAATTTTATGCAGGTGGCCATGCTCACACATGGCATTTAAAATTAAAGGGGGCAATCAAATAATTAAGCTTTAAGATTAATGATGTTTTTTACAGGTGCTTCAAAATTCTCTCAAGTCCTCCTTTAAAATTAAAAGAGCATGGCCAAGTGTGGCTGTGATTTGAGCATCTTACATTTAATTAATATAACTGCTTGAGATTGATTATAACTGCTTGGGATGTTATAATAAATGATGATTATTAGGATAACCCTGCAGGTTATTGAGTCTATATTTTTCTTTTAAATTCAAATGTAATTTGATTTGAATTTGAGTTGTAATGTATCAAGTAATTTGAGAATGGGATATATATCCTACTTAAATTCTAAAGAGGAGAGGACATCTCTTAGGGGAGAGTCCTCCTCCATTTGGAAGCCTAAGTTAGGATACTTTTAAAAGTATCCAAAGAGAAGAGATAACACCCTTATTTAAGGGGTGTTTCTTTTCATTTGGATATCCGGACCTGATGATCCAAGGAGTTCTAAGAAGTAGAAGAAGTGAAGAACGAGAAGACCCATTCTCAAAGTCCCTTGAGTCTTAGGAGTAGAATCCGAGTTGTAGTCAGTGGTACCCGGACACTTTACTTTTCTTACAGACCTTGGGTTGTAAAATTAAAAGACACTTGCCTATGGAATTTCATTTTGAATATTTATTTAATTTATTTAATTATTTAATTGATTTGATTGATGTGTTGATTTTGATTAGGATTTGCCTTCTTTTATTAGTTTTTTTTTGCGATCTTGCATGTTGTATTTGATTTAGCTTGGAATCTGATCAGAGGCTCGTGAGGACACATTTAAAACTATTTCTACTTAAAATAAAACATAAAATATTTAGGCTCAGATAGTAACTCTAATGCTTTTAAGAAGTAAGCCCAGGATCCCTGGGAGTTTTTCATGCATACATATTAAAACTTCTCTTTTTTGTTAGGCACCTCCCCGCCTGCTAGTTTTGACAGACCACCTGACCTATTAGGGTGCAATTTTGTCCAAGGGGATGTTGTGTAATCTCTAGGATAAAACCTATTTTTTAAGCCTGATTTTAAAATTGCTTTATTTTGATTTTAAGCATTTAATTGAGTCAACTAGCATGCATTGCATTAGATACAAATTAAAATTTGAGTCTAATTCTTAATTACTTTTCTAGCTTAAGCATTTCACCCAATATATGTCAAGGGGTTGTTTGATTGAAAAATATATATAGTTTTGAAAATAGTGTTTTAATTTTCTTTGGGAAATATTTTAATTTCTGGAATTTAAATTTTATAATCGAACACTTATTATGAATGATGTATCACCTCGAAAGGTGAACATATCGTTCCCTAATAGGTTCTAATTACAAATCTTCAAGTTTATTCTGATTATCATAATCAAACTCAAAGAGAAACAACATATGATCTCAAAGGATCAAAGTGATGTTTAATCAACTGTTTGACTATGCTAATCTGAATAGATTGATCATTAATTTCATAATCAAAATTATGATTGTAATTGATATATCTATCCGAAGAAAGAAAATATCAGTCACTATCAATAATTCGAATATGACGATAATGATCGTCAGGTTTGAATTTCCCAAAGATAATCAATTGAAGATTTTGAAAACTTGATTTTGAAAATCTGGTCTGGGTTTCTAAATCTCCTACGAGCGCAAGCCCTCGTAGTTAATTACATCATAGGAAAATATAAATTTTCCTATGAATACTCTCGATTAAAATAGCGATACGAATTTTATTTAAGAATTCAAAGCTTGAAGTCAAAGGAGGTAGGGACTAGAAATTCAACAGGGATTGGTTCGAAAATGAACACTTATTTCTGGAGTCAAAGGAAGAAGAGTAGGAGGTGCTTTAAGATTCTGAATTGCTTCAGAAACACCCCAACCTATCCTAAGTGTTGGGCTTGAATTTGATTGAAAGAGATATTTAGTTTGAATGATCTATTTTATTAGAAAGTGGGAATTAGATTCCTGGAAGTTTGAGGTCTTAAGATTGAAGACATGCCTCAGAACTTAAGTCTAAAATGGGTACTGAAAACCAGTGACCCAGAACCTAGCTAATACAAATGTAATCCTGGACTTACCCCGGCCTGGATTAGGGAGCCAGCTAAACCACCTAAACGCTTTTAAAACCATGAGTCAAAGTCTTTTAAATGTAGAGTGGTTAGGGACATTGATTAAGATTGGTTTAAAGAATTGGGGTCGACATCTAGAGCAGATCCTAATTGACCCCTTAACATATGTTGGGTTAAATGTCTAAATAAAATGCAATTAAGATTTAGACTCGATTTTTAATTTGTATCTAATGCAATGCATGCTAGTTGACTCGATGAAATTCTTAAATCAATATGAAGCAGTTTTAAAATAGGCTTAAAAATAGGTTTTATCCTAGAGATTGCACAACATCCCCTTGGACAGAACTGCACCCTAATAGGTCAGGTGGTCTGCCAGAACCCGCAGGCGGGGAGGTGCCTAACACGGATGAGAAAAGTCAATATGTATGCATGAAAAACTCCCGGCGAGTCCGGGCTTACTTCTTAAGAGCGTTAGAGTTTCTATCTGAGCCTAAAATTTTAAATTTTGTTTAAGTAGAAAAGGTTGATGACCGTACCCTCACGAGCCTCCGATCGGGTTCCAAGCTAAATCAAAATCGACATGCAATAGCGCCAAATAAACTACTAAAAGCATGCGGGTCCTTAATCGCAATCAACATCAAGTAATCAAATCAACATTTAATTAAATTAATTAAATAAATACTCAAACTGAAAGTCCATAGGCAAGTGCCCTTAATAATACAACCCAGGGTCTGCAGTAAAGTAAAGTGGCCGGGTACCACTGACTACAACCCGGATTCTACTCCTAAGACTCAAGTGACTTTGAGATTTGAGATTCTTCTCGTTCTTCACTTCTTCGTCTGCTTAGAACTCCTTGGATCGTCGGGTCTGGATATCCAAATGAAAAGAAACTCCCCCTGAATATGGGTGTTATCTTTTCTCTTTGGATACTTGAACTTCATCCTAATTTGGATCTCCAAATGGATAGGAACTCTCCCCTAAGGGATGTTCCTTCCTCTTTGGATTCCAAATTGGATGTTTAAGTATCTCAATCTCAAATCACTTTAAACATTACAACTCAATTTAAATCAAATTACATCAAATTGAAATTAAAAATCTAGACTCAACAACCTGCAAGGTTATCCTAATAATCAGCAGTTTATATTTGACATCCCAAGCAGTTAATATATTGAAATTTAAAATACTCAATCACAGCCACGCTTGGCCATGCTCTTTTTGATTTAAAAGGGGACTTAAGCATTCTGGAGCACCTGTGCAATTTGATAATTATAATTTTGCCCCCTTTAATTTATGCCCTGTATGAGCATGGCCACCTGCATAAGATTGAATCAGTACAAAACGTTCCTAGCTTAGGGGTAGATCTAACGTACAATCAAATTAACACAGAATGCATTGAATAAATAAACAATCATATCAACATCAATCCTATGTCTAGCAAACAGCATGCAGTGAAAGCTCGAAAATCCGGCACACAGCAGAAAAGTAAACACCGGCCTAGCCTAAGACTAGAGTTGGTTGTCCTAGCAAACCATCTAAAGTGTGTGAGGTAGGCTGTGTGGCTTTGATATGTCCTAAATAGGATGATTTGATTGAAGTTGTTTGAGGTTCAAGTTGGTTGAAGGCTTAAGGGAATATTTAATTTGAATTTAAATATTAATGACTTGAGATTGATTTTAAACTTAATTTTAATTGTTTGTTGGATATCACCTTTGTTGCACACCGAGGCCGTGAAGTTTATTTCACCTTCCTTGGGGCTAATTTAATAGCCTCGTAGGTCTGGGTTACCTAGTGGTACCCGATATAATTAAATGACTTGAGTTTGATTAAGGTTTAAAGGTTGGTTAATTTTAATTAAGATTGGTTGGTTGCTGGTTTTAAGTTCAAATTGATGTTTTCTGGAATTTTTGACAATTTATTGAATTTTGGAAATTTTTGATTATTTTAATGATTTAATTAAGGGGTTAAAAATTGACTTTTTGATTTAAAGGGTTTTCTGGAAAGTTAATATTTTATTAAAATACTAGACTTTAATACGATCAGTTAGACAGTAAGTATGCTGAAATTGGATTTTTCTACATTTTATTATGAAGGTTTGAAGTTTTGACTTGAATTTGAACTAAGTTTGACCAAAAGTTGACTTTTTCAAATTTGTTTGATTTCTGGAAACTTAACATTTTTAATAAATATTAGACCTTAAGATGAGTTGTATGCCTTTGAGTTTGCTCAATTTGGAGTTCATTTGAATTAGTTATGAATTTTTGAAGTTTTGAGTATTTAATGAATTATTCAAATTGTTTAATTAGAGACCCTTTTTGTGGTTTGAATCCAAATGATCTCCAAACTCCTTGAAATCAACTCCAAAGGTCAGGAATGACCTAAGGAGTGATCTCCAAGTGTTTGGAAATTTTCTGGAATTTTTAATTATTTTTAATTAATTAAATTAATTAAATTTCAGATTTCAATTAAACTTAAATTAAACTCAATTTTGAAGTCCAGTCAAGGGGCTTTTATTTTTCATTGATTAAGGGTTCAATTCTGGTCAGTTTGAGGTATTATGTGTAATTTTCAGAGTTAAACTTGATTTATTATAATTTCTGGAAGGTTAAATGGATTAATTAAGGTTTAAGTTTGATTAGGTTAATTAAGGGGCTTAATGATCTCAAAAGTCAGTGGGAAAATTTCCTAAGTCTGAAGATGTCACTATGTTCAAATGGTTTGAGTTTCAAATCAATTGGGATTGAATCTTAATTATTAGAATTTTTCTAAATTTTCTAAATGAGTCCTTAATTGTTGTCCTTAATGACACTAGGTTAATTGGGTTCAAATCAAGGTTTTACTAACCCTCAATATAACATATGCATGATAAATATACATATAAACACAATCAATCCTATGTCTAAGAGAGCCTTAAACTAAGTGGTGTGTGTATATCCTTAAACATGCATAGATTAATACTTAATTAAATGTGAACAATAACTATGTTAGTGAATAATTAGAGCATAACCATTCACTAACACTCCCACAAAATTTCTATTCAAATATGTCGATCTATGTTTAAAATTCCAAAGTAGATCTCTCAACCTAATGGATTTAAATACATAAATATTATTTCAAAATAAATTTAAAATATATGCTTGACTTATATAAAAAGCCATATAAAAACATAGGTTTTGAATCTAAAGTATTTAAGATATAACTAAGGTAAATTCAATAGCTAAATGAGAGATCTACTGATCTATTAAGGTCATTTGAAAATAAGTTTTTAATTTTCAAAATAATTAGCTTAATACTTAATTAGATATTAATTAAATATTAAAATAATTAAGTAATTAAAATAAGTTAAAATTAGTCAAGTTTTGATCTCTGAATTTGATTTCAAATTAAAGTGCTTAATTTTCTGAAAATTTTGATATATTACACTTAATTTTCTGATTTAAAATGAATTTCTTATGAATTTTTGAAATTTAAACCAATTAAAAGGGGTTTTTAAATAATTTTAAATTAATTAAAGGCTAAAAATAATTTAAAAATTAGTTAATTTAAACTTAAGAATTTTCTGTAATTTTAAAATTATTTTAAATTATATATTAATTAAAGTATATATTAATTTTCAAAAGTATTTACATTATTAATCATTAATTAAATATTAATTAATAATTAAATAATTAGTTAATTGAAATATAAAACATAGTTTGAATTAATTTAATTTCAAAATTAGAATAATTTAAGATTAATTACTTAATTATTGGATATTAATTAATTAAATCAGTGAACATTAATTAATTATTAAAGTATTAAAATATTATTACTTATTTAAATAATATTAAATAATTTCAATTAAATATTATTTAAATTTTCAAATATTTTTAAGATTAATATTAAGTTTAAGATTAATTAAGCATTAATTAATCATTTAACTATTTAATTAAAAATATTAAATGATATTTAAACATTTAAAATTATTTTAAACTTTTAAAATATTTTAAATGATATTTAAACTTTATAATTTATTTAATGTTAATTAAAATATTAAAGGTTATTAATTAAAATTTTAAAATTATTTAATATTAAATAATAATAATAAAAAAAAAATTATAAAGTATTTAATGAAAATATTAAATGATTTATATATTAATAAAAGTTTAATATCATTTAATATTAATTAAAATAATAAACTATTTAATATTGATTAAAATATTAAATAATTTAAAATTAATTAATATTTTAAAATTAGTTGATATTAAATAATATTATAAAGTATTTAATATTCAGTAAAATATTAAATAAATCAAGTATTAATTGAAGTTATAAATTATTTAAGATAATTAATATTTGATAATTAATATTTAATAATTAATATTTTAATATTTTAAATATTAATTATTAATTTATAATAATTAATATTTAAAATTAATATAGTTTTAAAATATAATTATAAAATTAGATTAATAATAAATTAAAAAAAATAATTTCTAAAATATATTTATATATAGTATATCTTATTATTTAAAATTAATATTCAAAATTTATTTTAAAAGAAATTAAAATTAAAAAAAAAATGATTTTAAAAGATTTTTTTTTTTTTAAATTAAAACGGCGGCGGACAGACACGTGGCAGGCGCGGATTGGTGGAACAGAATACGCGGCGGCGCCAATGATTGGCGGCGGCGGTCAGACACGCGTCGGGCGCCAATCATTTCACGCGTTTTTACTTATCCGAGTCAGCAAGACCCGCCTGCCGTCCGATTACCCGCTATAACGCATCAACGGCTGAGATCAACGTCCGCAGTTTGATCTCGCGGAAAAAGATCAGACGGCGGATTATTGAACCCGCGGTTTGGGTGGACGGCCCAGATTTAGCTGGAGGAAAAAAAAAACATCAGATCAAAACTACGGTTGATCCGAGCCGTGAAATGACTCGATCACGACCGTTGATCGTAACGTCAACGGTCCTGATCTCCTTTAATTAACAGACAACGTAAACAGAAACCCTAGACTTGATTTTTTAGCTCGTTTACGCTATCGGATGAATCAAATTCAACGAAATTTTAAACTTATATCATATTCATGAATAGAAATCGTGTGGGTGGTTTGGTTCAACTTAAAATGAGCTTAAAAGAAAGCTAATTAACTCTAAGCTAAGTGACCTAGGGCTAGAGTTTTTAGGGATTTTCACCGTTGGATTAACAGGATAATGGATTGGTTGCACTTGTAGATTGTCCACACTCCTTTTCCTAGTTGAAGTCGCAGCTGGAGGAGCTACAGGTTGACCGGACGAAGCCTTGGACAGATTTGGCTTGAGCTCGCCGGAATCTTGATCTCCGGTGGGGCTTTGACGGTGAGATTTGATTGGAAAATGTTGATGAGGTTCTTGGAGGCTCGAATCAGCAGAGAACTCAGCTGGATGGCTCGAATATGGAGAGAGAATGGGAGGAGTTAGAATGAGGGCTTCTCTTGAGGTTTTGCCCTATTCAATCATTCTCTATCTAGATGGAGGGCTGGGATTGCTTGAATATACTCCTTGATGCTTGACATGTGTCTAGGGAGTAGGTGGGAGACAGGGGAATCAAGGACATAAGGACATTCCATGTGTAAAGGGTCCTTTGTCCTCTAGTGAGCATATAGGTTGAATAGAAACCATTTGATCTCGATCTAAAGGCTGGGGATGCCTCTAGGAAAGTTCTGGAATCCCTCCAAGCAGTTGGAGAGGATTTGGATCAATGGGAGATTAACCTAATAAGGATTTTTACCTATTTTGACCACTCCAAGGCCTTGCTTTGACTATTTGACCAGTCAAAGTTCCTTGGACTGCTGAGGTGGCAGTAAAGGAGAACCTTGGGTGCTATTTGAATGACACTTGAGAGCTTAATTTAAAATACATGGGTATTTGATTAAAAATTTAGGAATTTGACCACAACTAGTATGTTGACTTTGGTCAAAATTCCTAAGATTTGATTGGCCAAGCATTAGGACATACCAAGGGCATGATTTGAAATGAATTTGATGGCTTGAAAGTAGTGATTTGATGGAGTGAGTTGATTTGATCCAAATAGGCTAGATTTGACTAAACTTAGTTCAGTTGACCAAGTCAACTATTGACTTGGTCAAATGTCCCATTAAATCCTAATTGTTGAGGGATGTGTTCAAAGGGTCTTGATGGGGTTTTGAATTAAGTTTGAAATGCATTTGAGGCTTGATTCAAAGTAGAAAAGTTTAATGGTTGAACTGGTCAACCTGGGTTGACTTGGTCAACCAAGTTGACCCAGGGTCAGGGTTTGGGCTAGACAGGTTTGAAATAAAATTCTGGATTTGTTGGAGATAATTTCAGGGATCAGAATGGTCACCTGATTCAAAACACCTATTCAGGACCTTAATGGGCCTGATGGGTCAACTAGGTTGACCTGGTCAACCAAGTTGACCCAGGGTTAGGGACTGGGTCCAAACAGTTCAGGATGATATTCTGAGTCCACTGGTGGTGGTCTCAAGGTTCGGAGAGGTTATTTGATCAAAATGACCTATTTGGGCCCTTAATGGGCCTTTAGGTCAAACCTGGTTGACCTGGTCAACCAGGTGGGTCCAGGGTATGGAAATGGGTTCAACAGATTTGAAATGACATCTGGAGACCAATGGAGGTGGTCCCAAGGTCAGAGGAGGTCATTTGGTCAGAATGACCTGTTTTAACCCTAAAGGGGCCTTCTAGGTCAACTAGGTTGACTTGGTCAACCAGGTTGACCCAGGGGCTGGTTCTGGGTTCAATGGGTTTGGTTTGACATTTGAAATTTGCTGGAAGTGACTGCATTTGATTTGGAGCTCATTTGGTTCAAGTGACCAGTTACACCCCATAGGGGTATTTTGGTCATTTTGACCCCTGGTCAACTGGGGGTCAAATTGAGTCCAACAAAATGCAGTTTATTGCTCAATGAATCATAATCAAGGGTCTGGAGGTGATTGGAGGCTTTGGAGAAGGTTCCAGGGTCAAGATCCACTAGATGGCAGGTCCAGTGGCATAGACTGTAAATATTTGAAGGTTTTACAGCCTTTGGATTTCAATTCAGTTTCTGGGGTTATAGATCTCAGAACGAGCTCAAATTTGGAGGGTTGCCTTTAGAGACATGTCACATCAGTGTGGAACTGATAGATCTTGAATTAGAGGTCATTTGATAGGGTTTTGAAATGTTCAAAGATTTGCTGGAAAAGGCTTTCAGGACTTAGACCTTTGGCCTTGGATTTGAATCTGGAAATTTGGTTTTGAATTGGATTTTGAGCTTGAATGATAGGATTTGAATTAAGTTTAGATTGAATTGAAACTTGGATTGATCTAGAAGAATCCTAGGGTTTAGAATAGGTCCTAGGGTCCAAATCAGCATAAGGGAATCCTAGGGTCTAGAATAGATCCTAGGGACTGGAATCTGGGAAGATCCTAGAATCTAGAAGAATCCTAAGATCTAGGAATCCTAAGATCTAGGAATCCTAAGATTCAAGATCTAGAAGGATCTTAGGATCTAGAGTAGATCCTAAGGTTTGATTTCTAAGAGGATCTTAGGGTCTGGAAGTCCTAGGGCCTGGAATCTAGAATAGTCTTAGGATCTAGAAGAATCCTAAGCTCTAGATAGATCTAGGAGAATTCTAAGGTCTAAGAGGATTATATGATGTAGAATCAGGTAGAATCCTAGGGTCTAGAATAGATCCTAGGGTCTGAAGTCTAGGAGAATCCTAGAATCTAGATTTGTCTTAAATTTCATTGATCTGGGGTCAGGATTGATTTGAATTTGGATTGATCTTAAAGTCTGGATTGATCTAAGATCAGATTGATCCTAGGGTTAAGATTAATCCTAAGGATTAAAAAAAAATCCTAAGGTCTGGATTGGTCCTACTGAGCTCATACAAAAATGAGGTCAACAAATGGACCCCCAATATGTGTAATAGAATGTAGTTCTATTGCACATATTGGTGTTGACCGAATAGAATGGTCAAGTCTGGAGTTTTGGTCCTAAGGGAAAGAAAAATCTATCCCTGGGGAATCGGGGTTTGAATAGATACTAGGATAGTGCTAGGAAAAGCGTACTCTACCACTAGTGGGTCTGGTCCTGAGGGTAGGAGAATCTTAACCTTAAAGGAAAAGGAAGTTTGGGTGATCCCATAGGAAGGAAAAAACTCCTAACTATAAAGGATTGAATTCAGATTTGATTTTAAGGAAAAGGAAAGTCCAACCTTAGAAGATTAAATTTGAAATGAATCTAAGGGAAGGAGATCCTGGCCCTAGAAGATTGAATTTGAAATAATACTAGGGTAGTGCTGAGGTAGCGTACTCTACCACTAGTAGATCTAATCCTAAAGGAAGGGAAGTCCTACCCTAAAGGAAAAGAAGGTCTGGATGATCATATAGAAAGGAAGAACTCCTAACTATAGAGGATCAAGTATGAATTTGATTCTAAGAGAAAGGAAAATCCTAACCTTAGAAAACTAGATTTGAAAGGATACTAGGGTAGTGCTGGAAACAGCATACTCTACCACTAGTGGATCTAATCCTAAGGAAGGGAAAGAATCCTATCCTTACAGGAAAAGAAAAATCTGGATGATCATATAGAAGGGAAGAATTCCTAACTACAGAGGATCAAGTTTGAATTTTGATATTAGGGCAGTGCCACAAGGGGCATAATCTACCACTAGTGGATCTAATCCTAAGGAAAGGAAGAAATCCTGTCCTTACAGGAAAGAAAGCTTGATTGAGATTGATTCCAGGACGGTGCCATAGAGGACTTACTCCATCACTAGGAAGTCTAATCCCAAGGGAAGGAAGGATAACCTATCCTAAGGAAGAGAGAACTGGATTTTGAAATTAAACCCAAGACGGTGCCATAGAGGACTTATTCCATCACTGGGGAGTCTAATCTTAAGAGAAGGAGAATACTTATTCTGAAGAAAAGATAACTGGACGATCTTATAGGAAGATAGTATTGCTTCCTATAGGAGATCAGACTTAGAAAATTTGAATTTTGAAACTAGAATGGTGTCGCAGAGGGCGTTATCCATCGCTAGTAGATCTAATCCTAAGGAAAGAAAGCACGTTGACTCACATCTGTCCTTAAGAAGAAGAAGACTGGAGGACCCTGAGGGAAAGAAGTATTGCTCCCCACAGAAGGTCAGATCTGGATTTTGAATCTAGAATGGTGCCACAGAGGGCGTACTCCATCACTAGGAGATCTAATCCTAAGGAAAGAAAGCACGATGACTCACATCTAACCTTAAGGCAAAGAAAACTGGAAGAAGCTAGGATGGTGCCACGAAGGGCGTACTCCATCACTAGTGGATCTAGTCCTAAGGATAGAAAGCACGATGACTCACATCTAACCTTAAGGAAAAGAAAACTGGATGATCCCGTGAGAAGGAAGCATTGCTTTACACAGAATTAGATCTGGAGTGATCGTATGTGAAGGAAACTTGCTTTACATAGAGGATCGAGTCAGGATGGTCGTATATAGAGGAAACTTACTCTATATAGAGGATCAGATCAGGAATGATCGTATATGAAGGAAACTTGCTTCACATAGAGGATCGAGTCTGGAATGATCATATACAGAGGAAACTTGCTCTGTATAGAGGATCGAGTCTGGATTGATCGTATATAGAGGAAACTTGCTCTATATAGAGGATCAGGCCTGGAATGATCATATGTGAAGGAAACTTGCTTCACATAGAGGATCGAGTCTGGAATGATCATATACAGAGGAAACTTGCTCTGTATAGAGGATCGGGTCTGGATTGATCGTATATAGAGGAAACTTGCTCTATATAGAGGATCAGGCCTGGAATGATCATATGTGAAGGAAACTTGCTTCACATAGAGGATCGAGTCTGGAATGATCATATACAGAGGAAACTTGCTCTGTATAGAGGATCGAGTCTGGATTGATCGTATATAGAGGAAACTTGCTCTATATAGAGGATCAGGCCTGGAATGATCATATGTGAAGGAAACTTGCTTCACATAGAGGATCGAGTCTGGAATGATCATATACAGAGGAAACTTGCTCTGTATAGAGGATCGGGTCTGGATTGATCGTATATAGAGGAAACTTGCTCTATATAGAGGATCAGGCCTGGAATGATCATATGTGAAGGAAACTTGCTTCACATAGAGGATCGAGTCTGGAATGATCATATACAGAGGAAACTTGCTCTGTATAGAGGATCGGGTCTGGATTGATCGTATATAGAGGAAACTTGCTCTATATAGAGGATCAGGCCTGGAATGATCATATGTGAAGGAAACTTGCTTCACATAGGGGATCGGATCTGGATTTTGGAACTTAAAAATTGAATGATTTTTTTGAATTTGAATTGATTGAGTTTTGAATTTGAAGATGTGTTTTGAATTTGATTTGGATTATTCTGAATTTGAAAATTTGAATTTGAAAGTTGATTTGACTTTGATTCATCTTGAATTTGATTTTGAATTTTCAAAACTTGAACAAAATTGAGCTGAATAGATTCAAAATTTGAAAATTTTATTGATTCGGAATTCGAGCTACATCAAGCATAGTATTTTTTCAGGAATCGCCCGTTTACAGGAAGCATCGGGTGATTTCCTTTACAATCCACTAGCTGATACGAGCCTCCTTCGTAAACTGTTTCCACTACGAAGGGTCCTTCCCAGGTTGGTTCAAATTTTCCACCGAGCTTTCGGTGGGCTAAGATAGGCCTCCGAAGAACCAAGACCAAGTCGCCTACTCGGAAGGTTCTAGGTCGCACTAACTTATCATGAGCTTGAACCATTCTGGCTTTATAAAGCTCTAGATTCTGCTGGGCTTGGAGACGACGTTCTTCGAGACCCTCAAGTTCTTCAAGTCGAAGTTGTGCATTCTGTTCTGTTGTGATCTGATTCTGGACTGCAGTTCTGAGTGAAGGGATTTGAATTTTCAGAGGGAGTACGGCCTCGGACCCATACACTAGTGCAAATGGTGTGGATTGGGTCGGGGTTCTATATGTGGTCCTGTAGGCCCACAAAGCTTCCACCAACCTCTCATCCCACTGACGTTTATTGTCATCCAGGGTCTTTTTGATGATTTGTACCAGGGTTTTGTTGAAGGCCTCAGCCAGTCCATTAGCCCGTGGGTAATAGATTGTTGAGTATCTCCAATCAATACCGTGGCGACTTGCAAAGTTATTAATTTTTGTAGACTTGAAAGCGGACCCATTATCGGATATGATTCTGCGAGGCACGCCGAATCGATATACGATATGGTCACGAAAGAATTTCATTACATGATGTGATGTTACATTTCTTAGTGGTACTGCTTCTGCCCACTTTGAAAAGTAATCAGTCGCTGCTAAAATGAAGCGATGACCCCTTGAAGAAGGAGGGTCAATTGGCCCGACGATATCCGTGCCCCAACTTTCGAAGGGCCACGAGGCTATCGTAGGATGCAACACATTAGGCGGCTGATGTAAAACCACACCATGAACTTGGCATTGATGACAACATTTTGCAATTTTCATGCAATCGTCAATCATCGTAGGCCAATAATAACCAAGTCTTTTGATTTTCATTTTCATCTTAGGACCCGATTGATGAGCACCGCACAGTCCAGCATGGACTTCGTTAACGATCTTCAGGGCCTCTCGTTTGTCTAAACAACGGAGCCACATCTGATCGAACGATCGTCGGTACAACGTACGTTGACTAGTGCATATGATAGGGCACGTTTCTTAATTTGATTGGCAAGAGACCTGTCGTGGGGAAGCTTGCCTTCTTGCAAATATTTGATTATTGGTTGTCTCCAATCTTGTTCTTCATCGACTGCTGAAGATGTAGAGAGGACCTGGGAAGATTGATTGTTGAGGTATTCCATGTCTATAGGGGACAGGACTTGACGACCCTGAACTTCTATAGGGATGAAATCTTCTTCTGGGCAAGCAAATTCCTTTGCAAGCTTTGCTAGGGCATCCGCCGAGGAATTGCTTCCACGAGGAACCCTATACATAGTTACAATGGGAATTTTCTCTAGTAGGTGCATTGTGTATTGGTGATATTTCAGGAGTTTAGGATTCAAAACCTTATAGGTCCCTGCAACTTGGTTGATCACCAGTTGAGAGTCACCATAGATCTTAATCTCTTTAATCTCCATTAGGATTGCAAGTTCCAGACCAGTTATCAAAGCTTCATACTCAGCTTCGTTGTTCGTACAAGGTTCTGATAAATGGTAGGAAAAGTGCATCATTCCCTTATCCGGTGTTATGAAAACCAGACCGACTCCGGCTTTTCCAGGAATAGTAGATTGAGGTGTTTTGCCCCTTTGAGAGGACGCTGCACCATCAAAATACATTTCCCAGGTTTGGACATTGGATTCCTCGAAACTCATGATTTGCTCGTCAGGTAAATCATCATTTAGAGGAGATTCCGCCGGTAGCGGGTGTGCCGCAAGGAAGTCGGCGACGGCCTGTCCTTTCACAGCACGCAGGGGAATGAAAGTGATTTCAAATTGTAACAATATCATAGACCAGCGAGCTAGACGTCCTGACAACGTGGGCCGGGTCATAAGATATTGCAAGGGGTTGACACTGGAAATTAGACTGACCTGATGAGAAAGCATGTAATGTCTTAGTTTTTGTGCTGCGAAGACTAAGGCAAGGCAATGTTTCTCAATTGCAGGGTATCGAATTTCCGTCGGAAGTAATCTCCGACTCAGGTAATAGAGGGCATTCTCTTTCCCATCGTCATTGATTTGAGCTAGAAGAGCCCCAAGAGATTCGTCAAGGGCTGCAGTGTAAAGGATTAAGGGTCTTCCCGGAATGGGGGCTGCCAAAACTGGCGGATTTGTCAGGTATTGTTTGATATTTTCGAAAGCATTTTGACATTTCTCGTCCCAAATGAATTTGGCGTCCTTTTTAGCTAGGACAGAGAATGGTTGACATCTTCCAGAAAGATTAGAAATGAATCTTCTTATATACGCCAGCCTGCCCTGGAGGGATCTCAGTTGAGTGAGACTCTTAGGAGGCGGCATATTTAAGATAGCTTCAATTTTGGCAGGATCAATTTCGATTCCACGGTGCCTGACTACGAAACCTAAGAACTTCCCTGACGTGACGCCGAAAGCGCACTTCAAGGGATTCATTTTAAGGTCGTAGCGGCGCAACCGCTCGAAGACAGTTCTTAAATCATAAAGATGAGCCTCTTTCACTCTACTCTTGACGACTAAATCATCGATGTAACATTCGACTTGATTATGTATTAAGTCATCAAAGATGTGAGTCATGCCCCGCTGGTATGTTGCACCAGCATTTTTGAGGCCAAAGGGCATCACTTTATAACAAAAGATCCCTATAGGACTTCTGAATGCAGTGTTTCTCTCATCTTCTGGGGCCATCTTGATTTGATTATAACCAGACGAACCATCCATAAAGGAGAAAACAACATGCGAAGAAGCAATGTCCACCATGAGTTCTGGGATTGGCAAAGAAAATTCATCCTTAGGACATGCCTTGTTCAAGTCTCTATAGTCAACACAGACCCGGATTTGACCATTTTTCTTTCGAACTGGCACGACGCTGGCTACCCAAGAAGGATATTGTTCTTCTCGAATAAATCCAGCCTCTGCCAACTTCTTGACTTCAGAAACGACTTGTTGTTCGATCTCCAGATGCATACGTCGTGGAGCTTGCTTGACAGGAATGGCATCATGCCGGATTCCAAGTTTATGGACTGCTACGTTAGCGGACAACCCCGACATTTCGTCGTATGTCCAGGCGAAGCAATCTTTAAACTCGGATAGAAGTTGAATTAGATCTTTAGACTCATCCTCACTCAACAAAGAACTTATGAAAGTGGGGCGAGGGTCATCCTCTGTTCCAAGATTGATTTCTTTAAGTTCATCGACTGTTGATTTAATTTCTTCTTCGAATTCAGGGGGTGCATCCCGAACCTGAAGTTCGTCAGAATCATCAAAAGTCTCCAAACAAAGTCCATCGAATGAATCAATGACTTCAGTAGGGACATTTTTAAATTCAGGACGACTAGTTATCATTAAACAAAATTCGTCATCGTCAAACGATCTAACGGTACTAAAACCGATACCACTGGTCCAATGTTTATTAAATTTTGAATTCCAAAGACTTTCGTGGTATCTAGCCTGACCCTTAGTCCATCGACTCGGAGCAAAACCTTTAGAAATAAGAGACTTAACGCCAGCAGGAAAGTAGCCAAAAGGTAATTCCATTAATTCATTAAAATTTGCCTCTTCAAGAATTACATCATCTTCATTCCTTGAAGAGGAAGAGCCAGGGAAGAACTTCTTAGCTTTCCTTACTTCTCCATCTAAATTCGGAGCATCCTTAATTACTAACCCTGAGACCCTGTCAGCAGACAGTGGGGTTAAGGTTAAGGATTCAACCGTTCTATTAAGCTTTTCATATAAACTCAATTCAGGCTCGCCATTTTGAATATTTAATTTTGTATCCTCCTGGTCGCTATCCGATTCTAAAGTGAGATCAAACTTCGGAGGAGGATTGATTTTTGTATAGTCAAAAGCAAATCTGGCACCCCTTTTTCTTGAATCTTCATCAGAACTTGTTTCAAGTTCGACGTAGATCGGGGAATTTCTTTTTTCAATTGAAGGGCGACCTCGACCACGTGCTCTTTGGGCCATCCTCCCACCTCTTTGAGGTACAATGTTTGGAGGCCTGAAGATCACACGCTCGACGTCGTCTTCACTACTTGAATTTTGTCTCTTTTGATTTTTGACTTTTTCTTTTCTCAATCTTTGAATTGCTTTTGAACTTTGATTTTCTGCCTTTTCCTCCTTGACGTTGATCTCTACTTTAGAACAAGTAGTGGACCCTTTAGGTACGTAGTACGCTGCATCCTCGTAGATCCCGATCTCGTGAATAGAGAATGGTTGCAGATCACCCTTAATTTCAAACTCAATGCCATCTCGTTGGTACTTGATGCATTGATGCAGGGTAGAAGGAACCATCCTATACTCATGGATCCAGGGCCTTCCTAAGAGCGCGTTAAAGGACGTTGCCGAATCAATTATATGAAATTTCGCTTCAGTTTTCAATTCTCCTATCTCTAGAAGAAGGGTAACTGAACCTAAAGCCTTCTCGCCCTTCTCATTGAACCCACGAAGCACTAACTTGTCAGTTGAGAGCTTGCTAGTATCAATTCTAAGGTATGCGAGAGTCTTTATGTTCATCACGTTGACCGATGCACCCGGGTCAACTAAAACTCTTGATAACTTAAACTTGCCCACATTTACTGTGATGTAAAGTGGACGATTGTGGTCGGCGGTTCCAAGGAGTAAATCTTCATCAGAGAAGGTAACCCCAGGGATTTCTTTAAAGTACAAAGCTTCTTCCTCGGAAGTTGAGGCCAATTGAGCTAAGCAAATCTCTGGGTCGAGAAGTGCTTTAATCAGAGTCTCCCTCATCTCTTTTGAAAGGACAAGGGCATCATAAATGCTCAATTTGGCGGGCAACTTCCTAAGGTGAGCTAAGACATTGTAATCAACACTTGGAACATTAACATTGGGACCCGGTGAATTTGAAAGAATTGGAGTTGATTGTTGAGCGGGGATTTGAATTGGATCATCAGAAACAACTTGTTTTCCTTTATCCTGAGGAGGTAGCCTAGGGGGTAAGACCTTCCCACCACGTAGTTGTACTTGCACGACTTCATCGGAAGAACAAACTACAGGGGAGTCTATGCTCTCCTTAGGCGATTGATTGTCGTTATCTGAGCGAGAGTCCGAATCTGAAAAGTCTATCACGACAGGACTCCCTTGAAAGTTAATTTCAGGAGTTTCACTATCTGATAAGACATCAGATTCGTTTCTCTCTTGAAGAGTCAAATCTGAAGAGTTAAGTGTTTGAATTTCTTGATTGATCTCAACTTGTTCTTGATTATTTTCAACAGAAGAGTCATTAACGTCTTGATTCTAAACATTAATCATCAAAATATGGGCAGAAGGATCAGACTTTTTATTTAATTTTCGACCCTTTGCCTTTGATGGGGCAAAGTAAAAGTCAGATAATTTCAGTGGTGACAGAGGTTTTGAGCCACCATCAACCACTTGTACAGATCTCTCATCAACAAATTTCCTCTCTACAGAAAGTTCACTCTTTTCATTTTTATTCAGTACAGTAGTTCCTAAGACTACTGGAGAGGAAACTGTCCCAACGTCCTCCTGCGAAGCCTCGAGGTCAACCTCCCAGATCGGGTCCCGGGCTCTCGTCAGTAACTGTTGAGAAAGACGAAAAGATTTATTAATCGACTTTTTAAATGCCCGGGATAGTGCTATATCCCAACCATCTTCAATGGACAGAGAAGAGTTAGAATTCATACCTGAGATAGATTTGACAGACCCCTGATCCGGATCGACCAGGTACTCCTTTGGAATTATAATATTACCTTGACGGAAGTTCTTTTCTAGCCAATCTTTGAAGACAATGCAGTCTTCGATTGTGTGGCCTAACATGCGATGGTAGGGGCAAAAAGTTGGATCATCCTTCTTATTTGCCTCTTCCGGCTTCTTGGCCTCCGGCAATCGAAAATCTGGCTTCTTCTGAAGACTTTTAAAGATCTTTCTCACTGACTCCCTTTTAAATGGATATGTACGAGCCAATCTCTCTTTAAAAGAAATCGGGTGAGAATCTCTTGTGGGTTGAGAAGTTACCTGAAAAGGTGGAGATTTTTGAATTTGTTGTGTTGGAGAATTACCAGACTGAACATTCATGGGTTTCTTCCCCTTATCAACAGCTGAAACCATTGCTGTTCTCTTTTCAAAGGATTTCAATGGTTTGCTAGCCTTCTTTTCCTCGGTAGAATCCTTCAGGAATGGCATTTTAGAAGCCTCTTCCTGTAGATTACTAGCCTTATTTAAAAGTTTTTCGAAGGTTTTGATAGTGAAACCCTTCAGGAGAAAAGCAATAGGCCCGTGGATGTTCTTTAAAAGAATCTCCACTGCATGTTGCTCTTGCAACTGGGGTTCACACTTCATCGAGAGATTTCGCCATCTCAAGATGTACTCAACCAAAGACTCTCCCGGTTTTTGTTTTTCGATGACGAGATCACCAACGGTTACACGCTGCTGAGCTCCTGAGAATCTCTTTAAGAATAGACTCTCGAGCTCTGTGAATGTTTTCATTGAACCATTAGGTAAATCTGCGTACCACTCAAAAGCAATACCGGATAGACTACTCACAAACTGGTGAAAGAGTAGAGCATCTGACCCTCCTGCGTTGCAACAACTCGCTCGGAAGTGGGCCAGGTGCTATCTTGGGTTTTCTAACCCACTAAAAACTTTAAATGAAGGTGGCACAAAGCCTTTAGGATAAGAAACTGAATCATATTCTTCAGGGTAGGGTCTACCCTTTGGAATGGATACAGTCCCTTGAGAATGGGCTAAGGCCTCCCTTACCTGGGTTTCAATCATCTGGCGGATATCTTTGTCGGCTGGAGAGGTTGGGGAAGCAACCTCTGGAGTTCTAGGACTTGATTCTGTTTTCCTACTGTGCTCACCCACTGTGTGTGTTGTAGGTTGCAACTGCTCGGATTGAGATTGTTGTGCCTTGATCATCTAATTTTGCATCTGTTCCATTCTGAGCATCATCTGTTCAATTTTGCTCTCCAGACTCTTAATGTATTCATCTTTCTCATTCAATTTAATTGATCCATCAGAGTCTGAATCTACTACTGCAGAGGCTTCTTCTTTACCAGATCGGTGTCTTGAAGGCTCAGCATCTTTATTTGATGCTCTGGTCTCAACCATACAAATGTTTCCAGCTGAATCTTCTTCCATCAGATCATCTGCTTCTGAATCAAAGGCTTCAATCGCCTTGTTTTTGAGTATGTCCCTTATTTCTTGTACCACCTCATCGACCGGTCTACCCTCAATTGACTCGAGATCGATTGGTAGGTACCCTTTATAGCTAATCATCTCTTCAAATTCCTCATCTCCGAACTGGGTGAGGACCTCTTGGATTTTCAAATCATCAGCGGTAGGTTCTGCCACCAACTGATCTAACATCTCTTGATCGTCCTCAAGTTCTGTCCCCTCCCCTCCGACTGTCCCGGGGTCGGTAGTCGTGAGGGTGACATCCTCAATAGGGTGAGGGATATCTAACTTAACAGGTGACGAAGGAGTTTGACTTGTAGGAACTCCAACATCAATCTGAGGAGAATCCTCACATCCCTGAATAAAGAGTCGGGGGATCTTAACAGGTGACTGGACTGGTAACTGAGCAGGTGACTGGACTGGTGACTGAACTGGTGTCTCTCTAATCTGAATCCCAACAGTTCTGCTTATCTTCATTGGTACATAAGGTTCATCCAAAGGTATGGGCCTCTTGCCCTTAACATCAACTGGTTGTAAATCTTTGACGATCTCTTTTGATTTGGCTATCACAGGGGCCAATTTTGAGAGTCTTGAAGGGGGAACTGGAGGTCTACCACTGAGAGGGTGAATCCTACCAGACCCAGTTAAAACTATCTCCTCAGTTTTGGCAGTTGGGAGACGAGGCACCCAATGATATCCATCCACTAATACTGAGGCAACTGGTTGTTTAACGAACTTTTTGTTTCTCCTCACTGGTTGAGGAGTCAGGTTTCTTGCTTCAGATTTTTCTTCTTTCAGAACTTCTTTCTCAAGCTTATGTGAAATCACCCCCTTCAGGTGTCTCACATATTGTTCTTTGGTCTGACCTGTCTCAGCAGCACAGGTATGAATGATGTTCCTTAACATCCTGGTTCTCAAAGTGTTCTTTTCCTTGGTGGTTCTCTTAACAGTGTAGTCGACCGGGCTAGGTGGAGAGCTAGCAATCCGCGTGACTCTCTCCTCCCCTGCAGCAGCTGCGAGGGGGTGAAAACGACTCCCTTTCAGGAGTGGAGAAGAGGCAGGGATAGGCAGCTCCTCAGCAACCTCAGGCTCAACTAAACTCAAGGCTTTCTGTTCAGCTATCTTCCTTGACTTGGTAATTTTCTTCCTTATTCTCCTCAGGTAGTTCTTCCTAGCACTCTTAGTGCCAAACAATGCTGAAGAACTAGAAGACCCTTTCTCAACAGTAGATTTCATTTCAATTTTCTTGTCCTCATTCTGGACTGAGGGTGCAGAAGGTGTAAGGGTAGCACCTGCTGCCAGTTCCAACACTGGAGGAAGGTCACTCGTAGCTCCCACAGTTAGTTCCACTACTGGACCATTCTCGCCCTCAGCAGCGAGATTGATGATTGTTCCACCATTAACAGACAGTTTCAGAGTCTTGAAACCCATCCCAAACTGAATCGCACTGTTATGAATTAACTCTTCGACTTGGAGGTCTCGGTCAACAGAGAACAGAAGTTTCCCAGCCATTGCAAGAGATTTGATTGTCTGAAATTTGAAAGAGATGATTTGAATCAAACTTTTGAATTTGAATTTTGACAAGAAATTTTCTATATTTTATCACATAAATCGAATTATGGGAACTATAATCCGATATATAGTGATAAAGTATAGATATCAATTTTGACTTGAAGAAAATTTGAATTTTTATTGTATATGTTCAACTACAAGAGAATGTTGTAGAGAACGTATAACAACAATGGTCTGGATTTGATTTGAGAGAATTTGACGGGGATTTGAAATTTTGAAAATTGAAAGATTTTCTTTGACTATTTGAAACCAATAAGTCGGATTTGATTTCAACTTAATAGTTAACAAAATATCACAGAAAATCAAGGAGTTTTGACTCGACTCCCTTATCCCACTGATCAGGCTAGGGATAAGATGTCAGAGATTTGACTTAATGAAAAGACTAGATGATTAAATTTGAATCTGGAAATAGTACATGTTATACTACAAGAGAATATTGTAGTGGTACATGTGACAGTGAAAATCGAATTTGAATTGAAAGGGAATTTAAACGACTCAAAAATCCGGCAGCATCTCCCCTTATTTTTGAAACTTGAGGTGTTGAATTTGCATTCAACAAGATAGTTTACAAATATTAGGGAAAATTTTACAGGAAGGAACTCGACTCTTTATATCTTACCGAAGATAAAATGTCAGAGTTCAAAATTTGAAAGACACTGAAAATGAACGTTGAATTTGAATTAGCAATGTTCATCTACAAGAAGTATTGTAGAAGAACATTCGACACGTGACGATTAAAACTTAAAGAGAATTAAACTGGTATTTCTGAAATTTTGAATTTCCGGCAGCACCTCCCCTTATTTTGAAACTCGAGGTGTTGAACATATGTTCAACATAACGGTTTACAAACCTATAAGAGGGAGATTCTAGGAAATCAACCTGACTCTTTCATTCTGATTAATGATTCAGAATGAAATGTCAAAGACTGAAACAACCGGAGAAGTTGAAAGTACATTAACTATATACAACTACAATAATTATTGTAGAATATATAGTTGTAATGATTATTCTGATTTGAAAATAGATGTTTGAAAAATCTGAAATTTCGGCAGCATTTCCCCTTATTTTGAAACTCGAAGTGTTGAACGTATGTTCAACATAACGGTTTACAAAAACAGGGGGAATGCAGTAAGCTAACCCGACTCTTTCATTCCGACTAGTGATTCGGGATTGAAATGTCGAAGGTTAGATTAACCAGAAAATTTCAAACTTTGGATTAAAATTTGGAAGAGGAATCTACATCCTATCACACATATTGAATTATAGGAATTACAATTCTATATGTAATGATAAGATATAGGAATCGATTGAGATTTGAAGACAATGGAATTTTGCTAGACATTTGAAATTATAACTTTGAAGTTAAAGAAATCTTCTGTAAATTGTGAAACTTAGCACGCTATGATTTATTTGCATGCAAGTTTGCAACATGTACAGAAAGACTTTGAAAAGCTCAGCTTGACTCTTTCGCTCTACCAATGAACTCGGAGGCAAAATGTCAAAGCCAGACTTTGAGAGAGATTTCCTACACTCACCTCTCTTTTCACATGTCTTAATTGAGTTGGCCGCACTCACCCAAGGGAGAAATGGGTAGAAGGACCAATGGAAGAAAGGTAGTCAAAACTACCGATGCAATAAAATTCGTACCGCTATTAAAGATGGAGAGAGAGATATTCCCCAGCGGAGTCGCCATTTTTTGTTTGATTGAAAAATATATATAGTTTTGAAAATAGTGTTTTAATTTTCTTTGGGAAATATTTTAATTTCTGGAATTTAAATTTTATAATCGAACACTTATTATGAATGATGTATCACCTCGAAAGGTGAACATATCGTTCCCTAATAGGTTCTGATTACAAATCTTCAAGTTTATTCTGATTATCATAATCAAACTCAAAGAGAAACAACATATGATCTCAAAGGATCAAAGTGATGTTTAATCAACTGTTTGACTATGCTAATCTGAATAGATTGATCATTAATTTCATAATCAAAATTATGATTGTAATTGATATATCTATCCGAAGAAAGAAAATATCAGTCACTATCAATAATTCGAATATGACGATAATGATCGTCAGGTTTGAATTTCCCAAAGATAATCAATTGAAGATTTTGAAAACTTGATTTTGAAAATCTGGTCTGGGTTTCTAAATCTCCTACGAGCGCAAGCCCTCGTAGTTAATTACATCATAGGAAAATATAAATTTTCCTATGAATACTCTCGATTAAAATAGCGATACGAATTTTATTTAAGAATTCAAAGCTTGAAGTCAAAGGAGGTAGGGACTAGAAATTCAACAGGGATTGGTTCGAAAATGAACACTTATTTCTGGAGTCAAAGGAAGAAGAGTAGGAGGTGCTTTAAGATTCTGAATTGCTTCAGAAACACCCCAACCTATCCTAAGTGTTGGGCTTGAATTTGATTGAAAGAGATATTTAGTTTGAATGATCTATTTTATTAGAAAGTGGGAATTAGATTCCTGGAAGTTTGAGGTCTTAAGATTGAAGACATGCCTCAGAACTTAAGTCTAAAATGGGTACTGAAAACCAGTGACCCAGAACCTAGCTAATACAAATGTAATCCTGGACTTACCCCGGCCTGGATTAGGGAGCCAGCTAAACCACCTAAACGCTTTTAAAACCATGAGTCAAAGTCTTTTAAATGTAGAGTGGTTAGGGACATTGATTAAGATTGGTTTAAAGAATTGGGGTCGACATCTAGAGCAGATCCTAATTGACCCCTTAACATATGTTGGGTTAAATGTCTAAATAAAATGCAATTAAGATTTAGACTCGATTTTTAATTTGTATCTAATGCAATGCATGCTAGTTGACTCGATGAAATTCTTAAATCAATATGAAGTAGTTTTAAAATAGGCTTAAAAATAGGTTTTATCCTAGAGATTGCACAACATCCCCTTGGACAGAACTGCACCCTAATAGGTCAGGTGGTCTGCCAGAACCCGCAGGCGGGGAGGTGCCTAACACGGATGAGAAAAGTTAATATGTATGCATGAAAAACTCCCGGCGAGTCCAGGCTTACTTCTTAAGAGCGTTAGAGTTTCTATCTGAGCCTAAAATTTTAAATTTTGTTTAAGTAGAAAAGGTTGATGACCGTACCCTCACGAGCCTCCGATCGGGTTCCAAGCTAAATCAAAATCGACATGCAATAGCGCCAAATAAACTACTAAAAGCATGCGGGTCCTTAATCGCAATCAACATCAAGTAATCAAATCAACATTTAATTAAATTAATTAAATAAATACTCAAACTGAAAGTCCATAGGCAAGTGCCCTTAATAATACAACCCAGGGTCTGCAGTAAAGTAAAGTGGCCGGGTACCACTGACTACAACCCGGATTCTACTCCTAAGACTCAAGTGACTTTGAGATTTGAGATTCTTCTCGTTCTTCACTTCTTCGTCTGCTTAGAACTCCTTGGATCGTCGGGTCTGGATATCCAAATGAAAAGAAACTCCCCCTGAATATGGGTGTTATCTTTTCTCTTTGGATACTTGAACTTCATCTTAATTTGGATCTCTAAATGGATAGGAACTCTCCCCTAAGGGATGTTCCTTCCTCTTTGGATTCCAAATTGGATGTTTAAGTATCTCAATCTCAAATCACTTTAAACATTACAACTCAATTTAAATCAAATTACATCAAATTGAAATTAAAAATCTAGACTCAACAACCTGCAAGGTTATCCTAATAATCAGCAGTTTATATTTGACATCCCAAGCAGTTAATATATTGAAATTTAAAATACTCAATCACAGCCACGCTTGGCCATGCTCTTTTTGATTTAAAAGGGGACTTAAGCATTCTGGAGCACCTGTGCAATTTGATAATTATAATTTTGCCCCCTTTAATTTATGCCCTGTATGAGCATGGCCACCTGCATAAGATTGAATCAGTACAAAACGTTTCTAGCCTAGGGGTAGATCTAACGTACAATCAAATTAACACAGAATGCATTGAATAAATAAACAATCATATCAACATCAATCCTATGTCTAGCAAACAGCATGCAGTGAAAGCTCGAAAATCCGACACACAGCAGAAAAGTAAACACCGGCCTAGCCTAAGACTAGAGTTGATTGTCCTAGCAAACCATCTAAAGTGTGTGAGGTAGGCTGTGTGGCTTTGATATGTCCTAAATAGGATGATTTGATTGAAGTTGTTTGAGGTTTAAGTTGGTTGAAGGCTTAAGGGAATATTTAATTTGAATTTAAATATTAATGACTTGAGATTGATTTTAAACTTAATTTTAATTGTTTGTTGGATATCACCTTTGTTGCACACCGAGGCCGTGAAGTTTATTTCACCTTCCTTGGGGCTAATTTAATAGCCTCGTAGGCCTGGGTTACCCAGTGGTACCCGATATAATTAAATGACTTGAGTTTGATTAAGGTTTAAAGGTTGGTTAATTTTAATTAAGATTGGTTGGTTGCTGGTTTTAAGTTCAAATTGATGTTTTCTGGAATTTTTGATAATTTATTGAATTTTGGAAATTTTTGATTATTTTAATGATTTAATTAAGGGGTTAAAAATTGACTTTTTGATTTAAAGGGTTTTCTGGAAAGTTAATATTTTATTAAAATACTAGACTTTAATACGATCAGTTAGACAGTAAGTATGCTGAAATTGGATTTTTCTACATTTTATTATGAAGGTTTGAAGTTTTGACTTGAATTTGAACTAAGTTTGACCAAAAGTTGACTTTTTCAAATTTGTTTGATTTCTGGAAACTTAACATTTTTAATAAATATTAGACCTTAAGATGAGTTGTATGCCTTTGAGTTTGCTCAATTTGGAGTTCATTTGAATTAGTTATGAATTTTTGAAGTTTTGAGTATTTAATGAATTATTTAAATTGTTTAATTAGAGACCCTTTTTGTGGTTTGAATCCAAATGATCTCCAAACTCCTTGAAATCAACTCCAAAGGTCAGGAATGACCTAAGGAGTGATCTCCAAGTGTTTGGAAATTTTCTGGAATTTTTAATTATTTTTAATTAATTAAATTAATTAAATTTCAGATTTCAATTAAACTTAAATTAAACTCAATTTTGAAGTCCAGTCAAGAGGCTTTTATTTTTCATTGATTAAGGGTTCAATTCTGGTCAGTTTGAGGTATTATGTGTAATTTTCAGATTTAAACTTGATTTATTATAATTTCTGGAAGGTTAAATGGATTAATTAAGGTTTAAGTTTGATTAGGTTAATTAAGGGGCTTAATGATCTCAAAAGTCAGTGGGAAAATTTCCTAAGTCTGAAGATGTCACTATGTTCAAATGGTTTGAGTTTCAAATCAATTGGGATTGAATCTTAATTATTAGAATTTTTCTAAATTTTCTAAATGAGTCCTTAATTGTTGTCCTTAATGACACTAGGTTAATTGGGTTCAAATCAAGGTTTTACTAACCCTCAATATAACATATGCATGATAAATATACATATAAACACAATCAATCCTATGTCTAAGAGAGCCTTAAACTAAGTGGTGTGTGTATATCCTTAAACATGCATAGATTAATACTTAATTAAATGTGAACAATAACTATGTTAGTGAATAATTAGAGCATAACCATTCACTAACACTCCCACAAAATTTCTATTCAAATATGTCGATCTATGTTTAAAATTCCAAAGTAGATCTCTCAACCTAATGGATTTAAATACATAAATATTATTTCAAAATAAATTTAAAATATATGCTTGACTTATATAAAAAGCCATATAAAAACATAGGTTTTGAATCTAAAGTATTTAAGATATAACTAAGGTAAATTCAATAGCTAAATGAGAGATCTACTGATCTATTAAGGTCATTTGAAAATAAGTTTTTAATTTTCAAAATAATTAGCTTAATACTTAATTAGATATTAATTAAATATTAAAATAATTAAGTAATTAAAATAAGTTAAAATTAGTCAAGTTTTGATCTCTGAATTTGATTTCAAATTAAAGTGCTTAATTTTCTGAAAATTTTGATATATTACACTTAATTTTCTGATTTAAAATGAATTTCTTATGAATTTTTGAAATTTAAACCAATTAAAAGGGGTTTTTAAATAATTTTAAATTAATTAAAGGCTAAAAATAATTTAAAAATTAGTTAATTTAAACTTAAGAATTTTCTGTAATTTTAAAATTATTTTAAATTATATATTAATTAAAGTATATATTAATTTTCAAAAGTATTTACATTATTAATCATTAATTAAATATTAATTAATAATTAAATAATTAGTTAATTGAAATATAAAACATAGTTTGAATTAATTTAATTTCAAAATTAGAATAATTTAAGATTAATTACTTAATTATTGGATATTAATTAATTAAATCAGTGAACATTAATTAATTATTAAAGTATTAAAATATTATTACTTATTTAAATAATATTAAATAATTTCAATTAAATATTATTTAAATTTTCAAATATTTTTAAGATTAATATTAAGTTTAAGATTAATTAAGCATTAATTAATCATTTAACTATTTAATTAAAAATATTAAATGATATTTAAACATTTAAAATTATTTTAAACTTTTAAAATATTTTAAATGATATTTAAACTTTATAATTTATTTAATGTTAATTAAAATATTAAAGGTTATTAATTAAAATTTTAAAATTATTTAATATTAAATAATAATAATAAAAAAAAAATTATAAAGTATTTAATGAAAATATTAAATGATTTATATATTAATAAAAGTTTAATATCATTTAATATTAATTAAAATAATAAACTATTTAATATTGATTAAAATATTAAATAATTTAATATTAATTAATATTTTAAAATTAGTTGATATTAAATAATATTATAAAGTATTTAATATTCAGTAAAATATTAAATAAATCAAGTATTAATTGAAGTTATAAATTATTTAAGATAATTAATATTTGATAATTAATATTTAATAATTAATATTTTAATATTTTAAATATTAATTATTAATTTATAATAATTAATATTTAAAATTAATATAGTTTTAAAATATAATTATAAAATTAGATTAATAATAAATTAAAAAAAATAATTTCTAAAATATATTTATATATAATATATCTTATTATTTAAAATTAATATTCAAAATTTATTTTAAAAGAAATTGAAATTAAAAAAAAAAATGATTTTAAAAGATTTTTTTTTTTTAAATTAAAACGGCGGCGGACAGACACGTGGCAGGCGCGGATTGGTGGAACAGAATACGCGGCGGCGCCAATGATTGGCGGCGGCGGTCAGACACGCGTCGGGCGCCAATCATTTCACGCGTTTTTACTTATCCGAGTCAGCAAGACCCGCCTGCCGTCCGATTACCCGCTATAACGCATCAACGGCTGAGATCAACGTCCGCAGTTTGATCTCGCGGAAAAAGATCAGACGGCGGATTATTGAACCTGCGGTTTGGGTGGACGGCCCAGATTTAGCTGGAGGAAAAAAAAAAACATCAGATCAAAACTACGGTTGATCCGAGCCGTGAAATGACTCGATCACGACCGTTGATCGTAACGTCAACGGTCCTGATCTCCTTTAATTAACAGACAACGTAAACAGAAACCCTAGACTTGATTTTTTAGCTCGTTTACGCTATCGGATGAATCAAATTCAACGAAATTTCAAACTTATATCATATTTATGAACAGAAATCGTGTGGGTGGTTTGGTTCAACTTAAAATGAGCTTAAAAGAAAGCTAATTAACTCTAAGCTAAGTGACCTAGGGCTAGAGTTTTTAGGGATTTTCACCGTTGGATTAACAGGATAATGGATTGGTTGCACTTGTAGATTGTCCACGCTCCTTTTCCTAGTTGAAGTCGCAGCCGGAGGAGCTACAGGTTGACCGGACGAAGCCTTGGACAGATTTGGCTTGAGCTCGCCGGAATCTTGATCTCCGGTGGGGCTTTGACGGTGAGATTTGATTGGAAAATGTTGATGAGGTTCTTGGAGGCTCGAATCAGCAGAGAACTCAGCTGGATGGCTCGAATATGGAGAGAGAATGGGAGGAGTTAGAATGAGGGCTTCTCTTGAGGTTTTGCCCTATTCAATCATTCTCTATCTAGATGGAGGGCTGGGATTGCTTGAATATACTCCTTGATGCTTGACATGTGTCTAGGGAGTAGGTGGGAGACAGGGGAATCAAGGACATAAGGACATTCCATGTGTAAAGGGTCCTTTGTCCTCTAGTGAGCATATAGGTTGAATAGAAACCATTTGATCTCGATCTAAAGGCTGGGGATGCCTCTAGGAAAGTTCTGGAATCCCTCCAAGCAGTTGGAGAGGATTTGGATCAATGGGAGATTAACCTAATAAGGATTTTTACCTATTTTGACCACTCCAAGGCCTTGCTTTGACTATTTGACCAGTCAAAGTTCCTTGGACTGCTGAGGTGGCAGTAAAGGAGAACCTTGGGTGCTATTTGAATGACACTTGAGAGCTTAATTTAAAATACATGGGTATTTGATTAAAAATTTAGGAATTTGACCACAACTAGTATGTTGACTTTGGTCAAAATTCCTAAGATTTGATTGGCCAAGCATTAGGACATACCAAGGGCATGATTTGAAATGAATTTGATGGCTTGAAAGTAGTGATTTGATGGAGTGAGTTGATTTGATCCAAATAGGCTAGATTTGACTAAACTTAGTTCAGTTGACCAAGTCAACTATTGACTTGGTCAAATGTCCCATTAAATCCTAATTGTTGAGGGATGTGTCCAAAGGGTCTTGATGGGGTTTTGAATTAAGTTTGAAATGCATTTGAGGCTTGATTCAAAGTAGAAAAGTTTAATGGTTGAACTGGTCAACCTGGGTTGACTTGGTCAACCAAGTTGACCCAGGGTCAGGGTTTGGGCTAGACAGGTTTGAAATAAAATTCTGGATTTGTTGGAGATAATTTCAGGGATCAGAATGGTCACCTGATTCAAAACACCTATTCAGGACCTTAATGGGCCTGATGGGTCAACTAGGTTGACCTGGTCAACCAAGTTGACCCAGGGTTAGGGACTGGGTCCAAACAGTTCAGGATGATATTCTGAGTCCACTGGTGGTGGTCTCAAGGTTCGGAGAGGTTATTTGATCAAAATGACCTATTTGGGCCCTTAATGGGCCTTTAGGTCAAACCTGGTTGACCTGGTCAACCAGGTGGGTCCAGGGTATGGAAATGGGTTCAACAGATTTGAAATGACATCTGGAGACCAATGGAGGTGGTCCCAAGGTCAGAGGAGGTCATTTGGTCAGAATGACCTGTTTTAACCCTAAAGGGGCCTTCTAGGTCAACTAGGTTGACTTGGTCAACCAGGTTGACCCAGGGGCTGGTTCTGGGTTCAATGGGTTTGGTTTGACATTTGAAATTTGCTGGAAGTGACTGCATTTGATTTGGAGCTCATTTGGTTCAAGTGACCAGTTACACCCCATAGGGGTATTTTGGTCATTTTGACCCCTGGTCAACTGGGGGTCAAATTGAGTCCAACAAAATGCAGTTTATTGCTCAATGAATCATAATCAAGGGTCTGGAGGTGATTGGAGGCTTTGGAGAAGGTTCCAGGGTCAAGATCCACTAGATGGCAGGTCCAGTGGCATAGACTGTAAATATTTGAAGGTTTTACAGCCTTTGGATTTCAATTCAGTTTCTGGGGTTAGAGATCTCAGAACGAGCTCAAATTTGGAGGGTTGCCTCTAGAGACATGTCACATCAGTGTGGAACTGATAGATCTTGAATTAGAGGTCATTTGATAGGGTTTTGAAATGTTCAAAGATTTGCTGGAAAAGGCTTTCAGGACTTAGACCTTTGGCCTTGGATTTGAATCTGGAAATTTGGTTTTGAATTGGATTTTGAGCTTGAATGATAGGATTTGAATTAAGTTTAGATTGAATTGAAACTTGGATTGATCTAGAAGAATCCTAGGGTTTAGAATAGGTCCTAGGGTCCAAATCAGCTTAAGGGAATCCTAGGGTCTAGAATAGATCCTAGGGACTGGAATCTGGGAAGATCCTAGAATCTAGAAGAATCCTAAGATCTAGGAATCCTAAGATCTAGGAATCCTAAGATTCAAGATCTAGAAGGATCTTAGGATCTAGAGTAGATCCTAAGGTTTGATTTCTAAGAGGATCTTAGGGTCTGGAAGTCCTAGGGCCTGGAATCTAGAATAGTCTTAGGATCTAGAAGAATCCTAAGCTCTAGATAGATCTAGGAGAATTCTAAGGTCTAAGAGGATTATATGATGTAGAATCAGGTAGAATCCTAGGGTCTAGAATAGATCCCAGGGTCTGAAGTCTAGGAGAATCCTAGAATCTAGATTTGTCTTAAATTTCATTGATCTGGGGTCAGGATTGATTTGAATTTGGATTGATCTTAAAGTCTGGATTGATCTAAGATCAGATTGATCCTAGGGTTAAGATTAATCCTAAGGATTAAAAAAAAATCCTAAGGTCTGGATTGGTCCTACTGAGCTCATACAAAAATGAGGTCAACAGGGGTCAATTAAGAATCTGCTCTAGATGCTGACCCCAACTCCTTAAAACTCAATCTTAAATAACATCCCTACCCATCTTTTATTAAAGACCAGACACATGGTTTTGAAGCGTTTAGGTGGTTTAGCTGGCTCCCTAATCTTGGTCGGGGTAAGTCTAGGATTACATTGCATTAGCTAGGATCCAGGTCACTAATTTTTCAGTACCCAATTTTAGACTTAAGTTCTGAGGTAGATTTTCAATCTTAAGACCTTAACCTCTGGGAATCTAATACCCACTTTCTAAAAAAATCAATCATTCAAAACTTAAATCTTTATCCATTAAATTCAAGCCCAATATTTAGGATAGGCCGAGTTATTTTTGAAGTGATTTAAGTTTGATTTAAATCTGAACTTAAGGTTGAAGTCGAATGGACCTTTCTTCAATTTTTATGACTCAATAGGTTGAGTTTCACTCAATTATGTAGGTGTACAAAATTGATATGAATGATCTGGGGATTGGGCTCGACTCTTTTCGTTTCACCAACTGACTTGGGTCAAAATGTCAAAGCCCAGATTTGATTTTAAAATTAAAACTACAGTTGAATTTAAGGTTGAAATCAAATTTGAATTGAATTTAGATTTAAGATCGAATTTGAATATGAGGTTAAAATTGAATAAATCTTCTTCAAACTTTCAAACTCAACACATTGATTTGTATTCAGATGTGTAGGTTTACAAAAGTAACCTGAAGATCTTAAGAATTAGGCTTGACTCTTTTCATCCCACCAAGTTATTTGGGGGTGAAATGTCAAAGCCTAAATTTGATAAAAGAGTTTTGGATTCGTTTTGCATATGTTCATCTACAATGAAATGTTATAGAAGACACATGGCAACAATAATTGAAGTTGGTTTGAAAAAAACTTAAAGAGATTTAAGAAAAATTTGAAAATCTGGCAGAATCTTCTGTTATTTTTGAAACTCAATGTGTTGAATTCGTATTCAACGTAAATGTTTACAAATTTTGGGGGAAATTCTTAAAAGTCGACCTGACTCTTTCATCCAAAGGAACTGTTTGGAAGTGAAATGTCAAAGACCAACTATACCAGAAGGATTTAAGTTTTGAATTGAATTTAAAAAAGTATAATTTTATTAGAGGCTTAAAACTTTGATTTTGAGATTGAAGGATCTTCTGTAAATTGTAAAATTTAGAATGCTGTGATTTATTCGCATGCGAATTTATAACATATATAGGAAGACTTTGAAAAGCTCGGCTCGACTCTTTTGCTCTACCAATAAACTTGAAGGCAAAATGTCAAAGCCCGACTTGGAGGGAGGTATCCTACACTCACCTCTCCTTTCATATGTCTTAATTGAGTTGGCCACACTCACCTAAAAAAAAAGGTTAGAGGGACCAACAGAAGAAAGGTAGTCAAAATTACTGATGCAACAAAATTTGTACCGCTATTAAAGATGGAGAGAGAGATAGTCCCCAGCGGAGTCGTCATTTTTTATTTTGATTGAAAGATATATATATATATATATATATATATATATATAGTTTTGAAAAGGGCTTAATTTTCTTTGGGAAATGCTTAATTTTTTGAATTTTTAATTTTGAAATTGAACGCTCATTATGAATGATAAATCACCTCGAGAGGTGAACATATCGTTCACTAATGGGTTCAAATTTCAAAAATTTAATTTATCCTGATTATCATAGTTGAATTTGAGAAAGAACTGCATATGACCCCGAAGGGTCAAAATGAGTATTCAATAAAATATTTAACTACAATAATTTGGATAAGAGGATCATTAATTTTATAATCAGAATAAAATAACAAATTGATATATCTCTCCAAAGAAAGAAAATATCAATCACTATTAATTGTCAGAAAATGACGATAAAGATCGTAAAGTTGATTTTCCCAAAGATAATTAATTAAGGGTTTTGAAAAGCTTGATTTTGAAAATCAGGTTTAGGTTTCTAAATCTCCTATAAGCGCAAGTCCTCGTAGTTAATTACATCATAGGAAACTAGAAATTTCCTATGAATACTCTCGATTAAAATAGTGATATGAATTTCATTTAGATTTCAAAGATTGATATCAAAGGAGGTTAAGTACTGGAATTTCAAATGGGATTGGTTCAAAATTGAACACTTATTTCAGAGTCAAAGGAGAAGGGTAGGAGGTGTCTTGAGATTCTGAATCACTTTAGAAATACCTTGGCCTATCCTGAATATTGGGTTTAAATTTGATGGTGAAAGATTTAAGTTTTGAATGATTGATTTTATTAGAAAGTGGGAATTAGATTCCCGGAGGTTGAGGTCTTAAGATTGAAAATCTACGTCAGAACCTAAGTCTAAAATTGGGTACTGAAAAATCAGTGACCCGGTTCCTAGCTAATGTAATGCAATCCTAGACTTACCCCGGCTTAGATTAGGGAGCCGGCTAAACCACCTAAATGCTTCAAAATCATGTGTCCGGTCTTTAATGAAAGAATAGGTAGGAACTTTATTTAAGATTGAGTTTTAAGGAGTTGGGGTCGACACCTAGAGCAGATTCCTAATTAACCCCTTAACATATCTTGGGTGAAATGCTTAAGCTAGAAATACAATTAAGAATTAGACTCAAATTTTAATTTGTATCTAATGCAATGCATGCTAGTTGACTCGATTAAATACTTAAAATTAAAATGAAGCTATTTTAAAATCAGGCTTAAAAAATAGGTTTTATCCTAGAGATTGCATAACATCCCCTTGGACAGAACTGCACCCTAATAAGTCAGATGATCTGCCAAAACTCACAGGCAGGGAGGTGCCTAACACGGAAGAGAAGTTTTAATATGCATGCATGAAAAACTCCTGGCGATTCCAGGCTTACTTCTTAAAAGTGTTAGAGTTACTATTTGAGCCCAAATATTTTAAGTTTTATTTAAGTAGAAATAGTTTTAAACGTGTCCTCACGAGCCTCCGATCGGATTCCGGGCTAAATTAAATATGACATGCAATATCGCCAAAAAAAATTAATAAAGCAGGCAATTCCTAATACAATCAACACATCAATCAAATAAATCAAATAATTAAATTAATTAAATAAATATTTAAAATGAAAGTCCATAGGCAAGTGCCTTTTAATTGTACAACTCAGGGTCTACAGGAAAAGTAAAGTGGCCGGGTACCACTGACTACAACCTAAATTCTACTCCTAAGACTCAAGTGACTTTGAGAATGGGTCCTATCGTTCTTTACTTCTTCATCTTCTTGGAACTCCTTGGATCATCGGGTCTGGATCTTCAAATGAAAAGAAACTCCCCTTAGATAAAGGTGTTATGTCTTCTCTTTGGATACTTTTAAAAGTATCCTAACTTAGGCTTCTAAATGGAGGAGGACTCTCCTCTAAGGGATGTCCTCTCCTCTTTGGAATTTAAGTAGAATATATATCCCATTCTCAAATTACTTGATATATTACAACTCAAATTCAAATTAAATTACATTTGAATTTAAAAGAAAAATATAGACTCAACAACCTGCAGGGGTAGCCTAATAATCAAAAGTTAATATAACATCCCAAGCAGTTATAATCAATCTCAACCAGTTATATTAATCAAATTTAAAATGCTCAAATCACAGCCACACTTGGCCATGCTCTTTTAATTTTAAAGGGGGACTTAAGTGAATTCTGAAGTACCTGCAGAAAATATCATTAATCATAAAGCTTAATTCTTTGATTGCCCCCTTTAATTTTAAATGCCCTATGTGAGCATGGTCACCTGCATAAAATTGAATTAGTATAAATCTTCCCTAACCTAGGGGTAGATCTAACATACAATCAATCATAACATAGAGTGCAAAAATTTGAATAAACAATCAAATCAATCATTTAATTATAACAGCCAGCATGCAATGAAAACCATAAAAAATCTGGCACACGCAGGCAGTAGAAAAGTAAACAACGGTCTAGCCTAAGACTAGAGTTGGTTATCCTAGTAAACCATCTAAAGTGTGTGAGGTAAGCTTTGCGGCTTTGATATATCCTATATGGGCACTTGATTGAAGTTGCTTGATGTTCTGGTTGGTTTAAAGGCTTAAAGGAGTTTTAATTGAAGTTTAAATCTTAATGATTTAAATTTAATTTTAAACTTGATTTTGATTGTTTGTTGAATATCACCTTTGTTGCACACCGAGACCATGAAGTTTATTTCACCTTCGTTGGGGCTAACTTAATAGCCTCGTAGGCCTGGGTTACCTAGTGGTACCTGGTATAATTAAGTGATTTGAATTGATTAAGGTTTGAAAGTTGATTATTTTTAATTAAGGTTGGTCGGTTGCAAGTTTTAATGTTGAATTAAGATTTTCTGGAATTTTAAATGATTTATTGAATTTTGGAATTTTTTGGATTATTTTAATCATTTAATTAAGGGGTCAAAAACTCACTTTTTAATTAAGGGTATTTCCTGGAAAGTTAATATTTTATTAAAATACTAGACCTTAATATGATCAGTTAGAATATAAGTATGATGGAATTAGATTTTTCTACATTTTATTGTGAAGGTTTGAAGTTTTAACTTGATTTTGAACTAAAGTTGACCAAAAGTTGACTTTTCCAAATTTATTTGATTTCTAGAAACTTGATATTTTTGATAAATATTAGACCTTAGGATGAGTCATATGCCTTTGAGTTTGCTCAATTTGGAGTTCATTTGATATAATTATGAATTTTGGAAGTTTTTGGTATTTATTGAATTATTTAAAATTGTTTAATTAAAGGTGCTTTAATGATTTGAATCCAAATAACCTCCAAACTTGTTAAAATCACTTCCAAAGAACAGGAATGATCTAAGGAGTGATTATCAAGTGTTTGAGAGATTTTTAGAATTTTAATTATTTTTAATTAATTTAATTAATTAAATATTAAATTTCAATTAAAATTAAATTATTCTTAAAATTAATGTCAAATCTATGTTATTTTAATTTTCATTGATTAAGGATTCAAATCTGGTCAAGTAGAGGTATTATTTGTAATTTTTGGGTTTAATATTAATTTATTAGAATTTTTGGAAGATTTTAAGGTTTAATTAAGCTTTGATTTTGATTAAGTTAATTAAGAGGCTTAATGATTTCAAAATTCAGTGGAAAATTTTTCTAGGGCTAAGAGTGTCACTAAGTTTAAATGGTTTGAGTTTCAAGTCAATGTAGATCCTAATTATTAGAAATATTCTAAGTTCTCTAAACACATCCTTAATTATTGTCCTTAATGACATTTCTATGTTAAATGGGCTTGAATCAATGTCTTAACTAACCCTCAAGCAAGTACATATAGGAACACACATCATTCACAATCAATTCCTAGATCTAGGAGAGCCTTAAAGCTAGGTGGTGTGTACACCCTAAACATGCAATAATCAATTTAAAGTTTAATTAAATAAAGGATTAATCAATGAATAATTAATAAAGTAATTATTCAATGGTTAATCATCATTCCCCACTAATCCTGTTCAAACATGTTTAATCTGTGTTTAAATTTTCAAATTAGATCTCTCAACCTAAATATTTAAATATACATATAATTTTAAATATATATATATATAATATATACAAAAAAATAACTATATATCAATATAAGTTTTAAATTTAAAATACTAAAAATATCATTAAATTAAGCTTAATATCTAAATGAGAGATCCTCTGATTTTCAAATATTATTTGAAAATAATTTTTTTTATTTTTAAAATATTTAATGTAATATTTTAATTAAATATTAGAATATTTAAATAATACAAAAAAAACATTTAAAATAATTTAAGTTTTAGATTTGAAGATTGATTTTAAATTAAAGAATTATAAATTTCAAAAAATTTTGATGTATTATTTAAAATTTTCTAAGTTAATTTGAATTTTGTATGAATTTTTGGGTTTAAGTTAATTAAATAAATTTTAAATTAATTTCAACCTAATTAATATTCAAAAAAATTTAAAGTTAATTTGGAATTAATTCTTAAATGTTCCTGGAATTTTAACTTTATTTAAAATTATCTTAATTTAATTTGAAATCAATATTAATTAATGGTTTAATTATTTAATTAATTAAAGTTTATTAATATATATATATATATATATATATATATATATCTAAAAATAAACTTAATTTAATATTTAATATTTAAAACATTTTTTATTATCTGAAGACTTAAAATTTAATTTTTTAAAAAATAGAATTATAAAATTTATAAAATATTTTAATCATATTTTATTAAATTTTAAACTTAACATAATTAAAACTTTAATATTTAAAATAATTCAAATTATATATTTGATATTTTAAATTAATAATAATATTAAATTAAAGCTTTAATTTTTCTAAAAATATAAATATATAATATATATTTTTAGGATTTAAAATTAATTTTTAAAGATTTTTATTAAGAAAATTGGATTTAAAATGATTTTAAATTTATTTTAAAATCAAATTAAACAGGTGGTGGCGCCGCCGTCGGAGGGATACGTGGCGCAATCGGATTGGAAGGATCCGACCGCGGGCCAATCATTGGGTGGCGACGTAATCATTGCACCGCCATTAATGATTGGCAAAATGATACCGCAGGACACGGTATCATTTAACCCCGTTAGACGACGCTGTGGGCAGTCGGATGATCTGCGTTCGGAGATGGACGGTCCAAATCATTCTGAATCAAAGGCAGAATCGCGGGATCGTATACACGTTGGATGAAGCAACGGAAAGGCAGGATCAGGGCCGTTGATCTCAAGATCAACGGCTCCAAAACTGTACAGTTCATGCACTGTTCGTCGAAAGCCCTAGAAATAGAAAATGGCTCGCTCTCCCAAATTACTCAATCATTTCTTACAAAATTTTAAACATGGATCGTGAACATGAATAGAATTTTTGGAGAAGTAATTATACGGTTAAATAATCACTTAATGAAACATTAATTAAACCTAAGTGTTCTAAGCTATATTTAAGGTTTTATGAAGATCTAATCGATGGATTCGAGGGATTTTGGATTCTCTGAAATTGCAGTCTATCCATGCATAAAATCTAGTTGAAATCATGATCAAACAACGAACAGATCGAACGGATTGGAGTTTGGACGGAATTGACATCAAGGTAGTCGGGATCCCATCGTCGGTGAGGCTTGATTGGCTGGGATGAGCTTGGAATGTGTTGAGGAGACTCCTGGGAGGCGAAATTGAATGTAAGAGCTGCTGGAGGGGCTTGATGTAGTGAGAGAATGGGTGGATTAGAATGAGACTCATTTTGAGTCTTTTTGCCAAATCAAATGCTCCAGGCTATTGTGTATGGCTAGGATGCATTTGGTAACTTCTCGAGATGTTGACAAGTGTCCTTGGGTACTTAGAATGGCAGGGAAATCAAGGACAACAGCATATGCCATGTGGAAAGCATATTTTGGTCCACACTTGCACATGGGATTGATAGGAGCTATCTGATCTTAAATTAAAGGCTAGGAAATGTCTTAAGAACATTCCAGAAGTCGATTAAGGCTAATGGAATGGTTTAAGAATGGATGGGATTAGCCTAAGACTGGTTTTGACCCTCTTTGACCATCCTAAAGCCCATATGGACCATTTGACCAGTCAAAATGCCACCTAGGCTGATTAGGTGGCATAAAGAGTATTTTAAGCTACTGTTGGAATGAATTCAAAGGAGTTTAAAGGGTTTAATTGACTATATGAGCAATTTAGTGAATGTAGGATGAGATTTGACCAAGTTGACTTGGTCAAATCAACTACATCTTGGCTCATGGTGGCTTTAGAAGTATTTAAGCCAAATGTTAGAGTGTTCTTGAAGGTTTGATGGGGTTCAAAAAAATTGAATTGGCTGAAATGGATTGAATCGAATCAATTTAGTCAAGTTTGACCAAACTTGGGTTTAGTTGACTTGGTCAAATGTTGACTGTGTCAAAGGTCCAATCAAGTCTAAATCACTAAAGGGTATGGCCAGGGGAGTTTGAGTGAGTTTTGAATATACTTAAATTTTGATTCAAATTGAAAGGGCTTAAAGGTTGAACTGGTCAACCTAGGTTGACTTGGTCAACCAAGTTGACCCAGGGTTGCGCTTAACAGATTTGAAATGATGAATGAAGTCTAGTAGAGGTGTTTCTAGAGTTTGAATAGGTCATTTGGGTCAAATGGGCCTATTAGGCCCTTAAAGGGCCATTTGGGTCAACCTTGGTTGACTTGGTCAACCATGTTAACCTAGGGTCAGGGAATGGGCACAATAAGTTTAAAATGACATTCTGACGCCATTGGTGGTGGTCGTAAGGTTTGCATAGATCATTTGGTTAAAATGACCTCTTTGAGACTTTAATGGGTCATTGGGTCAACCCAGGTTGACTTGGTCAACCAGGTTAACCCAAGAGCTGGGAATGGGCTCAACAGGTTCAGTTTGATATTTGAAAATATCTGGAAGTGATCTCAAGCAATTTGGAGATCATTTGGTTTGAAATAGGCATTTGAATTAGTCATTTTGACCCCAGGTCAACTAGGGGTCAAAGTGGATCCAATAAAATATAGTTTAATGTTCAAGAGGTCAGGATTAAGGATCTGGATGTGATTAGAGGCGTTGGGTAAGTCTCTAAGGTCAAAATCCACTGGGTAGCAGGTCTAGTGGCATAGGCCATAAATATTTAAAGGTTTTACAGCCTTTGGATTTCAATTCATATTCTGGGGTTAGAGACCTCAGAATGTGCTCAAATTTGGAGAGTTACCTCTTGAGACATGTCATATCAATGTGGAGTTGATAGACTATGAATCAGAGGTCATTTGATAGGGTTTTGAAGTGTTCAAAGATTCACTGGAAAAGGCTTTCAAGACCTAAGCCTTTGGCCTTGGATTTGAGTCTGGAAATCTGGATTTGATCTGGATTTTAAGTTTGAATATATGGATTTGAATTAAGTCTGGATTGAATTGAAATCTAGAGTGATCTAGAGGAATCCTAGGGTTTAAAGTAGATCCTAGGATCTAGATCAGCTTAAAGGTATCCTAGGGTCTAGAGTAGATCCTAGGGACTGAAGTATAGGAAGATCCTATAGTCTAGAAATCCTAGGGTATGGGGTCTAGAATAACCCTAAGATCTAGAAATCCTGGGATCTAGAGGAATCTTAGGATCTAGAAATCCTAAGGTCTAGGATAGGTCCTAAAGTCCTATATAAGTCTGGAGATTGAATCTAGATTGAACTAAGATCTAGATTAATCAGAGGTTGAAATTATGTTGAGATTTGGATTGATATAAGATCTTAAATTGATCCTAAGGTCTAGAGTAGGTCCTAGAGCCTAAGAAGATCATATGATCTAGAGTCTGGTAGAATCCTAGGATCTAGAGTAGACCTTAGGGTCTAGATATATCTGAGGTCTAGGAGAATCTTAAGACCTAAATTGATCTAGAGTCTGGGTAGATCCTAGGGTTAAAAATCTAGGGGAATCCTAAAGTTTAGAAATCCTAGGATATAAGGTCTGGAATGTTTTAGAGATTGAATAGATCTGGATTGGCGTAAGATTAAGATTAATTTGAATCTAGATTGATATTAAAGTCTGGATTGATCTAAGATCAGATTGATCCTAGGTTTAAGATTGATCCTAAGGAGTGAATAGATCTGAAGGTCTAGATTCATCTGGAGTCTGGAATTGGTCCAAATGAGCTCATACGAAAATGAGGTCAACAACATCTAGAGTACCTTCTCGAGCTCATATATATTTTGGTCGACAGTTGTTGAGTAGAGCTCATCATATTATCACTACACTGCGGTATCTACTACTAGGCGTGGACCTTGATGATTTGCCATTTCTAGATTTGGCTAGCTTCCATGTAGAGGCTTCTCTACTTTTAGACTATGCTGCAACTTCTAGAGTGCGAGATGTAGCTTTAGAGACATGGGAGTACCTTTGCCGAGTGGTTGCTTTTGGATTGAACCACCTATACTTTATCTATCAGGAGTTAGCATTTGGAATTCCTAATGGCTTGGAGGATGGGGTAAGAGCTTCTTAGAGAAGGATAAAGAGAGCTTACATGGATCTTGACTTTGGCCTTTAGACTTTAAGGTGCTGGTAGCAGGATATTTCAGAGGAGTAGCTTGAGCTTTTGGAGATATCAGTTGAGCTCGGGGCTTTAAGACAATGGGAGAGGGCTATTTTGGATAAATGATGAGAGCTTTGAGCAGTTGCTACTTATATTGAGATATTATATTAGGATTTCTCGTCATCCATTGAGGAGTTTGATTTATTGCATCATCAGTTGGAGACCACTCAGACTAGGAAAATGATGCCATAAGATCACTTGCTCAAAGTTAGACAGTAGATAGGTAACCTCCAGTCCATATTTTGATAGCATTTATGGCTTCTTTTTGGTTTTTATATATACCTACATTTTATTTAAATTTCTCCCTTCTTTTATTGAATTGGCATATTTTTAGACATTTAGTCTTTTATATTTAATTAAAAGTGGCTCAAACCTTAGGTTTAATGAGCACATAGAGTATTTAAAGTTCAGTCTTTAATACTTATACAAACCTAAGGGTCGAGCTAAAAGATCTATTGGTTCAATAAACCTAAGGTTCAAACCTTTCAAATCTTTTATGCTAATAAACCTAAGGGTCGAGTTATTTTTATCAACCTAAATGGTTGAAACAAAATACAGGTTCAACAGGCCTAAGGATTGAATCTCTAAAAATCTTTCATGCTCACAAACTTAAAGGTCGAGCTAAAATCCATTGGTACAATAAGCCTAAGGGTTGAACCTTTAAAATCTTTAATGCTCACAAACCTAAGGGCTTAGCTATTTTCATCAACCTAAATGGTTGAAATGAAATATAAGTTTAATAAATATAAGGATCGAACTTCTAAAAATCTTTCATTCTCACAAACTTAAGGGTCGACCTAAGATCCATTGGTTCAATAAGCCTAATATCTGAACCTTTAAAATCTTTTCTGCTCACAAACTTAAGGATCGAGCTATTTTCATCATCCTAAATAGTTGAAATGAAATATAGGTTCAATAGGTCTAAGGATCAAACCTCAAAAAATCTTTTATGCTCACAAACTTAAGGGTCAAGCTAAGATCCATTGGTTCAATAAACCTAAAGGTCAAACCTTTAAAATCTTTTATGCTCACAAACCTAAGGGTCGAGTTATTCTTATCAACCTAAATGGTTGAAACAAAATACAGGTTCAACATGTCTAAGGATCAAACCTCTAGATATCTTTCATGCTAACAAACTTAAGGGTCGAGCTAAGATCCATTGGTTCAATAACCCTATGGGACAAATCTTTAAAATTTTTTATGCTCACAAACCAAAGGGTCGAGTTGTTTTCATTAACCTAAATGGTTGAAATGAAATATAGGTTAAACATGCCTAAGGGCCAAACCTTTCTAAATCTTTTATTCTTGTAAACTTAAGGGTCGAGCTAAAATCCACAGGTTCAATAAGTCTAAGGGCCGAACCTCTAAAAATTATTCATGCTCACAAACCTAAGGGTCAAGCTAAGATCCATTGGTTCAATAAGGCTAATGGACAAACCTTTAAAATCTTTTATGCCCACACACCTAAGGGTAGAACTAGGTTCATCAACCTAATTGATTAAAATGAAATACAGGTTCACAAGGCCTATGGGCCGAACCTTACAAATCTTGCATACTCATAAACCTAAAAGGTTGAGCTGTTTTCATCAATATACCAAATGGATTGAATGAATAAATTTAAATTCAATAAGTTTAAAAGATTGAATTTCTAAACACTTTATGTGTTCATAAAACATAAGGGTCGAGCCACTTTTGATCAAATATAAAAAACTAAAAGTCTAAAAATATGTCAATTTAATAAAACAAAAGAAGGAAGAAAATTAAATAAAATACATGCATATATACATACCAAAAGAAGCTAGAAAAGGTGTCAAATTCTGGACTAGATGCTGCCTATCTGATGTCTAACTCTGAGCACGTGATCCTTCAGCATTATCTGCCTAATTTGAGTGGTCTCCAACTGATGATGTAACAAGTCAAACTCCTTTGTGGATGATGACAAATCCTACTGTAATCTCTCAACTTCAGTAGCTATCCCTGCAAAATTTTTATTAGTATAAGCAGCCACTGCTTGAAGCTCTCATTATCTCTCCAAAAGAGCCCTCGCCCCTTGTCTTAAAGCCCTGAGCTCTTCTGATATCTCCAAAAGCTCAAGTTACTCCTCTGAAATATCCTTCTAGCAGCGCCTTAAAGTCTGAATGCAAAAGTCAAGATCTATGTGAGCTCTCCTCGTCCTGCCCTAAGCATCTCTTACCCCATCCTCCAAGCCATCAGGAATTCAAAATGCTAACTCCTAAGAGACAAAATGCAGTGGGTTCAATCTTAAAGAAACCACTCAACAAAGGTACTCCCACGTCTCTAAAGTAGCATCCCTAAGTCCAGAAGCTGCATAACAGTCTAAAAGTTAAGAAGCCTCTTCATAGAAGCAAGCCAAATTTAGAATTGCCAAATCATTAATGTCCACTCCTAGCAGTAGATGTTGCAGTGCAGTGACTATGTGACGAAGCTATACTCAACTGTTGTCAAACAAAATATCTATGAGCTCGAGAAAGGTACCCTCGATGCAAAACATGTTAGCTCTGAACCTAAATGTAAAACACATTAGAGCTATTAGAAATGGAAGGGATAAGAAAAGAAATGCAAAACTACAAAAGGAAGATAAAAATACCTAAAGGGTGTGTGTCATATGATAAATCTATCAAGTAATGATCATCTAAATGTGAAGCAACACCTAGTAATAAATCATTTACAATCACCAAAGACAAATTTGTGAAGGGAGAAGGTGAAACATCTAACTCTGTAATAGTGTCATTGATGACATCTTCAAATAAAATCTGTATAGAATCACTATGCACTAACTGAGAAGATGATGATCATTCACCTATGCATACATGCAAAAGAATAATGAAAAGGAGAAATATTGATTAATGAAACAAAGAGGTAGATAAATATATCATATATTTACCTTCTATGTCATCGAATGTATATTCAATTGACAAATGACTATCCACACCCAATATTCCCAGTGAAAATTCAGGCTCTACATCCACGGGCATGACATCTAAAACATAAATATATTGAAGGATTGAAGGAACAAATGAAATATAAAAAAACTATACATGTTAATACATGGTACTGGGCTCTAAGTTGTGTCATGGTTTGGTAAGAAAATAGGAAAGGGAAACCTGGAGGAGTATGTAGAGTATATGGCTCAAAAATGGGTAAACTCAATAGGTCGGCAGGGGTATGTCTGAATACTGCAATGAGAAGAGAACATGCATTGTGAAAATCTAAATATAAGAAAATTCTGAACTAAATATACATAAAGAAAGATGATTTAACTTGGAAATGAAAAGAAATTGTCAATCAAAAAGAAAAGAGTTATTGTAGGAAAAACATTATTATCACACAATAATAACTACTAGCTAGTAAGTGTAAAACTAGTAAAAAAACTGCTAGTGAACAACTAAAAACAGCAGTCTGGTGTTAAGCTAACAAATAATTATTGTCTACTCAAACAAACAAATAATCACATCTCTAGGCAATTTAGTCTAGAGGGCTAAATTATAAGGCCCACCAATTGGGCTACTTTTAAAAGGAAGCAATAAGACTGATTATACCCAAATAATTAAGCAAATTCTAATAAGAGTCATGAGACCTATTATTTAAGAAACTACTAAATAAAATATCAAACCACCAAGCAACCAAATTCAAATTAATGTGTATATTATTCTAAAGGCTTAGGTTGTAAGACTCACTTTTAGGCACCAAAGGGAAGCTATAAGACCTACCAAAATAATTAAATCCCTAGGAAGCCTTACTGTAAAGCTAGATTATAAGACTCAACTTTGGGCAACTCATAAGTAGTGTCATAATTCCCAGTCCAAATTAAACTTTTAAGCATCTTTTAAAAAAAGTTATAAAACTTGTTACTTGAGAGAAACTCTTCTAAAATTAAATCTGAACTTTTGAGCAGCCTTACTTTAGAGCTAGGTTATAAAACCCACTAATAAGCACACTTTAATTTTCATCAAATACAAATATATTTTAATTATTGCAATGGTTTCACATATTTTATTATAAGCAACAAAGGCCAAATTAGAAATTAAAATCCGATTTAAGTAGAATGTATTGATATAATAAAACTATATTAAAAAAATGGAATGTAATCCTAAAATTCTTTCTTATAGGATAAAATAATTACTTTGTACTTAAATTATTACAAACTAAAGCAAAGACTTCAGTTGCAGTGAATTAAACAAAAAAATTATTGTTTTCTTGTGAATAGGATAGTATAAGATTTTTAAATATTGATTTCATTAAAATTGAAATAGAAGGATGGATATGCTTACTTGTGAATAAGACAACATAAAGTATTTATATATTTATTTAATTATGAATTTAAATAGAAGGACAAACATGCTTAAGTCAGAAGCGAGTGTTAAAGTCAAGTATAAAGCACAGATGTGCGAGATCAAGTAGGTTGTAGGGAGATTTGTGCTTGCGTGAATAAGAGAGGTAGACGATAAGATGACTGCCTACAGGGATAGCAATTTCATGTGTAAGGCTTTGTCTAGGATTTGGATTAAACATACAATGAAGGTGCAGGCTAGGGAGCAGAAGTCTAGCTTTTTGTGAGTAGGGCATGAGGGTCTATTTTGGTATAAATATTGAAAGAAAATAATAAGAGTCGTTCGCGTGTGGATCGTATGCACCTAGAACAAGCAGTGGTAAGTTATTGCGGGCTCTTTAGTTAACATGTCTATTGACTAAAACACAATAAATCTTATGTTCATCTTTTTGCTTGAATTTTCTTTCTCGACCTCCTTATTTATTGAACTTGGTGTAATTCTTTTCAAATTCTTGAATACTCAGCCTAAGTACTCACATCCAACAAGAACAAAACAAATTTACACCTTCAATATCATCACTATATACAAAGAATCATGCTTTAAAATATTCTTGAGCTATAGGTCATGTTTACTTTACCCCAGCATGTGTAGCATCAAGCATGTATGTGAGATTTGTAACTTCGTTAATGGTCATGCCTATAGGTTGGGAGTCATGTTATGACATGCTTTTTAATGTATCAGATTGCATACTTATGATGCAACACCTTGCATACTCTACATTACTTTGCATATTTTTATAAACCATTTTACATGCTACTCAATGTGACATATCACAAAATATTTGGTATGCTCTGTTGCATTGTATGGGATGCATCATTTTGCATGCTTTTAATACTTCATGTGATGTGCTTTTTGAAGCACCATATTACTAGCAATTCAATGCCCTGCATTATAGAATTCATGTTTAAAATGTTCAAACTTTCATGCTTTTTTTAAACAACATAATGTATATTTTTTATGCCTTGCTTTAAATATTTTTCAGCATACCATCTTGCTCATTTTCATTTATAAATCTTGCTTGTATTTACACCTTTTACAATAATAAGAGGTTTTCGTTGTTTCTTTTTTTTTAGGCAAAAAATTGCCCCCCAAAAAAATTCTTGGGTGATTTTCATGCAAGGAATTCGTTTCAAGCATTGAGTATATAGTTTTCATTATTCTTCTTTTGTCGTTTCAGACTAAGATGTTGGGTTGGAGGAGATATCCATCATTATCTTGTACCGAGACTTCAGAAGAAGATATTTGGAAAGAGGTCGATGTATACGATCTTACGCAGAATTCATTTCAAGCATTGAGTATATATTTTTCATTGTTCTTCTTTTGTCTTTTCAGACCAAGATGTTGGATTGGAGGAGATATCCATCATTATCTTGTACTGAGCCTTCAAAAGAAGATATTTGGAATGAGGTCGATGCATATGATCTTACACAGTTGGTTATGATTTCAGACCAACTATATTAGCATAGAGAGATGTTGGTTGATGGAGATATATACAACGACCTCTTTACTCAATCACCTTGTATGTTTCCATTTGATTCTGATTTTTTGATATATATGATTTTTAGATTAGGTCGTCACTCTCAGACTATAACATAGTGATGGTGTTTATCTGGATCGTATTGTCAAGGGGCTGGGTTACGGTGATCAGGACATTTTACAGTTGGCTTAGTAGAGAGTACATGTACTATAAGGTTGCTTAGCTATCATCTATTACATCATGGGGTCAAAGAACAACACTACGCTCCTATATTTGGTAGTCCCGTTTAGGTTCTCAGTGGTTACATTGGCTTGGCCCGCTATATGCTCATAAGGCATCAACAGATATTGAGACAAGCTAGAGTGTGCAAAGCCATTTATCTCTCACTTTTTGGTTACAATCATTTATCTTCTATTGCAAATATGGTTTTGATGATGACAAACATGTTTCCAGTGTGTTTTGCTTGGCTAACCCGTTTCAGGCACAAAAGATCACGAGCCACTTAACCTAACTCAAGATCGGGTCCAAGTGTGTCAAATGCATGATTTTTCTTTTTATTGAGTCAATTGTAATGTAACTGATCCCCCAGCTAAGTAACCTTGCACACACACACTCAGGGGGAGAGCTTGAGTGAATTAGAGTTTCTGTTCATTTTTTGTTCAGATCATCCTGGATGATATTCACATCATCCTGGACGATCAGGTAAAAATAAAAACCCTAATTAGGGCGACTAAGTTAACAGGGTCTGATTAAGCCGATCGTCCTGGACGATCTTTGGATCGTACGGGATGATATGCTCAAATAAGAAATTCTCAGCCGCTAGATCAAGTTAGGCAAGTTTTTATTTTAAGTTATTTGGTCTGATCGTCCCGGACGATACGCGTATCATCCTGGACGATTCAGTACAATCATGCCTAAATTAATCTGGTAATTAAGGAAAGCAATTTATTTTTGATTGATACGATCATATTGTCCTGGATGATCAGGATCGTCTAGTGCATTTCAGCTGTACGTCCCAAACTGTGTTCAGGATGATTTGGGCACTTTTTGAACTAATCGTGCAGGACGATGTCCCTATCGTCCTGGACGATCAAGTCATTTTTTGGTCATCCAGTACAAGTTTCTCTGGACGACCCGAACTGTCTTCTGGACGATATTCCTCGATTTGTACTAATCGTCCCGGATGATCGTAGGATCGTACGGGACGATATGATCAATTTTTCTACTGATCGTCCAGAAGAGCCAGATCATCCAGGCTGAAACAGCTAAATTTGAACTGATCGTACAGGACGATCTACCGATCGTCCTGGACGATCTTGGTCGACCAGTTGAGATTTAGGGAAAATTTTAAGCCCTCCTATAAAAGAAATTTTTCTTGAAACAAGAAAAATCTTTTGCCAACTTCCTTCCCTGAGAAACCCTAGAGAGAGAGAGAGTTGGGAGAGAGAGAGAAGATCTTGTGAGGGGGAGTTAGTGAGGGATTCACTAAGGTTGCTCTAAGCACGGATCAGAGTCGTCTTCTCCGCTCGTCGTCTTTCGTCTAGTCGGTGTTCGTCGTGGGAGGATCGTTCGCAAGAAGATTCGGGGTTCTCCGCCTTGCTGTGTGAAGCAAAAGGAGTTTGAAGGTTCTCTGCCCGCTTCAGGAGGAAGCAAAAGGAGGTCGGGTTCTCTGCCTCACCATATGGTGAAAAGGAGGTGTTTGTACAGGCTTCTCCGCCTTGCTATGGGAGCAAAAGGAGAGACACTTTCTGTTCAGTGCAATACCCGGAGGGGAGGCTCCGGGGAGTGGACGTAGGTCAAGTTGACTGAACCACTATAAAATCTGGTTTGCTTTCTGATTCAGTTTTGCACTTTACTTTTCTGATATTAACTGCTTGGGTGAATATCTGTGATTGATCTTTTCGTTCTTGTTAACTTGTTTCCACTACTAAGTATCGAAAAGATTTTCATTGTTATCGTGAAATTTTTAAATAACCAATTCACCCCCCTTCTTGGTTAGCCTCGGGACTAGTTCATTAGGGCTTAACATCCCTATCGAACTTTCATCTTCTTCCAGGTTTTAGAGTGTTATTGAACATTGGGATAGTGTTACGATTACTTCTTGGGCTGGACCCAATGAGATAAGAGTTACTTTGTGCAATCTGCACATTATTTTTGGTCTACCAGCTCTGCATATTCCACATGAAGGATGTATCCCTTTAGATTATGATTTATTTGAGTGTCAACCAACTGGTCAACAGAAGAGAGGATAAGTTGTGTACTCACATGGGCTTTACTAGAGTTTGAGGCATTATTACCACCTCTATCAACAGAAGAAGAGGGGTCGTGGTAGGAGTGCGATTATTAACTTGGACACCTGAATTAAGAGCTCATTATTTCCAACAGTACTTACTATAGAATTTTTACATGTTTATGATCCTTTCAGTATGGGATCACGTAATACAGAGCAGTATTCAGAGGATCTGTTTGAGTCATTATCAGCAGATAGATCGTAGCCCATTTCAACCAAATGATTCTTAGAGGATATGCTACTAGTGTCTTTCATTACTACGTGGCTTTATTACTTTGTTTTTCCTAACATAAGTAGAGTTTTTAACCAAGTACTCTTTTGATGGCTAGTTTAATAGCGAGTGGGAGGCAAATCTTTGCCATAATTTAAAGTAGATTTATACTACATATGATCATACTCAATACAGCGTGGAGATTTCTTGGCATTGCCTCATGGATGAATACATAAACATGTTGTCGGTGTTGTTAACTGTCTAGAGATACCAGGTTACTTTACAGAGCATCGCTTTCCTTCTTTGGTTCAGTTAGAAAGAGCGACATTCACTATAAACTGAGCTTATATCTAGCTGTTTATGTTTGAACATCTACGGATGACTGACTGTTACAAACTGATCTATAGATCTCCTTATGGCTCTTTACCTCCAAAGTGCTTTATTATTTCGTTAGTTAATTCTCAGACTAAGAAGAGGACTCTTATTTTACTTACTAGGTCAGGCTACATACTAATTTCTACATACTTTATTAGCATGAAACCTTATTGGGTTTCTTATAGACAACATAACTCGGTGATATTGGAGGGATATAATCCGAACGAGGCAGCGAGACAGTTTGGACTGGTTCAAGCCACTCATTTAAACAGATTACAAATTATTCCTATAATAGTTAACACACATCAACTAGGTCCTCTTCCATTGTTAGTACATTTAGAGGAATCTTCCATGACCAAGTCATTTCTTCTTCACCATGGAAGTAAAGTAGGAGTGCCTCCAAATATTTAAGATGCCTCCAAACATACTGACAATGAAAGAGAGCCCAGTTGATGTGTGTTAACTTTATGAAGAACTACTATTAATCCATCTAAATTAGTGGCTTGAACAAATCCAAACTATCTGGCTGCCCAATTAAGATTATATCCCTCTAATATCATCGAGCCATGTCTTCTGTAATAAACCCAACTAGGTCTCATGCTAATAAAGTATGTAGCAATCGGTTTGTAGCCTGATCTGATAAGCAAAATTGGAGTCCCCCTCTTAGTCTGGCAAAACACTGAAGTACTATGGAGGTAAAAAATCACAAGAGGATCTATAGATCAATTTATAAAGATCAATCATCCATAAATGTGCAAACATAAATAGCCGAATCTGAGCTCTATTTGTGAAAGAAATCTCTCTAGTTAATTGAACCAAATAAGAAAGGCGGTGCTCTGTATAGTAACTTGGTATCTCTAAATAGCTGAAAGTGTCAGTAACGTGTATATGTATCCATCCGTAAAGATAGTGCCAAGGAATCTCTACGCTACACTGACCATGATCGTATGCAGCATAAATCTACCCCAGATTGTATAAAATCTATGTAATAACTATAGAGGCTAGTGAGACTTTCCTCCCACTCGATATCAAACTAGCCATCAAAAGAGTGCTGGGCCAAAAAATTCTGCTTTGGCTAAGAAAAATAAAGTAACAGAACCACGTAGCAATGAAAGATACCAAAAGCATATCATCTCAAAATCCTCTAGCTGAAATAGGCTATAATCTATGTGCTGATCCTGGCTCATATAGATCCTCTAAAAATTGCTCCATATCATGTAATCTCTTGATAAAAGGATAATAAACATGTGCAAAATCTACAGTAAGTACAGCTTGAATCAACAACCTCTCAATCTAAGTGTCCAAGTAAATAACCACTTTATGACCACAACCATGTCTCCTCTTCTTCTATTGATAGAGGTGGTAATAATGCCTCAAACTCTAGTGAAGCCTTAGTGAGTATACAAATTCTCTTCTCCTCTACTGCCCAGCTAGTTGACACTTAAATAAATCATAATCCAAAGAAATACATTCCTTATATGGAATGCCTAGAATTGGTAGACTAAGAATAATATATAGATCCCACAAAGTAACTTCATCTTTTTGGGTCCAACCCAACAAGTATTTATTGCACTATCCCATTATTCAATAATACTTTGAAGCAGGAAGAAGATAAATGATTGTAATCAAAATGTGAGATATAAATGTTCGTACACTTCATCTTATGTCAATATATGTTGGTGTCTTCAAAGTATGTAACGAGCCCATCTAGTGTAACCATTGAGAACTTGAAAGAGACTACCAGATATTGGAGTGTAGTGTTGTTCTTCAACCTTATGATGTAGCAGATGATAGCTAAGTAATTTGATAACACTTATATGCTCTGCTAAGTCAGCTGCTAGTTGAAAAATGTCTTGATCCCTGCAACTTAGACCCTCAATAATGTGATCCAAAGAAGAACCATCACTATGCCGGAGTCTGAGAGTAACGACTCAGTCTGAAAGAACATATCCAATTAAAAAATCCAAATCAAATGGCAACATTCAGGAGAACAAGAGAATAGGTTGTCAAAAATGTTTTTGTCAATCAATATTTCTCTATACTAAAATAACTAATCTGAAATCAAAGCTGGCTGGGAACCATCAAAATCATCAATCACCTGCCAAATAGCCTCTTCTGGAGACTCCATAATAGATAATATATGGAGTCTATGCCAATAAGACATAATAACATGAAACAAAAAGGAAGGGCAATAAAAATCTTGTAATTAATAACTACAACAAATTTATTGTGTGAAAGTCACACAATGAATCCGTTAGGAGGCAATTTGTTGACTGAAATAAAATTGATAGAATAGAGTAGGAGAAAAATAATAACGGAACAAAAAAATGCATCTTTCTGATCTGATCCTACAATAACCAGTTGATCATCAAATAATGCATCTCTTTGTTATTGTAACTCTCTTTCCTCAAATAAAGATAATAATTACATCAAAAACTTTAACAAAAAAAATTAACACTTTCAATTTCTCAGAAATCGATCTCTAGCTCCTTACACATAAAGTCCAACTATGAGTTATCATGATTGTGTCTACAAAGCCGCCTCTTAACCACGAGTAAGTCTTCTCTCCCTATACCCCACTTCAACTCTTGAATGATACCTCCTTCCACATGAAGCCCAACTGTGAGTTATCCGGATTGTGAGCCCATGTCTACAAAGCCGCCTCTTAACCACAAGCAAGTCTTCTTTCTCCCTACACTCCACTTCAACTCCCGAATGAAACACCTCACCCAAGAGGGCCTCACACCTACGTTATACGTGCTTTTAATCTGATAATCTCCCGATTGCGCAACCCCTGAGCTGCTTAGCTCGTCGTCTTCACCTCACGTCATCTGACACCTCCATCCGGCCCATTCTCGCATGTGAAAACCCATTCACCCATTCAGCTACTCTCATTCACTCAAGCACAAAATGACCTAGCCTTTGCTCATGTATGACAGTCCATCCTCTGCTCTTCACATGACATGCCCAATCCGCCTCGCCCCAACCAATGACGATCGGCTGGAATCCAATAATCAAGCCAATTTGTGAACTCCAAAACCCTTCCATCACTCATCCATGTGAGCCAAATTGCTCCTGTCTCTTCCACACCACACATGTGAATGTCAAAACCCCTCCATATACTTCAGTCCATTTAGGACCGATTCACTCTGTGTCTGGTTCAAAGTATATAAAGAACCTTTATTTCTTATACTCCAATTTAAGGATTTTTACCACAAAAATTTACACATGAGTATAAGATAGTAGATCAATTATAATCTTATTCCTTTGGTCTCCATCGTCTAAAGGCCTATGAATGTGTAAAGAAGATTTATTGCCATCTAATTACTATTCCATCTCATATATAATTATTCGAGTTTTTAACATAACATTTAATTAAACATAAAATTAAAACTAAAAGGATGATGGGTATTTCAAACTCAAGACCTCACGCCATTAACCTTTGATCTGGGCGAGATGAAGTTTATATCAGAAGACATGCACCGTGATTTTAATGCGGGCGGATGGTTTTAAAATCTGAAGACACACATCATGATTTTTAATCCGTGTTGATGGTTTTAGTTTTCAAAGACCTCACATAGTTAAATCTTTAATCCTAGCGGGTTGAATTTTAAAATTTGAAGACCCTTCTTAGCAAGTTGAATTTTAGAATTTGAAGACCCTTCATGCATACTAAAATGCAAATATTGTAGTGTATGAGATAGACCGATCTCCCCTCCTACTAATAGCAGTCACTTTAGATGTCAGGTTTCACATAATATTCTAGGTTAAATCATCTTTCTTTATGTATATTTATTTTAGATTTTTATAGTATTCAGATTTTCACAATGCATGTTCTCTTCTCTTTATAGTATTCAGACATACCCTTGCTGACCTGCTGAGTTCTCCCATTTTGGAGCTAGATATTCTGCATACTCTTTTAGGTTTCCCTTTTCCTATTTTCTTACCAAACCTTAGCTCCACTTTGAACCTAGTACCAGGTATTGACTTGTATGATCATTTTATGTTTCGGTTGTTCCCGAAATCCTTCAATATGTTTATATTTTAGATGTCGAGCCCGAGGATGCAGAGCCTGAATTTTCACTGGGTATATTGGGTATGAACATATATCTGGCTATTGAATATACATTTGATGACACTAAAGGTAAATATATGACATGTTTATCTACCATTTTATTTCATTAACCAATATTTCACCTTTTCACTTTTCTTTTACATGTATGAATAGGTGAACGATTATTATCTTCTCAATTAGGGCATAGTAATTCTATACAAATTTCATTTGAAGATGGCACTTATGACACTAATACAGTTAGTTGTTTCACCTTCTCCCTTCTCAAATTTATCTTGGATGATTGTAGATGATTTATCACCAGGTGTTGCTTCTCATTTAGATGACCACTGCTTGACATATTTGTTAGATTAGACATGCTCACATATATTTTGGTCGATAGCTATTGAGTAGAGCTTGTCATATTGTCACTACACTGCGACATCTACTACTAGAAGTGGACCTTGATGATTTATCATTTCAAGATTTGGACTAGGTTTTATGTAGAGGCTTCTCGACTTTTAGACTGTGCTACTGCTTCTAAACTCTAGGATGCAGCGTTAGAAACATGGAAGTACCTTTGCGGGTGGTTACTTTTGGATTGTATTGACTACACTTTGTCTCTTAGGAGTTAGCATTTAGAATTCCTGATGGCTTGGAGGATGGGGTAAGAGCTACTTGGAAGAGGATGAAGAGAGCTCATAAGGATCTTGACTTTGGCTTCTAAACTTTGAGGCGTTACAAGTGGGATATTTCAAAGGAGTAGCTTGAGCTTTTGGAGATATCAACAGAGCTTAGGGCTTTAAGACAGTGGGAGAGGGTACTTTTGGAGAGATGATGATAGCTTCGAGCAGTGGCTGCTTATACTGAGGAGGACTTTGCATGGATAGATTCTAAGGTTGAGAGATTAGAGTAAGATTTGTCATCATCTACGGATGAGTTTGACTTTTTGCATCGTCAGTTCGAGATCACTCAGGCTAGGCAGATGATGCTAGAGGATCACTTGCTCAAAGTTAGACAACATATAGGTAGCCTCCTATCAAGACTTTGATAGGTTTTCTAGCTTCTTTTTGGTATGTATATATGCATGTATTTTATTTAATTTTCTCCCTTATTTTATTTTGTGAGCACATATAGTGTTTAAAAATTTAGCCTTTAGACTTGTTAAATTTATATTTATTTTTCAATCTGTAAGGTAGGATGATGAAAATAGCTCGACCCTTAGGTTTATGAGCAAGCAAAATTTGTAAGGTTAAGCCCTTAGGCATGGTGAATATGTATTTCACTTCAACCAATTAGGTTAATGAAAATAGCTCGACCCATAGGTGTGTGAGCATAAAAAATTTTAAAGGTTCCCTTAGGCTTATTGAACCATTGGATCTTAGCTCGGTTATAGGTTTGTGAGCATGAAATATTTTTAGAGGTCTTGTCCATAGACTTGTTGAACCTGTATTTCCTTTAGATCATTTAAGCTGATGAAAATTGCTCGACCCTTAGTTTTGTGAATATGAAATATTTTTAGAGGATCAGTCGTTAGACTTATTGAACCTGTGGATTTTAGCTCGACACTTAGGTTTACGAGCATAAAAGATTTAAAAAGATTTGACCCTTAGGCATGTTAAACCTATATTTCATTTCAACCATTTAGGTTAAAAAAAATAGCTCGACCCCAAGGTTTGTGAGCATAAAAGATTTTAAAGGTTTGACCCTTAGGCATATTGAACCAATTGATCTTAGCTCGACCCTTAGGTTTATGAGCGTTAAAGTTTTTTAGAAGTTCGATCCTTTGACTTGTTAAATACGTATTTTATTTCAACCATTTAGGCTGATGAAAATAACTTGACCCTTAGGTTTATGAGCATAAAACATTTTACAGGTTCGGGCCATAGGTTTATTGAACCAATGTATTTTAGCTTGACCCTTACGTTTGTAAGCATGAAAATTTTTTGAGGTTCAATCCTTAAACTTGTTGAAACCATATTTCATTTCAACTATTTAGATTGATGAAAATAACTCGACCCTTCGGTTTGTAAGTATAAAAGATTTTAAGGGTTCAGATCTTAGCTTATTAAACCAATGGATCTTAGCTCGACTCTTAAGTTTGTGAGCATGAAAGATTTTTAGAGGTTCGGATCTTAGACTTGTTGAACTTGTATTTTATTTCAACTAATTAGGTTGATGAAAATAGCTCGATCCTTAGGTTTGTGAGCATAAAAGATTTTTAAGGTTTAGCTCTTAGGCTTATTGAACAAATGGATCTTCTCTTGTTAGGTTAGGAGCATGAAATATTTTTAGATGTTCAGTCCTTAGACCTGTTAAACATATATAATTATCTTAGCCCTTAGGTTTATGAGCAAGAGAAATTAATAAATATGGCCCTTAGACTAGTTGAACTTGTAGATTTTATTTCTCACCATTCTAGGTAAGTTAATAAAAATATAGCTCAACCCTTAATTTTGTGAGCGATGCAATTTTAGCAGTTGACTATAATGATGGATCATTTAGTTAATATATAATTTCATAATTCCCTTACTTTATTTGGCAAATGGGTATTTTATAAAAATTACATCTTTTCTTTACAGGAGGAGATTAAAAAGTTATTTTCTTGCCTTGCAGGTGTGTATATATAGCAAACATCTCATGCTTTGCAGGAGATAAAATTGCCTCATATCTTTAAGCAGGAAATTAAATTTATCTCATGTCTTATAGTATAATATAATAATTGCCTCCTATCTTTCAGGAGAAAATTGAATTTATCTCCTTCTTATAGGAGAATATAAAATTGCCTCCCATCTTTCAAGGGGGGATTGATATTTTCTTCTTCCCTTCCAGGAAAATCTTCATACTAACACCTTTTCTAGCTAAGAAGTTATATGTGATATTTCTTCAGATATTGACTATTTATTGGTGTATGGGCCTTTGACCTTTTAGGTCTATGAGTTGATAGGCTCCTCCTTCATACACTGTTTCAATGATGAAGGGTCCTTCTCGAATTGGGTAAAATTTACTGCTAAGGTGACGGTGAAGGATTTTAAGTCTTCAATAAACCAAAACAAGTTCACCTTTCTTAAAGCTTCTTGGATGAACCATTTGATCTTATGCCCTAGTCATTCTTCCCTTGTAGGATTATATACTTTTTTGTGCTTAAAGTCAAACTTCATCAAGAGCTTCAATTCTTTATGTCGTAGAAAACAATTTTCACCTTTGGTTAATTTATATTGAATGGCAATACGAAGAATAACAAATATGGGGTGGTTTGCATTACAGTTTTATAAGTGGTACAATATTCCCTCAAAGCTTCTATCAACTTATCATGTCATTTTCTTTTATTTTTAGAGAAAATTTTCTTGAAAAATTTTACCAAAGTTTTGTTAAAAGCTTCAGCTAATACATTGGCTCTTGGATTGCATATCGAAGAATAGTGCCAATCTATTTTATGTCGCTCTTTAAATTTATAGATTTTAGCACTTTTAAAGGTTGTACCATTGTCAATTATGACTTGACGTGGTACCCATAATTGATAGACAATATTTATCTCAAAAGAATTTCATCACATGATCTGCTTTAACTTCCCTCAAAGGAACCGCTTCAGCCCATTTTGAAAAGTACTTAGTAGCAGTGAGGATGAATTGATGTTCTAAAGATGATGGTGGTTCTATAGGACCTATTATATCGGTACCCCAATTTTCAAATAGCCATGATGCTACCGTTAGATGTAGCGGTCTGGGAGGTTGATGCATGATACCTCCATGCACTTGACATTGATGGCATTTCTTAGTATGGTCGATGCAATCTTAAATAATACTCGGCCAATAGTATCTTATACATTTGATTTTGATTTTGATTTTCAAACCAAATTGGTGTGAACCACACAATCCTTCATGAACTTCACTTATGACTTTTGGGATTCCTCAGGACCCAAACATCGTAGCCACATTGAATTAAATGATCTACGATATAATGTATTACTCATGAAAGCATACCTTAATGCTCTTCAAGATATTTGTGAAGTCATAGATTTATTTTTGGGCAATTTCCCTTTGTTGAAGTATCCGATGAAGGGATATCTCCAATCATTTTCATCAGATATAGTTAGGCTTTATTGCATTTCTTTCCCTTCATCATCTTACATGACAGTTGGAGTTAACGCATGCCTATTTCAAATTTTTATGAGAATTGGATACTTTTGAGGATTTGCTAACTCTTTGGTTAACTTTGCAATTGCATCGGCTTTGCCATTTTCATTGCGTGTAATTCTACTTAGAGTTACTTCAGGAATTTGTTGTAGGAGTTTTAGAGCATATACATGTTATGAGATTAATTTAGGCTTGTTGATTTTGAAAATTCCTATTATTTATTTGATTATGAGTTAAAAATCTCTATATATATATGAAGTTTCTGGATTTTCATGTTAATTGAAATCTATGGAACCACTATTAAGGCTTCATATTCAGCCTCATTATTAATATAACGCTCTATTAAGCCATAGGAATATCAGAGTTTCCCTTTTTGCGGCATAATAAATATAAGGCTAATGCCCACCTAAATTATCAAAAATTTAGGTGGCATGACTAGTTTTATTGATAAAACTTTATCGAAATAGAGCTCCCATTCTTGTATATTTTCTTTTTCTTCCACTTCAAGTGTTCACTTCGAGTGTTCGCTCATCGAATTTTTATTGAACTTAAAGTGATAAATTTGGGTACCAAAGAAGATCCCAAACCTATATTTCTCAGCACTAATATCACACAAGACAGGATTGAAGAGCTGAAAATGCTTTTACTTGAACACAAAGATTATTTCGCATGAAACTAGACTGAAATGGCTGGTTTATCACCAGAGGTGACAGTGAATAAACTCTTTATCGATACCAGAATACTTCCTATCAAGCAAGCACCTAGGCTAATGCGACTTGAAATTGAAGAACAAGACATTTCAAAAACCAAGAAGCTTATTGAACCTGATTTTATTCGAGAAGGAAAGTATGCTGATTGGATCACCAATATTATTCCAATAAAGAAAAAGAATGGTCAAATCCATATTTGCATAGATTATTGGGATTTGAACAAAGCATACCCAAAAGATGATTTCCCATTGCCTAAGGTAGAACTTATGGTCGAGAATACATCAAACCACGGCATATTCTCATTCATGGATGGATCATCGGGTTATAATCAAATCAGATTGATCTAGAGGATGAAAAATAAACCTCATTCCAAACTCCCATTGGCATATATTGTAATAAGGTGATATCGTCAGCTTGAAAAATGCCGGAGCCACTTACCAAAGGGTAATGACTTGAATCTTCGATGACCTAATTCATAAGAATGTTGAATATTATGTTGATGACTTGGTTGAAAAATGTAAAGTTCATCATAAGCATGTAAACAATCTTAAGATAATATTTGAAAGATTTCAAAAATTCAATTTGAAAATGAATCCCTTAAAGTGTGCTTTCGGTCTTATATCCAAAAAATTCATTAGATTTATTATACGTCATACAGGAATTTAAATTGACCCCTCTAAAATCAAAGCAATCATGAAAATGCTACCTCCAAAAACTTTAAAACAACTTTGTTCAATCAAGGATTGATTAGCGTACATTCGAAGGTTTATTTCTAACCTTTCAGGTAGATGTTAATCATTCTCACGTCTAATGAATAAAAATACACCTTTTAAATGGGATGATGCTTGACAGGAAGCATTTGATAGAATAAAATAATATTTGCAATATCCTCCAATCCTTACTACCCTTATCTTGGGTAAACCCTTAAATTTATATACAATAGCTCATGAAGAATCACTCTGAGCATTACTAGCACAAACTAATAAAGCTGGTAAAAAAATGCCCTTTATTATATTAGCTGATGATTAATAGGGACAAAATCTAAGTATTCACCAATAGAAATGTAATGCTTAGCATTAATCTTTGATGCTAAAATACTCTGGCGTTATATGATATCCCATAAAATCAATTTAATATCTAAAGTGGATCCATTAAGTTCTAATGACTAGACCCACTCTCACTGGTTGTCTAGCTAAATGGGATGTCTTGCTGATGGAGTTCGACATAATATATATGCCACAAAAAGCGATGAAAGGACATGCTCTAGCAGATTTTCTAACAACCCATCTGTTACCTACAAATTCTCTGCTCAATGATAAGTTTCCAGATAAGTAAACACTTAAAGTGGAAGAAAAAATAAAATCTGTAAGAATGGTAGCTTTATTTCAACGGAGTTTCATCAACAAAATCGGCCATGTGTTTAATTGAAAAATATAGTTTTGAAAAAGTGTTTAATTTTCTTTGGGAAAATGTTTAATTTCTAAAATTTAAATTTTATAATCGGACACTTATTATGAATGATATATATCACCTCGAAAGGTGAACATATCGTTCCCTAATAGGTTCAGATTGCAAATCTTGATTTACCGTGATTATCGTAGTCAAACTCAAGGAGAAACAACATATGATCCCGAAGAATCAGAGTGGTGTTTAATCCAATATTTAACTACAATAATCTAGTAAAAAGATCATTAATTTCATAATCAAAATTATAATAATAGTACGATATCTTTCCAAAGGAAGAGGATATCGTCTGTTATCGATCGTTTAAAAATGACGATAATGATCGTTGTCTTTTGAATTTCTGAAAGATAATTAATTGAAATTTTGAAAAGCTTGATTTTGAAATCTGGTCTGGGTTTCTAAATCTCCTACGAGCGCAAGCCCTCGTAGTTAATTACATCATAGGAAACCAGAAAATTTCCTACGAATACTCTCGATTAAAATAGCGATACGAATTTTATTTAAGATTTCAAAGATTGATATCAAATGAGTTTAAAGGACTGGAAATTCAACAGGGATTGGTTCAAGATTGAACACTTATTTCTGGAGTCAAAGAAAGAAGAGTAGGAGGTGCTTTGAGATTCTGAATTACTTCAGAAACACCTCAAACTATCCTAAGTGTTGGGCTTGAATTGGATTGAAAGATATTTTAATTTGAATGATCAATTTTATTAGAAAGTGGGAATCAGATTCCCAGAAGGTTGAGGTCTTAAGATTAGAGATTTTCCTCAGAACCTAAGTCTAAAATAGGTACTGAAATCAGTGACCCAGAACCTAGCTAATGCAGTGCAATCTGGACTTACCCCAGCCTGGATTGGGGAGCCAGCTAAACCACCTAAACGCTTTAAAACCATGAGTAAAAATCTTTAAATGTAGAGTGGTTAGGGACATTGATTAAGATTGGTTTAAAGAATTGGGGTCGACATCTAGAGCAGATCCTAATTGACCCCTTAACATATGTTGGGTTAAATGCTTAAGCTAGAAATACAATTAAAGATTTAGACTCAATTTTTAATTTGTATCTAATGCAATGCATGCTAGTTGACTCGATGAAATGCTTAAATCAAAATGAAGCAGTTTAAAAATTAGGCTTAAAAATAGATTTTATCCTAGAGATTGCACAACATCCCCTTGGACAGAACTGCACCCTAATAGGTCAGGTGGTCTGCCAAAACTCGCAGGCGGGGAGGTGCCTAACAAGGATGAGAAAAGTCAATATGTATGCATGAAAAACTCCCGGCGAGTCCGGGCTTACTTCTTAAGAGCGTTAGAGTTTCTATCTGAGCTTAAAATTTTAAATTTTGTTTAAGTAGAAAAGGTTAATGACCGTACCCTCACGAGCCTCCGATCGGGTTCCAGGCTAAAACAAAATCGACATGTAATAAGCGCCAAATGAACTACTAAAAGCATGTGGGTCCTTAATCGCAATCAATACATCAATCAAATCAATTAAATAATTAAATCAATTAAATAAATATTCAAAATGAAAGTCCATGTGGCAAGTGCCACTTAATTATACAACCCAGGGTCTGCAGGAAAGTAAAGTGGCCGGGTACCACTGACTACAACCCGGATTCTACTCCTAAGACTCAAGTGACTTTGAGATTTGAGATTCTTCTCGTTTTTCACTTCTTCGCCTTCTTGGAACTCCTTAGATCGTCGGGTCTGGATATCCAAATGAAAAGAAATTTCCCCTGAATAGGGGTGTTATCTTTTCCCTTTGGATATTTGAAATTCATCCTAATTTGGATCTCCAAATGGATAGAAACTCTCCCCTAAGGGATGTTCCTTTCTCTTTGGATTCTAAATTGGATGTTTAAGTATCTCAATCTCAAATCACCTTAAACATTACAACTCAATTTAAATCAAATTACATCAATTGAAATTAAAAATCTAGACTCAACAACCTGCAGGGTTATCCTAATAATCAACAGTTATATTTACATCCCAAGCAATTAATATATTTGAAATTTAAATACTCAATCACAGCCACACTTGGCCATGCTCTTTTTGATTCTAAAGGGGGACTTAAGCATTCTGGAGCACCTGTGCAATTTAATATTTATGATTTTTGCCCCCTTTAATTTATGCCCTGTATGAGCATGGCCACCTGCATAAGATTGAATTAGTACAAATCGTCCCTAGCCTAGGAGTAGATCTAATCGTACAATCAATCACATCACAGAGTGCAATAAATAAGTAAACAAACACATCAATTCTACTACTAGCAAACAGCATGCAGTAAAAGCTCGAAAACCCGGCACACAACAGAAAAGTAAACACCGACCTAGCCTAAGACTAGAGTTGGTTGTCCTAGCAAACCATCTAAAGTGTGTGAGGTAGGCTGTGTGGCTCTGATATGTCCTAAATTGGCAATTGATTGAAGTTGTTTAAAGTTCTGGTTGGTTGAAAGGCTTAAGGGGGATTTAATTTGAATTTAAATATTAATGACTTGAAATTGATTTTAAATTTGATTTTAATTGTTTGTAGGACACCACCTTTGTTGCACACTGAGGCCGTGAAGTTTATTTCACCTTCCTTGGGGCTAATTTAATAGCCTCGTAGGCCTGGGTTACCTAGTGGTACCCGATATAATTAAGTGATTTGAGTTTGATTAAGGTTTAAAGGTTGATTAATTTTAATTAGAATTGGTTGGTTGCTGGTTTTAAGTTTGAATTAATGTTTTCTGGAATTTTTGGAGATTTATTGAATTTTGGAATTTTTGGATTATTTTAATGATTTAATTCAAGGGTCAAAAGTTGACTTTTTGATTTAAAAGGTTTTCTGGAAAGTTAATATTTTATTAAAATACTAGACCTTTATACGATCAGTTAGACAGTAAGTATGCTGAAATTAGATTTTTCTACATTTTATTATGAAGGTTTGAAGTTTTGACTTGAATTTGAACTAAGTTTGACCAAAAGTTGACTTTTTCAAATTTGTTTGATTTCTGGAAATTTAACATTTTTAATAAATATTAGACCTTATTATGAGTTGAATACCTTTGAGTTTGCTCAATTTGGAGTTCATTTGAATTAGTTATGAATTTTTGAAATTTTGACTATTTATTGAATTATTTAAATTGTTTAATTAGAGACCCTTTTTGTGATTTGAATCCAAATGATCTCCAAACTTCTTGAAATCAACTCCAAAGGTCAATAATGACCTAAGGAATGATTTCCAAGTGTTTGGAAATTTTCTAGAATTTTTAATTATTTTTAATTAATTAAATTGATTAAATATTGATTTCAATTAAACTCAAATTAAACTTAATTTTGAAGTCCAGTCAAGGGGCTTTTATTTTTCATTGATTAAGGATTCAATTATGGTAAGTTTAAGGTATTACTTGAAATTTTTGGATTTAACTTTGATTTATTAGAATTTCTGGAAGGTTTAATGGCTTAATTAAGGTTCAAATTTGATTAAGTTAATTAAGGGGCTTAATGAATTCAAAATCCAGTAAAAATTTTTCTTAAGGCTGAGAGTGTCACTATGTTCAAATGGTTTGAGTTTCAAGTCTATAGGAAGTGAATCCTAATTATTGAAAATATTCTAAGTTATTTAAACAAGTTCTTAATTATTGTTCTTAACAATGTCACTAAGTTAAGTAGGTTCAAATCCATGTTCCACTCACCCTTGACATAACATGCATGGTATGCACACATACAAGCACAATCAATCCTAAATCTAAGAGAACCTTAAACTAAGTGGTGTGTGTATGTCTTTAAGCATGCAAAAGATAAAATATGAATTAATTAATTAAAAATAATCAATGAATAATTAACAAGATTAGCTACCCATTGATTATCCATCATTCCACACTAATCATGTTCAAGTATGCTTAATTCAAATTTAAAATTTCAAGAGATCTCTTAAAGATTGGAGATTTAGGTATATATACACATATATTTTAAAATAAAATTTAAAATACATGAATACATATATAATTATACCTATAAATATGAATTTTAAATTAAATAATTAAAATTATGATAAAAAATAATTTAAAACACTTTAAGAGATCCTCTGGTTATTTGAAATAATTTTAAAATAAATTTTAATTTTTGAAAATATTTAATATAATGTTTAATTATATATTAAAATATAATTATAATAGTTCAAATGAAAATTTTTTTTAACTTTTGAAATATTAAAATATGTTTAATAATTTATTAAAAATATTTAAAATGTAAATATTTTTTTTTTAATTTTTGAAAACATTCCAAATATTTTCAATTAAATATTAGTTTAAAATATTAGATTTTTAATATTTTAAATAATTTAAAATATATAAAATATTCTAAATTAATATTAATTTTAAATTAAAGGGTTTAATTTTCTGAGTGTTTTGATATATTATATGAAATATTTGGAATTAAAATGAATTTTTAATATTTTTTTTGAAGTTCTTAAGGTTTAAAAAGCATTTAAAGTAATTAAAAAAAATAAATAGCAGCTGGCGGCGGAAGAGGGCACGTGGCGGCTCGTGATAGGCGGGTCTATTTCACGCGGCGACGGCAATCATTGGCAATGATTGCGCCACCGCGCAATCATTGCCACGTAATTGAGACCGCGACAGGCCCCACGCAACGTTTACTTAATCCAGTCAGCAAAGGGCGGACACCGTTGGATCAAGCATGGGATCGGATTGACGGTTGAGATGGAGCCGGATCGAAATCTCAAACGTGGGATCAGTTGCGCGGGTGGAAGGAACCGCGGAAGAGCTCGATCAGAGCCGTTGATCCTGAGATCAACGGCTCTGAAGATACCCAATCCATGCAGGCTTAACCGAAACCCCAGAATTTATTTTTTAGCTCGTTCGTTTGATCCGGTTAACTAAATCAAGTGAAATTTTAAATGTAGATTGAGTTGGTGAACAGAAATTGTGTGGAATTGATTTTATGGTCAATAAAGCACTTATTAAAAAGCTAAATCAACTCAAATGTCCTAAGCTAGGGTTTAGGATTATACCTAATCCACTCAATGGATTTGGGAGATTAAAGTTTCTCTGAACTTGTTGACTGTCCACGCAAGTTTTTGATGTAGACACTCGAGCTCACGACGTCTGGATCGAGTGGGATGGTTGTTTGGACGGATTTGAGCTAGGTTCGTCGGAAGATTCGTCGCCGGCGAGGTTTTAACGGTGGAGCTTAGTTGGGGATCGAAAGTAGAGAAGTCTAGAGCTCAGGAGGACTGGAGGCCAAGTCTGGAGGAGCTTGGATAGTGAGAGAGTATAGGGTTTTCCAATGGGGGCTCTAAAGGGGTATTGCCCTAGTCAAAATGATTCCAGATCATTTGGATGGCTGGGATCGACTGGGAGGGCTGCTAGGATCAAGACATCTGTCCCTAGGGTGGTTGGGAGCAGGAGAATCAAAGGACTAGAGGGTACAATCCATGTATAAAGGGATTTGGTCCCCACTTGGACACATGGAGTGATGTGAGCTGCTTGATCATGATTCAAAGGCCTGGATGGAGTTTAAGAAAGTTCTAGAGAATGCTTAAATGGATGGAATGGTCTTAAATGGATTAGATTAGGCTATAGAGGTTAATTGGCCACATAGAATCCATTCATTTGATTTGTTGACCATATTGACTGGTCAACAGTTAAATATCTGCCTAGGTGGCATGGAGAGAGGTTGGAATTTCTAGTAGAATGGATTCAAAAGGGTTTGAAGGGGATAGGTTCAATGCATGAGCAAATTAATGAAATTTGACCAAGGTTTTAATAGATTTACTTGGTCAACCTAGCTTGGGTTTGATTGACCTATGGATAGGACATGACTAAGCCATAAGTTGGAGTCAATTTGAAGCTTGATGTAGATTGGATAGCTCAAATTGAATAAGGTTTGATAATGGTAATGAGTTTGACCATGAATTGAAGTTTGACCAAGTCAAACTCGACTTGGTTTGACTCCAAGACAAGCTAAGGAATATTCAAAGCATCGAATAAAATGGTTTTGAGGGTTTGAAAGTTTCAAATGAGTTGATCCATTAAAAGTCATTAATTTGATTCAAATGAGTCAGTTTTGACTAGAGTTGGACTCAGTTGACTAAGTCAACTATTGACTGGGTCAATGGGTCCAGTCAAATCCAAATCATTAGGGAATATGATCAAAGAAGTTTGAATGAGTTTGAAATCGATCTAGAGCTTGATTGGGTTTAAATGAGCTTAAGGGTTGAAAGTGGTCAACCTAGGTTGACTTGGTCAACCAGGTTGACCCAGGATCAGGGGTTGAGCTCAACAGGTTTGAAATGATGAATGGGGTCTAGTGGAGGTGGTTTCAGGATTTAAATGGGTCATCTAGATCAAATGACCTGTTTAGGCCCTTAATGGGCCTAATGGGTCAACTAGGTTGACTTGGTCAACCAGGTTGACCCAGGGTCAGGGAATGTGTCCAACCAGTTCAGAATGATATTCTGAGCCTGCTGGTGGTGGTCTCAAGGTCTGGAGAGGTCATTTGGTCAAAATGACCTATTTGGGCCCTTAATGGGCCTTTTAGGTCAACCCTGGTTGACTTGGTCAACCAGGTGGGTCCAGGGTCTGGAAATAGGCTCAACAAATTTGAAATGATATTTGGAGACCAATGGAGGTGGTCCTAAGGTCAGAGGAGGTCATTTGGTCAAAATGACCTGTTTTGACCCTAAAGGGACCTTCTAGGTCAACTAGGTTGACTTGGTCAACCAGGTTGACCCAGGAGCTGGTTCTGGGTTCAATGGGTTTGATTTGACATTTGAAACTTGCTAGAGGTGGTTGCATTTGATTTGGAGCTCATTTGGTTCAAATGACCATTTATACCCCATAGGGGTATTTTGGTCATTTTGACCCCTGGTCAGCTAAGGGTCAAATTGAGTCCAACAAAATGCAGTTTAATGCTCAATAAGTCATATTCAAGGGTCTGGAGGTGATTGGAGGCTTTGGAGAAAGCTCTAGGGTCAAAATCCACTGGGTAGTAGGTCCAGTGGCATAGAATGTAAATATTTGAAGGTTTTACAGCCTTTGGATTTCAATTCAGTTTCTGGGGTTAGAGATCTCAGAATGAGCTCAAATTTGGAGGGTTGCCTCTAGAGACATGTCACATCAATATGGAACTGATAGATCTTGAATCAGAGGTCATTTGATAGGGTTTTGAGGTGTTCAAAAATTTGCTGGAAAAGGCTTTCAGGACTAGACCTTTGGCCTTGGATTTGAATCTGGAAATCTGGTTTTGAATTGGATTTTGAGCTTGAATGATAGGATTTGAATTAAGTTTAGATTGAATTGAAGCTTGGATTGATCTAGAAGAATTCTAGGGTTTAGAGTAGGTCCTAGAGTCCAAATAAGCTTAAGGGAATCCTAGGGTCTAGAATAGATCCTAGGGACTGGAGTCTGGGAAGAATCCTATAATCTAGAAGAATCCTAAGATCTAGGAATCCTAAGATTTAGGAATCCTAAAATTCAAGATCTAGAAGGATCTTAGGATCTAGAGTAGATCCTAAAGTTTGATTTCTAGGAAGATCCTAGGGTTTGGAAGTCCTTGGGCCTGGGATCTAGAATATTCTTAGGATCTAAAAGAATCCTAAGCTCTAGATAGATCTAGGAGAATCCTAAGGTCTAAGAGGATCATATGATCTAGAGTCAGGTAGAATCCTAGGGTCTAGAATAAGTCCTAGGGTCTGAAGTCTAGGAGAATCCTAGAATCTAAATTTGTCTTAAATTGTATTGATCTGGGGTCAGGATTGATCTGGGGTCTGGATGGGTCCTACTGACATCATACAAAAATGAGGTCAATAAATGGACCCCCAATATGTATAATAGAATCTAGTTCTATTGCACATATTGGTGTTGACCGAATAGAATGGTCAAGTCTGGAGTTTTGATCCTAAGGGAAAGATAGATTTATCCCTGGGGAAAAAGGGTTTGAATAGATACTAGGGTAGTGCTAGAAAAAGCGTATTCTACCACTAGTGGGTCTGGTCCTAAGGGTAGGAGAATCCTAACCTTAAGGGTAGAGGAAGTCTGGGTGATCCAATAGGAAGGAAGAACTCCTAACTATAAAGAATTGAGTCTAGAGTTGATTCTAAGGGAAAGGAAATCCTAACCTTAGAAAGTTGAATTTGAAATGATACTAGGGTAGTGCTGGGGACAGCGTACTCTACCACTAGTAGGTCTAGTCCTAAGGGAAGAAATATCTAACCCTAAGGAAAGGAGGTTGAGTGGTCATATAGAAAGAAGGAACTTCTAACTATAGGGGGCCGAATCTGGATTTTGATTCTAAGGAAGGGGAAAAAACCTAACCCTAGGGGAATGAATTTGAAATAATACTAGGGTAGTACTGGGGACAGCGTACTCTACCACTATTAGATCTAATCCTAGAGGAAGGGAGAAAAACCTACCCCTAAAGGAAAAGAGGGTCTGGATGATCGTATAGGAAGGAAGAATTACTAGCTATAGAGGATCAAGTTTGGATTTTGATACTAGGGCAGTTCTACGAAGGGCGTACTCTGCCACTAGTAAATCTAGTTCTAAGGGAAGGAAGAAATGCCTAGCCCTAAAGAAAAGATAGCTTGATTGAGATTGATTCCAGGACGGTGCCGTAGAGGACTTACTCCATCACTAGGAAGTCTAATCCCAAGGGAAGGAAGGATAACCTACCCTTAGGAAGAGAAAACTGGATTTTGAAATTAAACCCAGGATGGTGCCATAGAGGACTTACTCCATCACTAGGGAGTCTAATCTTAAGAGAAGGAGAATACTTACTCTTAAAGAAAAGGGAACTGGATGATCTCATAGGAAGATAGTATTGCTTCCTATAGGAAGTCAGACTTAAAGATTTGAATTTTTGAAACTAGAATGGTGCCGTAGAGGGCGTTATCCATCACTAGTAGATCTAATCCGAAGGAAAGAAAGCACGACGACTCACATCTGTCCTTAAAGAAAAGAAGACTGGAGGACCCTGAGGGAAGGAAGCATTGCTTCCCACAGAAGGTCGGATCTGAATTTTGAACCTAGGATGGTGCCACAGAGGGCGTTATCCATCACTAGAAAATCTAATCCTAAGGAAAGAAAGCACGATGACTCACATCTGTCCTTAAGGAAAAGAAAACTGGAAGAAGCTAGGATGGTGCCATGAAGGGCGTACTCCACCACTAGCGGATCTAATCCTAAGGATAGAAAGCACGATGACTCACATCTAACCTTAAGGAAAAGAAAACTGGAAGACACTAGGATGGTGTCACGAAGGGCGTACTCCACCACTAGCGGATCTAATTCTAAGGAGAGAAAGCACGATGACTCACATCTAACCTTAAGGAAAAGAGACTGGATGATCCTGTGAGAAGGAAGCATTGCTTCACACAGAATTGGATCTGGAATGATCGTATGTAAAGGAAACTTACTTTACATAGAGGATCAGATCTGGATAATCCTGTATAGAGGAAACTTGCTCTATATAGAGGATCGAGTCTGGAATGATCATGTGTAGAGGAAACTTGCTCTACACAAAAGATCAGGTCTGGATGATCGTATATAGAGGAAACTTACTCTATATAGAGGATCGGGTCTGAAATGATCATGTGCAGAGGAAACTTGCTCTACACAAAAGATCAGGTCTGGATGATCGTATATAGAGGAAACTTGCTCTATATAGAGGATCGGGTCTAGATGATCATATGTAGAGGAAACTTGCTCTACATACATGATCAAAATTGGGTGATCGTATAAAGAGGAAACTTGCTCTATACAGAGGATCGGATTTAAATTCTGGAATTTGAAATTTGAATGATTTTTTGAACTTGAATTTGAAATTTGATTTGACGAATTTAAATATGAAGGGTTTTAAATCTGTGATGTGTTTTGAATTTGATTTGAATTATTTTTTGAATTTGAGAGATTTAAATTTGAAAGTTGATTGATTTTGATTCATCTTGAATTTTGATTTTAAGTTTTTAATTTTGATTGCATTTAATTTGTTTGAATTTGATTCTGAATTTTAAAGTGTTTTGAATTTAATTTTATGTTTGACACTCATCTGGCATGGTACTTCCTGAAGAGCCTCCCCAATTTTTGAAAATATTAGGTGGCATTCTTCAGGGTTGATCAGTCAAAGGGAAACTTCCTCAAAGATCATCATTAAAAATGAACGATCCAGTCAACATTGACTCAAGCTTTCCATTGAGTTTACAACGGATTAAAAGCGGTCTACAAAAGACTACTACCAAGTCTCCTACTTGGGGAGTTCTAAAGTGACACAACTTATCAATATCTCGAATCAAATGTGACTTAAAGATTTTCAAAATTTATTGAGCATGTATTGATTTTTATTTGAGGCCCTCGAGCTCCTCGAATTGGAGTCGGGCACTCTGTTCAATTAGTGTTTGATTTTAAACAGCAAGTCTCAGTTCAGGAAACAACGCTTCTAGATCAGGATGATCTAGGACCCAGCACAGGGTGTGGTTTGATTGTGAACGACAATTTCCAGCATTATAAAATACTCCTCCAGTGGGATTGAACTTGGACCCAGCATAGAGTGTAATTTTATAAAGAAGGCCTTAAAGGAAGGATGCCTATGCGGAAAGACTTACACACATTTCTCAAGGACCGAATTTAAATTTTCAAGAATAAAAGATTTCATTCTTCTTATTAGAAAACTTCCTCTAGATACTTGGACCCTGTCGGATGACAAGCGGGAACAAGTTCAAAAGCACAGTGAAAAGTTTGAATGACTCCAACAAACCTGAAAAGGTTTGAGGATTTAGGTTTTGTTGACCCAGACCAAGTTTCGTAGAAACTAAACTGGGGTCTCCCTTAAGTATTTTGAATTAAAATCAATTTCAAAGAGGTTAAAGTCAAATAGAGAAATTCAATCTTTTCAATTCTCTTGCACAAGAGATTTTTGTATCTTGATTGATTATCGATGCATGGTAAAAATTCTGGATTCAAAATTTATCAAAGTCAAGTAATTTAAAGTTGACTAGGTCTTTTGAGATTTAAGGATTTTAGAAGAAGGGAGCCTCTTTCTTTTTTTTTTGTGGCGCACATTGCGCATCTTTTGATTTATAGTGCATTCTGCACTGTTTTTTAACTTGTGGCGCCCATTGCGCATCTTTTTGATTTTTAGTGCACTTTGTGCATTTCTTGATTGTTGGCGCATTTTGTGCATCTTTTGAATTCAATTGAATTTAAGAAGAGGCTACACCTTCTCTATTTCAATACCTGGATTACATCTCAAGTATAAGAGAAGAAAACTCATTCTCTTATGCAAGGATGAATAATCCTCAAGGTAGGACCCAGTCTTTTAAAATGAATACTGGCTTGACTTTTGAAAATCATTGAACAGAATTTAAACACGCAAGAGATATCTATTAGGATAGAAAATTACGAGAAAATTGAGAAGATTTTCATTTCAAAGATCAACTTAAATTTGATATTGATTTAACTCAACAATTGAATCAATCCCACAAAAGATGTGGGAAGGAGGGGTATTCAAACATTTGATGGAGTTAACAAGAACTTTCTCCTGCTTAAAACTTCAAATAGAGGTCAATTCTCATTAAAAGATGATTCGATTATCTTAAAAATTTGAAATCAATACATTTGAGAAATTGAAAGCTTTTCCTTAAAAAGAAATTGCAAATCTATGTGGCAAGACCCCAGTAGTACGGAATTAGATTCCTAGAATCTCCTTGGAGGGAGAGACTACTATTGGGTATGCACTATCCTTAGAAGTTATGCATCACTTTAATCAAAAGATTTATCTCCATAGGACCCCGTTGAAAGTTGAATTATAACGGTATCACTATCTGATATAATCCTAGATTATTTTCCCTCTCTTATTACTAGTGGTCTAGTAATTAGGAGAGTGGCACCCCGAGTGGTTTCTACACCTCCTCCTCTCTAGTTGATGTAGTGGGACACGTGTAAAAACGTGACCTAACATCATCTAGTAGAGTGGATGGGTCATAACCTTCAACTGTGGGCCTAGGGCCTGATGCTGGAGTTTGATCAGTTCTGGCTTGATTAATTCTTGCCATGTAGTAGTCGAGAAGGTGTATTGAAGATTGTGCTCTCGTCTCTACAACCTCCCTCCTTTGAGTAACAGAAAAAGGGTGGAAATGATTTCCACCTGAGAGGGGGTACGTAGAAGGGGCAACAAACTTTTGATTAGCCTCGGACTTGACTTGCTTTAAGGCTTTCGCCTCAGCAGTCTTCCTGGCCTTGACAACCTTCTTTCTGACTCTACGAAGGTAATTCTTCATTTTGTTCTTGCTGGCCTTGCTGACGGTAGTGGTACTAGAACTTGACCCGATCTCAGGCTAAGAGGGTAGCTCTTCTATCATTATTGAGTTCTGGTTGTTATCCTCCTCAGTAAAAGATACAATGGGTAAAGGGGTGACAACAGCCTCCATCTCGGAGATGGGGGAGTCAACTCCTGACCCTAAAGTAATCTCAACCAAGTGGACATTCCTTCGTATTCCAGCAGACAGATCAATCATTTCTTCTCCATCGACTGATAACTTGAAGTCTTGGAATTGCATTTCAAACTGGATAAAATTACCAGAAGTGATTCCTTCAACTATCAAGTTTCTATCTAGAGAGAAAATGAGTTTCCCAGCCATTTGAGTGTTTAAATCCTAAAATTAATGAACAATGATTTGAATTAGTTAATCTTGAATTTGAATTTGAATTTTAAACTTGATTAATGTTATTCAAAATTTGATAATTCAATCATATTAAGCTTAAATTCAGAACGATCGTTTGTAGACTTGACAAGGACTTAAGGATTGAACCCGACACTTTCGCTACACCAATTAACTTGGGGCAAAATGTCAAAGTTCAAACTTGAACTTGAATTCAAAATTGAAATTAAAATTTGAAGTGACAATCAAATTCAAACTTAAAGTTGAGATTGTATTTTGAATCAAAGTTGGATTTGAATTTGAATTTAAGATTGAAGTCGAATGGACCCTTCTTCAAATTATGTAACTCAACAGATCGAGTTTCACTCAGTCATGTAGGTGCACAAAATTGATATGAAAGATTCAAGGACCGTGCTCGACTCTTTTCATTTCACCAATTGACTTGGGTCGAAATGTCAAAGTCCCGATCAAAATTGAATCGACTTTAAATTAGAAATCAAATTCAAATTTTAGGTTGAAATTATGTTTGGATTCAAAGTTTGAATTTGAACTTGAGGCTCAAGTCAAATGGATCTTTCTTCAAATTTTATGACTCAACAGACTGAGTTTTACTCAATCATGTAGGTGCATAAAATTGATATGAAAGATTCAAGGATCGGGCTCGACTCTTTTCATTTCGCCAATTGACTTGGGTCGAAATGTCAAAATCCCGATCAAAATTGAATCAACTTCAAATTGGAAATCAAATTCAAATTTCATGTTGAAATTATGTTTGTTCTCAAATTTTGAAATTTGAACTTGAAGCTCAAGTCAAATGGATCTTTCTTCAAATTTTATGACTCAACAGATTGAGTTTCACTCAATCATATAGGTGCATAAAATCGATATGAAAGATCTGGGGATCGGGCTTGACTCTTTACGTTTCACCAATTGACTTGGGTCGAAATGTCAAAACCCGAATTTGGTTTCGAAATCAAATTTAAACTTGAATCTGAAATTAAAATCAAATTTGAATTCAATGTGGAAATTGAATTTAGAGTTAATGTTGAATTTGAATTTAAATCTTGAGATTAAAATTGAATTTGAAGTTTAGGTTGAAATTGAGTTTTAATCGAGATTAAATTTAAATTTGAAACTGGATTTACACTCAAGGTTGGAATACGGATCTTCTTCAAAATTTGAAACTCAACATATTAAATTTTGTTCAAATATGTAGGTTTACCAACTTAGCCTGAAGATCCTAAGGCTTGACTCTTTGCACCCCACCAAGCAATTTTGGGGTGAAATGTCAAAGCCCAGAATTGACTGGAGAATTTTAAATTTGAATTGCATGTGTTCAACTACAACAGAATATTGTAGAAGACACATAGCAACGATGATTGAAGTTGATTTGAAAGATTTTTCTTGACTTTTGAAACTCAAAAATGTTGAGTTTTATTTTCAACATAATGGTTAACAAAAGTTAAGGCAAATCTAGAGACCTGGTTTGACTCTTTCACCATACTGACTAGCTTGGGGTGAAATGTCAAAATCCAGGTTGACTTAAAGAAATTTTGAATCTAGGTTTTGAGATTGAGGAATTTCTATAAATTGTGAAACTTAGCATGCAGGAATCTATTCGCATGCGAGTTTGCAACATATGCAAAAAGATTTTGACAAGCTTAGCTTGACTCTTTTGCTCTACCAATGAACTTGGAGGCAAAATGTCAAAGCCAGACTTGGAGGGAGGTATCCTACACTCACCTCTCTTTTCACATGTCTTAATTGAGTTGATCACACTCACCCAAGGGAGAAATGGGAGAGGGACCAACGGAAGAAAGGTAGTCAAAACTACCGATGTAACAAAATTCATAGCGCTATTAAAGATGGAGAGAGAGATTATCCCCAGCGGAGTCGCCAATTTTTTGTTTGATTGAAAAATATAGTTTTGAAAAAGTGTTTAATTTTCTTTGGGAAAATGTTTAATTTCTAAAATTTAAATTTTATAATCGAACACTTATTATGAATGATATATCACCTCGAAAGGTGAACATATCGTTCCCTAATAGGTTCAGATTGCAAATCTTGATTTACCCTGATTATCGTAGTCAAACTCAAGGAGAAACAACATATGATCCCGAAAAATCAGAGTGGTGTTTAATCCAATGTTTAACTACAATAATCTAGTAAAAAGATCATTAATTTCATAATCAAAATTATAATAATAGTACAATATATCTTTCCAAAGGAAGAGGATATCGTCTGTTATCGATCGTTTGAAAATGACGATAATGATTATTGTCTTTTGAATTTCCCAAAGATAATTAATTGAAATTTTGAAAAGCTTGATTTTGAAATCTGGTCTAGGTTTCTAAATCTCCTACGAGCACAAGCCCTCGTAGTTAATTACATCATAGGAAACCAGAAAATTTCCTACGAATACTCTCGATTAAAATAGCGATACAAATTTTATTTAAGATTTCAAAGATTGATATCAAAGGAGTTTAAAGGACTGGAAATTCAACAGGGATTGGTTCAAGATTGAACACTTATTTCTGGAGTCAAAGAAAGAAGAGTAGGAGGTGCTTTGAGATTCTGAATTACTTCAGAAACACCTCAAACTATCCTAAGTGTTGGGCTTGAATTGGATTGAAAGATATTTTAATTTGAATGATCAATTTTATTAGAAAGTGGGAATCAGATTCCCAGAAGGTTGAGGTCTTAAGATTAGAGATTTTTCTCAGAACCTAAGTCTAAAATGGGTACTGAAATCAGTGACCCAGAACCTAGCTAATGCAGTGCAATCTAGACTTACCCCGGCCTGGATTGGGGAGCCAGCTAAACCACCTAAACGCTTTAAAACCATGAGTAAAAGTCTTTAAATGTAGAGTGGTTAGGGATATTGATTAAGATTGGTTTAAAGAATTGGGGTCGACATCTAGAGCAGATCCTAATTGACCCCTTAACATATGTTGGGTCAAATGCTTAAGCTAGAAATACAATTAAAGATTTAGACTCAATTTTTAATTTGTATCTTATGCAATGCATGCTAGTTGACTCGATGAAATGCTTAAATCAAAATGAAGCAGTTTAAAAATCAGGCTTAAAAATAGATTTTATCCTAGAGATTGCACAACATCTCCTTGGACAGAACTGCACCCTAATAGGTCAGGTGGTTTGCCAAAACCCACAGGCGGGGAGGTGCCTAACAAGGATGAGAAAAGTCAATATGTATGCATGAAAAACTCCCGGCGAGTCCGGGCTTACTTCTTAAGAGCGTTACAGTTTCTATTTGAGCTTAAAATTTTAAATTTTGTTTAAGTAGAAATGGTTAATGATCGTACCCTCACGAGCCTCAGATCGGGTTCCAGGCTAAAACAAAATCGACATGCAATAAGCGCCAAATGAACTACTAAAAGCATGTGGGTCCTTAATCGCAATCAATACATCAATCAAATTAATTAAATAATTAAATCAATTAAATAAATATTCAAAATGAAAGCCCATGTGGCAAGTGCCACTTAATTATACAACCCAAGGTCTGTAGGAAAGTAAAGTGGCCGGGTACCACTGACTACAACCCGGATTCTACTCCTAACACTCAAGTGACTTTGAGATTTGAGATTCTTCTTGTTTTTTACTTCTTCGCCTTCCTGGAACTCCTTGGATCGTCGGGTCTGGATATCCAAATGAAAAGAAATTCCCCCTGAATAGGGGTGTTATCTTTTCTCTTTGGATATTTGAAATTCATCCTAATTTGGATCTCCAAATGGATAGAAAATCTCCCCTAAGGGATGTTCCTTCCTCTTTGGATTCCAAATTGGTTGTTTAAGTATCTCAATCTCAAATCACCTTAAACATTACAACTCAATTTAAATCAAATTACATCAATTGAAATTAAAAATCTAAACTCAACAACCTGCAGGGTTATCCTAATAATCAACAGTTATATTTACATCCCAAGAAATTAATATATTTGAAATTTAAATACTCAATCACAGCCACACTTGGCCATGCTCTTTTTGATTCTAAAGGGGGACTTAAGCATTCTGGAGCACCTGTGCAATTTAATATTTATGATTTTTGCCCCCTTTAATTTATGCCCTGTATGAGCATGGCCACCTGCATAAGATTGAATTAGTACAAATCGTCCCTAGACTAGGGGTAGATCTAATCCTACAATCAATCACATCACTGAGTGCAATAAATAAGTAAACAAACACATCAATTCTACTACTAGTAAATCGTATGCAGTAAAAGCTCGAAAACCTGGCACACAGCAGAAAAGTAAACACCGACCTAGCCTAAGACTAGAGTTGGTTGTCCTAGCAAACCATCTAAAGTGTGTGAGGTAGGCTGTGTGGCTCTGATATGTCCTAAATAGGCAATTGATTGAAGTTATTTAAAGTTCTGGTTGGTTGAAAGGCTTAAGGGGGATTTAATTTGAATTTAAATATTAATGACTTGAAATTGATTTTAAATTTGATTTTAATTATTTGTAGGACACCACCTTTGTTGCACATCGAGGCCGTGAAGTTTATTTCACCTTCCTTGGGGCTAATTTAATAGCCTCGTAGGCCTGGGTTACCTAGTGGTACCCGATATAATTAAGTGATTTGAGTTTGATTAAGGTTTAAAGGTTGATTAATTTTAATTAGAATTGGTTGGTTGCTGGTTTTAAGATTGAATTAATATTTTCTGGAATTTTTGGAGATTTATTGAATTTTGGAATTTTTGGATTATTTTAATGATTTAATTCAAGGGTTAAAAGTTGACTTTTTGATTTAAAAGGTTTTCTGGAAAGTTAATATTTTATTAAAATACTCGACCTTAATACGATCAGTTAGACAGTAAGTATGCTGAAATTGGATTTTTCTACATTTTATTATGAAGGTTTGAAGTTTTGACTTGAATTTGAACTAAGTTTGACCAAAAGTTGACTTTTTCAAATTTGTTTGATTTCTGGAAACTTAACATTTTTAATAAATATTAGACCTTATTATGAGTTGAATACCTTTGAGTTTGCTCAATTTGGAGTTCATTTGAATTAGTTATGAAATTTTGAAGTTTTGACTATTTATTGAATTATTTAAATTGTTTAATTAGAGACCTTTTTTGTGATTTGGATCCAAATGATCTCCAAACTTCTTGAAATCAACTCCAAAGGTCAGGAATGACCTAAGGAATGATTTCCAAGTTTTTGGAAATTTTTTAGAATTTTTAATTATTTTTAATTAATTAAATTGATTAAATATTAAATTTCAATTAAACTCAAATTAAACTTAATTTTGAAGTCCAGTCAAGGGGCTTTTATTTTTCATTGATGAAGGATTCAATTATGGTCAGTTTAAGGTATTAATTGAAATTTTTGGATTTAACTTTGATTTATTAGAATTTCTGGAAGGTTTAATGGCTTAATTAAGGTTCAAATTTGATTAAGTTAATTAAGGCGCTTGATGAATTCAAAATCCAGTAAAAATTTTTCTTAAGGCTAAGAGTGTCACTATGTTCAAATGGTTTGAGTTTCAAGTCTATAGGAAGTGAATCCTAATTATTGAAAATATTCTAAGTTATCTAAACAAGTTCTTAATTATTGTTCTTAACAATGTCACTAAGTTAAGTGGGTTCAAATCCATGTTCCACTCACCCTTGACATAACATGCATGGTATGCACACATACAAGCACAATCAATCCTAAATCTAAGAGAACCTTAAACTAAGTGGTGTGTGTATGTCTTTAAGCATGCAAAAGATAAAATATGAATTAATTAATTAAAAATAATCAATGAATAATTAACAAGATTAGCTACCCATTGATTATCCATCATTCCACACTAATCATGTTCAAGTATGCTTAATTCAAATTTAAAATTTCAAGAGATCTCTTAAAGATTGGAGATTTAGGTATATATACACATATATTTTAAAATAAAATTTAAAATACATGAATACATATATAATTATACCTATAAATATGAATTTTAAATTAAATAATTAAAATTATGATAAAAAATAATTTAAAACACTTTAAGAGATCCTCTGGTTATTTGAAATAATTTTAAAATAAATTTTAATTTTTGAAAATATTTAATGTAATGTTTAATTATATATTAAAATATAATTATAATAGTTCAAATGAAATTTTTTTTTAAGTTTTGAAATATTAAAATATGTTTAATAATTTATTAAAAATATTTAAAATGTAAATATTTATTTTTATATTTTTGAAAAACATTCCAAATATTTTCAATTAAATATTAGTTTAAAATATTAGATTTTTAATATTTTAAATAATTTAAAAAATATAAAATATTCTAAATTAATATTAATTTTAAATTAAAGGGTTTAATTTTCTGAGCATCTTGATATATTATATGAAATATTTGGAATTAAAATGAGTTTTTAATATTTTTTTGAAGTTCTTAAGGTTTAAAAAGCATTTAAAGTAATTAAAAAAAAATAAATAGCAGCTGGCGGCGGAAGAGGGCACGTGGCGGCTCACGATAGGCGGGTCTCTTTCGCGCGGCGGCGGCAATCATTGGCAATGATTGCACCGCCGTGCAATCATTGCCACGTAATTGAGACCGCGGCGGGCCCCACGCAACGTTTACTTAATCCAGTCAGCAAAGGGCGGACACCGTTGGATCAAGCGCGGGATGGATTGACGGTTGAGATGGAGCCGGATCGAAATCTCAAACATGGGATCAGTTGCGCGGGTGGAAGCAATCGCGGAAGAGCTCGATCAGAGCCGTTGATCCTGAGAGGATCAACGGCTCTGAAGATACCCAATCCATGCAAGCTTAACTGAAACCCTAGAATTCATTTTTTAGCTCATTCGTTCGATCCGATTAACTAAATCAAGTGAAATTTTAAATGTAGATTAAGTTGGTGAACATAAATTGTGTGGAATTGATTTTATGGTCAATAAAGCACTTATTAAAAAGCTAAATCAACTCAAATGTCCTAAGCTAGGGTTTAGGATTATACCTAATCCACTCAATGGATTTGGGAGATTAAAGTTTCTCTGAACTTGTTGACTGTCCACGCAAGTTTTTGATGTAGACACCTCGAGCTCACGACGTCTGGATCGAGTGGGATGGTTGTTTGGACGGATTTGAGCCAGGTTCGCCTGAAGATTCGTCACCGGCGAGGTTTTAACGGTGGAGCTTAGTTGGGGATCGAAAGTAGAGAAGTCTAGAGCTCAGGAGGACTGGAGGCCAAGTCTGGAGGAGCTTGGATAGTGAGAGAGTATAGGGTTTTCCAATGGGGGCTCTAAAGGGGTATTGCCCTAGTCAAAATGATTCCAGATCATTTGGATGGCTGGGATCGACTGGGAGGGCTGTTAGGATCAAGACATCTATCCCTAGGGTGGTTGGGAACAGGAGAATCAAAGGACTAGAGGGTACAATCCATGTATAAAGGGATTTGGTCCCCACTTGGACACATGGAGTGATATGAGCTGCTTGATCATGATTCAAAGGCCTGGATGGAGTTTAAGAAAGTTCTAGAGAATGCTTAAATGGCTGGAATGGTCTTAAATGGATTAGATTAGGCTTTAGAGGTTAATTGGCCACATAGAATCCATTCATTTGATTTGTCGACCATATTGACTGGTCAACAGTCAAATGTCTGCCTAGGTGGCATGGAGAGAGGTTGGAATTGCTAGTAGAATGGATTCAAAAGGGTTTGAAGGGGATAGGTTCAATGCATGAGCAAATTAATGAAATTTGACCAAGGTTTTAATAGATTGACTTGGTCAACCTAGATTGGGTTTGATTGACCTATGTATAGGACATGACTAAGCCATAAGTTGGAGTCAATTTGAAGCTTGATATAGATTGGATAGCTCAAATTGAATAAGGTTTGATAATGGTAATGAGTTTGACCATGAATTGAAGTTTGACCAAGTATTAAAGGAATATTCAAAGCATCGAATAAAATGGTTTTGAGGGTTTGAAAGTTTCAAATGAGTTGATCCATTAAAAGTCATTAATTTGATTCAAATGAGTCAGTTTTGACTAGAGTTGGACTCAGTTGACTAAGTCAACTATTGACTGGGTCAATGGGTCCAGTCAAATCCAAATCATTAGGGAATATGATCAAAGAAGTTTGAATGAGTTTGAAATCGATCTAGAGCTTGATTGGGTTTAAATGAGCTTAAGGGTTGAAAGTGGTCAACCTAGGTTGACTTGGTCAACCAGGTTGACCCAGGATTAGGGGTTGAGCTCAACAGGTTTGAAATGATGAATGGGGTCTAGTGGAGGTGGTTTCAGGGTTTAAATGGGTCATCTAGATCAAATGACCTGTTTAGGCCCTTAATGGGCCTAATGGGTCAACTAGGTTGACTTGGTCAACCAGGTTGACCCAGGGTCAGGGAATGGGTCCAACCAATTCAGAATGACATTCTGAGCCTGTTGGTGGTGGTCTCAAGGTCTGGAGAGGTCATTTGGTCAAAATGACCTATTTGGGCCCTTAATGGGCCTTTTAGGTCAACCCTGGTTGACTTGGTCAACCAGGTGGGTCCAGGGTCTGGAAATAGGCTCAACAAATTTGAAATGATATTTGGAGACCAATGGAGGTGGTCCCAAGGTCAGAGGAGGTCATTTGGTCAAAATGACCTATTTTGACCCTAAAGGGACCTTCTAGGTAAACTAGGTTGACTTGGTCAACCAGGTTGACCCAGGGGCTGGTTCTAGGTTCAATGGGTTTGGTTTGACATTTGAAACTTGCTAGAGGTGGTTGCATTTGATTTGGAGCTCATTTGGTTCAAATGACCATTTATACCCCATAGGGGTATTTTGGACATTTTGACCCCTGGTCAGCTAAGGGTCAAATTGAGTCCAACAAAATGCAGTTTAATGCTCAATAAGTCATATTCAAGGGTCTGGAGGTGATTGGAGGCTTTGGAGAAAGCTCCAGGGTCAAAATCCACTGGGTAGTAGGTCTAGTGGCATAGACTGTAAATATTTAAAGGTTTTACAGCCTTTGGATTTTAATTCAGTTTCTGGGGTTAGAGATCTCAAATTTAGAGGGTTGCCTCTAGAGACATGTCACATCAGTATGGAACTGATAGATCTTGAATCAGAGGTCATTTGATAGGGTTTTAAGGTGTTCAAAAATTTGCTGGAAAAGGCTTTCAGGACTTAGACCTTTGGCCTTGGATTTGAATCTGGAAATCTGGTTTTGAATTGGATTTTGAGCTTGAATGATAGGATTTGAATTAAGTTTAGATTGAATTGAAGCTTGGATTGATCTAGAAGAATCCTAGGGTTTAGAATAGGTCCTAGAGTCCAAATCAGCTTAAGGGAATCCTAGGGTCTAGAATAGATCCTACGGATTGGAGTCTGGGAAGAATCCTATAATCTAGAAGAATCCTAAGATCTAGGAATCCTAAGATTTAGGAATCCTAAAATTCAAGATCTAGAAGGATCTTAGGATCTAGAGTAGATCCTAAAGTTTAATTTTTAGGAAGATCCTAGGGTTTGGAAGTCCTAGGGCCTGGGATCTAGAATATTCTTAGGATCTAGAAGAATCCTAAGCTCTAGATAGATCTAGGAGAATCCTAAGGTCTAAAAGCATCATATGATCTAGAGTCAGGTAGAATCCTAGGGTCTAGAATAAGTCCTAGGGTCTGAAGTCTAGGAGAATCCTAGAATCTAAATTTGTCTTAAATTATATTGATCTGGGGTCAGGATTGATCTGGGGTCTGGATGGGTCCTACTGACCTCATACAAAAATGAGGTCAACACCATGCTGAAAGTTAGATAGGGATGTTAAGCCCTAGTTAACTAGTCCCGAGGCTAACCAAGAGGGGGGGTGAATTGGTTATTTAAAAATTTCACGATAACTATGAAAATCTTTTTATAACGTGCAGCGGAAACGAATTAAAACAATGATAAAAAGATCAACCAAAGATATTCACCCAAGCAGTTAATATCAGGAAAAATTAAAGTACAGAATTGAATTAGAAAAGCAAACTAGATTTTATAGTGGTTCGGTCAACTTGACCTACGTCCACTCCCCGGAGCCTCCCCTCCGGGTATTGCACTAAACAGAAGTGTCTCTCCTTTTGCTCCCACAGCAAGGCGGAGAAGCCTGTACAAAATTCTCCTTTTCACCACACGGTGAGGCAGAGAACCCGACCTCCTTTCGCTTCCTCCTGAAGCAGGCAGAGAACCTACGAACTCCTTTCGCTTCCTCCTGAAGTAGGCAGAGAACCTACGAACTCCTTTCGCTTCCTCCTGAAGCAGGCAGAGAACCCCGGATCTTCTTGCGAACGATCCTCCCATGACGAACACTGACTAGACGAAAGACGACGAGCGGAGAAGACGACTCTGATCGGTGCTCGGAGCAACCTTAGTGAATCCCTCACTAACTCCCCCTCACAAGATCTTCTCTCTCTCTCCCAACTCTCTCTCTCTCTAGGGTTTCTCAGGGAAGGAAGGCAGGAAAAGATGTTTCCAAAAATTGGAAAAAGTTCTTTTAAAGGAGGGCTTAAAATTTGCCCTAAATCTCAACTGGTCGGCCAAGATCGTCCAGGACGATCGGTAGATCGTCCTGTACGATCAGTTCAAATTCAGCTGTTTTAGCATGGACGATCTGGCTCTTCTGGACGATCAGTAGAAAAAGTTGTTCATATCGTCCCGTACGATCCTGCGATCGACCGGGACGATTAGTTCAAATTGAGGGAAATCGTCCAGAGGACAGTTCGGGTCGTCCAGAGAAATCTGTGCTGGACGACCAAAAAATGACTTGATCGTCCCGGACGATAGGGTCATCATCCGGTACAATTAGTTCAAAAAGGCCCCAAATCGTCCTGTACATAGTTCTGGACGTACAGCTTAAATGCACTAGACGATCAAGATCGTCCGGGACGATCCTGCGATCGTCCAGGACGATATGATCGTATCAACCAAAAATTAATTGCTTTCGTTAATTACCAGATTAAATTAGGCATGATTGTACTGGATCGTCCGGTACGATACACGTATCATCCGGGACGATCAGACCAAGTATCTAAAAATAAGAACTTGCCTAACTTGATCTGGCGGCTGAGAATTTCTGATTTGGGAATATCGTCCCGTACGATCCGTAGATCGTCCAGGACGATCGGCTCAATCAGACCCTCTTAACTTAGTCACCCTAATTAGGGTTTCTGTTTTAACTGGATCATCCAGGACGATGTGGATATCATCCAGGACGATCTGAACAAATTTTTAACAGAAACTCTAATTCCTTCAATCTCTCTCCCTGAGTGTGTGTGTGTAAGGTTACTTAGCTAGGGAATCAGTTACATTACAATTGACTCAATAAAAAGAAAAAATATACATTTGACACACTTGGACCCGATCTTGAGTTGGCTTGAGTGGCTCGCGGTCTTTTGTGCCTGAAACAGATTAGCCAAGCAAAACACACTGGAAACATATTTGTCATCATCAAAACCAGATTTGCAACAATCTCCCCCTTTTTGATGATGGCAAACATTTGTAAAGTAGTCTAAAAATAAAAGTAAACTAGGAGATCCAACAAATAAATATTTTTTAAATTTTCATTTAACAGCTAAAACTCTCAGAAAATAGAAACAGACACGACTACAACTGACTCTCCCTTTTGACATCACAAAAAGGAGGAGCGAAAAACATAACACAAAAATAAAACATAAAATAAAACTTACACAGAACAACAACACAACAGGAAAATCAGAATTTTTCCTTGATTTTAGATTCAAAAATCAATGACAGGACGATTGACAGCGCTGAAATCCAAAAAAGGTTGGAAATAATCAACTTTCGTAACTCCGACCCCGGGCACCTTATCGATGCACACCTCTTTCAAAACAAAAATCCGATTCAGAATAAAAGACATTAGATTTGAAAAGAAATCCTTTCAAGCCTCGTTCCAGAAAAATATCTGATATAATAGTGTTACAAAGTAAAAAAAAAATCAGAAATCATGATTTTCAAAACTCAAGCTTTTGAAAATATTAAGTGGCGCACAGATTCCTCTAAGACATTTAACAATCTGAAAGGAAAGTAAGCTTGTTTTGGGCTCATTTTGTGCCTCTTTTTCAAATTGGTTGGTGCTTTGCGCATCTTTTGATTTTGGATATACTTTGTGTATCCCATTTGGCAATTTCGCATCTTTTCAGTTTTGGGCTCATTTTATGCCTCTTTTTCAAATTATCTGGCGCACTGCGCATCTTTTATAAGCTTTCTCCTTTTGATAATCATTAAAGAGTCTCAGCTGTGAGATTATCTTCCAGACCTAGGAGATGACTCTCCGCAGTAAGGAAGAACGATTCACAAAATAAAATCCATACAACATATGATAAATGCAATCACTTGGTTTAGAAAATTAAACTAATGACTCAAGACTTTGAAAAACACTATTGATATGAGGCAGATTACTGTAGGAAGATAAAATAATCTCTATTTCAAAAACTAACATTTTAATTTTGAAAAGGATTTTTATTCAAAAGAAACTACACACCAGTAAAGGAGTTAGAGGAAGAGAAATAATTATCAATGTTTCTTCCCTTTAACAGATTCAGTGAAGTCAATCACTGCTTATCAGCTTCCAAACCAAAACAAAGTAAAAACTCCCAGTCAAAAATTTAGATCACCAGAAGTAGTGAGCGGTGATCAGATTTTGAAAAGCATAAAACAGTAAGTGCAAGATATGAACTCGTAAATAAATAAAAATAGGTAGAAAATCATAGCAAAGTAAATACTCAAATCAAACTAACAAAAAGGGTAACACAGAAATCAGCAGAAGAAATAAAATCAACTGAAAGTAAATAATCAAACCAAAACTAACTAACAGAAATCAGAAATCAGAATACAAAAACTAACTAACAGAAATCAGAAAACAGAATACAAAAAACTAACTAACAAAAATCAGAATACCAATCATAATAATCATAAATCAGCAGTCATTCGAATCAAGCATTTATATCAATCACTCATAATCTGGTTCTCAAAATGCTGAATGAGTCAAAGGCCAGTGGTTTAATGAATATGTCAGCCAGCTGATTTTCAGTTGCTACGTGGTGTAGCTCAATGTCCCCTTTTGTAACATGGTCCCTAATGAAGTGATGCCTAATGTCAATGTGTTTGGTCCTAGAATGTTGGATTGGATTCTTAGAGATACAGATGGCACTAGTATTATCACACAGAACAGAAATTGTGCCAACAGGTACTCCTAAATCCAAGACTTGCTGCTTCAAGCAAAGAACTTGGGCCACACAACTCCCTAAGGCAATGTACTCAGCTTCAGCAGTGAAAAGTGCAACTGAGTTCTGTTTTCTACTGGACCAGGAGACTAATGACTGTCCTCTAAATTGACAAGTCCCAGAAGTACTCTTCCTATCCACCCTACACCCCGCAAAGTCAGAATCAGAATATCCAATGATCTCAAAAGAGGTGCTGTGCCTAGGGTACCAAATTCCTAGGTTTGGGGTCCCTAAAAGATATCTAAGAATTCTCTTAACAGCAGTCAGGTGGGACTCTTTAGGATCAGCCTGAAACCTAGCACAAAGACAGACACTAAACATGATATCAGGTCGGCTAGCAGTCAGGTAAAGCAGTGAACCTATTATCCCTCTATACTTCTTCTGATCAACAGATTTTCCATTTGAATCCTTATCTAACTGAACTGAGGAGGGCATGGGAATATTGATTGGCTTGGCTTTGTCCATTTCATATTTCTTCAAAATGTCCTTAGTGTATTTTGATTGATTGAGAAAGGTTCCATCATCCGTTTGCCTTATGCTAAATCCCAAAAAGTAGGACAATTCTCCCATCATACTCATCTCAAACTCTTTACTCATTATTTTAGAAAACTCTTCACATAAGTATTTATCAGAAGATCCAAAAATTATATCATCAACATAGATCTGGACAATGAGTAAGTCATCTCCTAATCTCCTCAGAAAAAGGGTGGTGTCTACGCTCCCCTTAACAAACTCTCTTTCTAACAGGAATGTGCTAAGCCTCTCATACCAAGCTCTGGGTGCCTGTTTCAATCCATATAAGGCCTTTTTTAATTTATAGACATGATTTGGATATTGGGAACTCTCAAAACCTGGGGGTTGTTCTACGAAAACATCTTCTTTAATTACCCCATTTAAAAAGGCACTCTTAACATCCATTTGAAACAGCTTAAATCCCTTATAACAGGCAAAGGCTAGTAGCACTCTAATGGCTTCCAATCTAGCTACAGGGGCAAAAGTCTCCTCAAAATCAATCCCTTCTATCTGATTATACCCCTTAGCCACCAATCTTGTCTTATTTCTCACCACCACACCAAAATCATTCATCTTATTCTTAAAGACCCACTTGGTTCCCACAATACTTTGATTTTTAGGTCTTTCTACTAACTCCCAAACATCATTCCTTACAAATTGATTCAATTCTTCCTGCATAGCTAAAATCCAAAATTCATCCGACAGGGCTTGATTGATGTTGGTGGGTTCAGTCATTGAGATAAAGGCAGAATGGTTTACTTCCTTCCTAAGTCCATGCCTAGTCCTAACACCTTCAGAAGGGTCTCCTAAGATCAGTTCTTTAAGATGACTCGAAGAATATCTCCAATCTCTAGGTAACTCTGTTTGAGGTTCTACCATTTCCTCCAAATTTGTATTTCCAACTCCTTGGATAACCTCAATACTCTCTTCATCTTCTACTTCAGATCTAGACTCCTTAGGTTCAGATTCATCAAACACTACATGGGTTGTTTCTTCCACCACCAAAGTCCTCCTATTGAACACCCTAAAGGATTTCCCCACACTTGAATATCCTAAGAACACTCCTTCATCAGATTTGGGGTCAAATTTTCCTAAGGGTGACTTCCCGTTGTTCAGAATGAAAACCTTACAGCCAAAGACATGGAGGTGGGACAGATTTGGAGTTCTACCCTTAATGATCTCATAAGGTGTCTTGCTCAGTTTGACTCTCACATTCATCCTATTCAGCACATAACAGGCAGTGTTCACCGCTTCAGCCCAAAAGTATTTTGGAAGTGAATACTCGGCAAGCATGGCTCTAGAGGCTTCTACTAAGGTCCTGTTCTTCCTTTCAGCTACCCCGTTCTGCTGAGGGGTCCTAGGAGCTGAAAAATTGTGACTAATCCCATGATCCTCACAAAAACTTCCAAATCTTTCATTTTCAAACTCCCCTCCGTGATCACTATGGATGGTAATAATCTCACATCCTAACTTCTTCTGAATCCAAGTAGAGAAGGATCTAAACTCATCAAATGACTCAGATTTATGTGACAAAAACTTAACCCAAGTGAACCTCGAATAATCATCTACAATCACAAAACCATAAACTCTTCCCCCTAAGCTGGCAGTGCTAATGGGTCCAAAGAGGTCCACGTGAAGAACTTCTAAAGGTCTAGAGGTGCTAATGTCCTTAACAGAGTGAAAAGAGGACTGGACTTGCTTCCCCAACTGACAGGCATCACACAGGTGATCCTTAGTGAACTTAAGCTTGGGCACACCTCTAACTAAGTCCTTTTGGGTGACTCTCCTAAGGGTTTTCATACTGGCATGACACAATCTCCTATGCCATAACCAAGACTCATCAGCAGCAGTTTTTAAGCAAATTGAATTATCAGATTTAATGCTACTTACATCCAGCTTGTTGACGTTGTTGATCCTTTGCCCCTGCAAAACAACTTCATCGTTTAAGCTTAAAATGCAGCCAGTGGGCAGGAATTTGATACTGTATCCCTTGTCACAGAGTTGACTGATGCTCAACAGGTTGTGTTTCAGTCCATCTACAAGCAAAACATTATCAATCATAAAGTTCTTTGAATCACCTTCCTGGTGGTGTTATCTCCAAGTGTAACCTTGCCTCCAGCTCTGGCCTCCAGCGAAATGAACTGATTTGCATCTCCAGTCATATGTCTAGAACATCCGCTGTCCAGGTACCACATGCTCTCACGAGGTCTTGTGTGAGAGCACACCTAGAAAATCATCAAATGTCAGTCTTAGGAACCCAAACAGGTTTGGGTTCCTTCTTATGAAAAGAAGAATGCGATGCATGCGTGCTGTGCTGTGAAACAGGCAGTTTGGGTCTCCACACCTAATGTGTACTACGGTGAACAGTACAAGTGTGTGATATGTGTCCTAACATGCCACATGAAAAACATCTAACACCAGGAAAAGGATTAACTAAACGTCGTGAGTGATAGTGCCTCTTCCTAGTAGTGTATGAAACATGCTTTGATGAACTTGCAATAGAATTTTTAAAAGGTGGCGGTGCATAAAACTGTTCAAAGGTAGGCGGTGTTTTGTTCTTTTCAAAAGCACTGATTTTTACTTCCAAAAACTCATTCTCTTTCCTTAAACTTGCAATTTCAAATTTTAAAGCTCCCTTGCTACTTTCTACTTCACATGCCATTGTATCTAATTCTTTAAAAGCTCTTTCTAAGTCCACATGCGTAGTTTTCAATGAATCATGCTCAGAAACTAAATCAGAATATTTTTTATTCAACTCATCGAATTCATCAAGCAAAGACATGTGATTTGAATCAAGTGTGGAATGATCTTTAACTACAGAATCATGCTCTTTTTGCAATGTTAAGTAATCTGATTTCAAACTAGCATGAGTTTTCTTAAGCTTCCTATACGATGTATGAATTCTTTCAGAAACTTTAAATAATTGATCGTAGGTAAGCTCACATACCTCTTCCTGATCCGACTGACCAGGGTGATCATTAGCCATAAGATACAAATTTGTTTCCTCCTCTTCAGCTTCAGTCTCAGAAGAGTCGGATGTAGAGTCTGCCCAGAACGCCTTCTGAATCCGCTTCTTGTCCTTTCTGAACTTTGGTTTCTCCTCACCCTTCTCCTTGCTTGGGTGAGCTTTAAGTGTTGGACAATCAGCCTTTATGTGTCCAGGCTTCCTGCATTCAAAACAAACAGATTCAGATGAACTCTTAAAATTTTTATTGGACTTACCCTTGTTCCACTTCTGATAGTTCTTATGTTTCTTCCTTAGAAAGCTTTTGAATTGCCTTGTGATTAAGGCAACATCATCGCTATCAGACCCGGAAGAGCTAGCATCTGAATCCTTGGCCTTTAGTGCCACTGTCTTCTCTTTCTTGCGATCACCTGCATCAAGTTGCCTTTGGTTCACCCCTTGCTCGTAAGCAATAAGTGATCCAAGTAAGCTGTCAATAGAGTAAGTGTTTAAATATTTAGATTCAGTAATAGCAGTAATCTTAGCATCATAAGAAGCAGGAAAACATCTTAGAATTTTGTTCACTCTTTCGTAGTTAGTAAGTTCTCTACCTAGAACATGCAAAGAGGTAATAATCTGAGTGAACCTTGTGTACATTTTTGAAATAGTCTCACTAGGTTTCATGCGAAAAAGTTTGTAATCATGTAGCAAGATGTTTAACCTAGACTGTTTGACTTTAGTTGTACCTTCGTATGTTATGCATAATCTATCCCAGATTTCCTTTCTCGTTGTACAAGTAGAAACACGCATATAGTCTTCAGATTTTAAAGCACAAAAAAAATAGTTCAAGCATTTTGCATTTAACTGTGCTAAATCACGATCATCAAACGTCCAATCAGTAAAAGGCAGTTCAGTTTTCACATTATTAATCAGTCTAAAAGGTGGTTCGTATCCGTCCTTAACTAACATCCACATGCGATAATCAATAGACTGTAGAAAAGTAGACATGCGTGTTTTTCAAAAATCAAAAGGAATATTATCAAACAACGGTGGTCTTGTAATAGAACATCCTTCAGCAGTATTACGATTATTACAGTTAGCCATGGATCAAATTCAAAAGTTCTTAAACTTAAATTTTGAATCCCGCTTTGATACCACTTGAAAGTTCGATAGGGATGTTAAGCCCTAGTGAACTAGTCCCGAGGCTAACCAAGAGGGGGGGGGGGTGAATTGGTTATTTAAAAATTTCACGATAACTATGAAAATCTTTTTATAACGTGCAGCGGAAACGAATTAAAACAACTTCTCCTGAAGCAGGCAGAGAACCCCGGATCTTCTTGCGAACGATCCTCCCACGATGAACACTGACTAGACGAAAGACGACGAGCGGAGAAGACGACTCTGATCCGTGCTCGGAGCAACCTTAGTGAATCCCTCACTAACTCCCCCTCACAAGATCTTCTCTCTCTCTCCTAACTCTCTCTCTCTCTCTAGGGTTTCTCAGGGAAGGAAGGCAGCAAAAGATGTTTCCAAAAATTGGAAAAAGTTCTTTTAAAGGAGGGCTTAAAATTTGCCCTAAATCTCAACTGGTCGGCCAAGATCGTCCAGGACGATCGGTAGATCGTCCTGTACGATCAGTTCAAATTCAGTTGTTTTAGCCTGGACGATCTGGCTCTTCTGGACGATCAGTAGAAAAAGTTGTTCATATCGTCCCGTACGATCCTGCGATCGTCTGGGACGATTAGTTCAAATTGAGGGAAATCGTCCAGAGGACAGTTCGGGTCGTCCAGAGAAATCTGTGCTGGACGACCAAAAAATGACTTGATCGTCCCGGACGATAGGGTCATCGTCCGGTACGATTAGTTCAAAAAGGCCCCAAATCATCCTGTACATAGTTCTGGACGTACAGCTTAAATGCACTAGACGATCAAGATCGTCCGGGACGATCCTGCGATCGTCCGGGACGATCCTGCGATCGTCCGGGACGATCCTGCGATCGTCCGGGACGATCCTGCGATCGTCCGGGACGATCCTGCGATCGTCCAGGACGATATGATCGTATCAACCAAAAATTAATTGCTTTCGTTAATTACCAGATTAAATTAGGCATGATTGTACTGGATCGTCCGGTACGATACACGTATCGTCCGGGACGATCAGACCAAGTATCTAAAAATAAGAACTTGCCTAACTTGATCTGGCGGCTGAGAATTTCTGATTTGGGAATATCGTCCCGTACGATCCGTAGATCGTCCAGGACGATCGGCTCAATCAGACCCTCTTAACTTAGTCACCCTAATTAGGGTTTCTGTTTTAACTGGATCGTCCAGGACGATGTGGATATCGTCCAGGACGATCTGAACAATTTTTTAACAGAAACTCTAATTCACTCAATCTCTCTCCCTGAGTGTGTGTGTGCAAGGTTACTTAGCTAGGGAATCAGTTACATTACAATTGACTCAATAAAAAGAAAAAAACATACATTTGACACACTTGGACCCGATCTTGAGTTGGCTTGAGTGGCTCGCGGTCTTTTGTGCCTGAAACAGATTAGCCAAGCAAAACACACTGGAAACATGTTTGTCATCATCAAAACCAGATTTGCAACACATGCCACCTAAATTTCTGATAATTCAAGTATGCATTGACCTTATATTTAGTACAACGTAAAAATGGATACTCTGATATTCCTATAGTTTAATAGAGCCTCGCACTAATAATGAGGCTAAATATGAAGCCTTAATATCGGGTCTTGAGTTGGCAATTAACATGAAAATCTAGAAACTCCATATATATAGATATTCTAAACACATAAAAAAAATAATAAGTATTTTTAAAATCAATAAGCACGAATTAGTCTCACATCATATCTATTCTTTGAAACTCTTATAATAAATTGCTAAAATAACTCACACTAGAATTACACACTGTGAAAATGGCAAAGTCGGTGCGTGAGCAAAACTAGCCAAAGAACTAACAAATCCTCAAGAAGATCCAATTCTCATATTTATTTAAAATAAGCATGCAATAACTCCAGCTGTCATGCAAGATGATGAAGGAAAAGAAATGCAAGAAAACTTAGATATATTTGATGAAAATGATTGGAGAGAGCCATTCATCAGATACTTCAAGTAAGTGAAATTGCATAAAAAAATACATGACTCCACAAATATAATGAAGAGAATTAAGATATGCTTTCATAAAAGATACATTATACCATAGATCATTTGATCAAATGTAACTATGATACTTGGGTCATGAGGAAGCCCAAAAAGGCATAAGTGAAGTTCACAAAGGATTATTTGGCGCACACCAATCAAGTAAAAAAATAAAAATAAAAATCAAACATATGGGATGCTATTGGACAAGTATGGTTTAAGATTCTATTGGTCGTGCTAAGAAATACCATCAATGTCAAGTGCATGGAGATATCATGCATCAACCTCCCAACCTACTACATCCAATGGTAGCGTCATAGCCATTTAAAAACTGGAGTACTGATATAATTGGTCCTATAGAATGACCATCTTCTTTAGGACATCTGTTCATCCTTGCTATCATTGACTGCTTATCAAAATAGGCTAAAGTAATTCCCTTGGGAGAAGTTAAAGAAGATAATCTGATGAAATTCTTTTGAGATAACATTGTCTATCAATTTGGAATACCACGTCAAGTTATATCTAACAATGGTATGACCTTTAAGTGCTAAAATAAATAAATTTATCAAATGAAATAAAATATATTGGAGTTATTCTTTGATATATAATCCACTAGCCAATAGTTTAGCTAAAGTTTTTAACAAAACTTTAGTAAAATTACTTTAGAAAATTCTCTCTAAAAATAAAAGGGAATGGCACGATAAGTTGATGGAAGCTTTGTGAGCATATCATACCACTTATAAAACTGCAACACAAGCCACCTAATATTTGCTGGTTTTTGGAACTGAGGCATATTACCTCTCGAGGTCGAGTTACCATCACTTTAAATTATTATTCAATACAAATTTACCAAAGAACAAAATGATCTTCTACGACTTGAAGAACTTTAAGCTCTTGATGAAGTCCAACTTCAAGCACAATAAAGTCTAAAATCCTATAAAGGAAGAATGACTAGGGCCCATGATCTAATGGTTCATCCTAGAAGCTTCGAGGATGGTGAACATGTTCTGGTTCGCTAAAGACCTACAATCTCTCATTGTCGCCTCAACAAAAAATTTAACCCAATATGGGAAGACCTTTCATCATTAAAATAGTGTACGAAGGAGGATCCTATCAACTCATAGACCTGCAAGGTCAAAAGGCCCATACCACCAATAAATGATTAATATCTAAAGAAATACCACATATAACTACTCAACAAGAAGAGGTGTTATGTACGAAAAGTTTCCTGCAAGAGAACAAAAAAATAACAATCCTCTTCCAAAAGATAGGAGACAATTTGTATATTCTCCTACAAGAAGGGAGATAAATTCAATTCCCTCCTAAAAGACATGAGATAATTTTTATATTCTACGATAATATAGGAGATAAATTCAATTTCCTTCTTAAAGATAGGAGGCAATTTTATATCTCCTTAAAAGTAGGGGATGTTTGATATATATATATTCACTCCTATAAGGCAGGAAAATAACTTGTAATCTCCTTTTGTAAAGAAAAAGGTAAATTTTATAAAATACCCCTTTGCCAAATAAAGTAAGGGAATTGTGAAACTGCATATTTGACTAAATGATCTATCATTATAGTCAACAACTAAACTTGTATCACTCAAAAATATAAGAGCTGAGCTATATTTTTATTAACATACCTAGAAGGTTAAGAAATAAAATCCATAAGTTCAACAAGCCTAAGGGCCAAATTTTGTAAATTTCCCATGCTCATAAACCTTAAGGGTTGAGCTAATTATATAGGTTTAATAAGTCTAAAGACCAAATCCCTAAAAATCTTTCATGCTTACAAACCTAAGGATAGAGTTAAAATCCATTAGTTCAATAAGCCTAAGGGTCAAACCTTTAAATATTTTATGCTCACACACCTAATGGTCGAGTTGTTTTCATCAACCTAATTAGTTGAAATGAAATACAAGTTCACCAAGTCCAAGGGTCGAACCTTACAAATTTTACATACTCATAAATCAAATGGTAAAGCTATTTTTATCAATCTACCTAACGGATTAAAAAATAAATATAAATTCAATAAGTCTAAAAGACTGAACTTCTGAACACTCTATGTGCTCACAAAACTTAAGGGTTGAGCAACTTTTAATCAAATATAAAAGACTAAAAGTCTAAGAATATGCCAATTCAATAAAATAAAAAAGGGGAGAAAATTAAATAAAATAAAGGCATATATACATGCCAGAAAGAAGCCAGAAAGCTATCAAAGTCTGATTATTGGATGTCTATTTGATGTCAAACTCTGAGCAGACGATCCTGCAGAATCATCTACCAAGTGGATGATGGCAAATCCTTAGTGGATGACGATAAATCCTTCTATAATATCTCAACCTCATTAATTATCCAAGAAAAGTTCACCTTATTATAAGCAGCCGCTACTCAAAGCTCTAGTCGTCTCCCCAAAAGAGCCCTCTCCTGCTGTCTTAAAGACTTGAGCTATGTTGATATATCCAGAAGTTTAAGCTGCTTCTCTGAAATATCCCACTGAAAGAGCCTCAAAGTCTGAAGACCAAAGTCAAGATCCATGCGAGCTCTCCTTAATCTCTCATAAGCAGCTCTTACCCCATCCTCCAAGCCATCAGGAATTCCAAATGCTAACTCTTGAGAGACAAAGTGTAGTCGATACAATCCAAAAGCAATAACCCAGCAAAGGTACTCTCATGTCTCTAAGACCGCATCCCAGAGTCCAGAAGCTACATTATAATCTATAAGTATAGAAGCCTCTACACAAAAGCTAGCCAAATCAAGAAATGACAAATCATCAAGGTCCACTCTTAGTTGTAGATACTGCAGTGTAGTGATAATGTGATGAGCTCTACTCTATAGCTATCAACCAAAATATGTGCAAGCTCAATAATGTACTATGGATACAAAACAAGCTAACTCTAAACCTGAATGTAAAATATGTTAGAACTATTAGAAAAGGAAGGGATAAGAAAAGAAATACAAAACCACAAAAGAAATATAAAAATACCTGAAGGGTGCATCTAATCTGACAAATCCGTCAAGCAGTGGTCATCTAAATGAGAAGCAACACCTGATGATAAATCATCTACAATCCCCGAAGATGAATTTGAGATGGGAGAAGGTGAAACAACTAACTCTATAAAAGTGTCATGAGTGGCATCTGCAAATGAAATTCATGTAGAATAACTATGCATTAACTAAGGAGATGATGATCGCTCACCTATGCATACATGCAAAAGAAAAGTGAAAAGGAGAAATATTAATTAATGAAATAAATAGGTAGATAAACATGTCATATATTTATATTTTGTGTCACCAAATGTATATTCAATAGCTAGATGATTGTAAACACCCAAGATACCCAGTAAAAATTTAGGCTCTACATCCATGAGCTCGACATCTCAAACATAAATATATTAAAGGATTGAAGGAACAAATGAAATATTAAAAATTTATACATGTCAATACCTGGTACTGGGCTTAAAGTGGTGTTGTGGTTTGGTAAGAAAATAGGAAAAGGGAAACCAGGAGGAGTATGCAGAGTATCTAGCTCCAAAATGGGAGAACTCAGCAGGTCGGTAGTGGTATGTCTGATTACAGAAAAGATAAGAGAACATGTGTTGTGAAAATCTGAATACAAGAAAATTTTAAAATAAATATACAAAAATAAAGATGATTTAACCTGGAACATTGTGGAAACCCAACATCTAAGGTGACCCCTGCCAATAAAAGGGGAGATCGGTCTATCTCCAGATGCTGCAACATTTACATTTTAGTATACATGAAGGGTCTTCAAATTTTAAAATTCAACTCATCAAGTAGGGCCTTCAAATTTTAAAATTCAACCTGCCATGATCAAAGATTCAACTACGCAAGGTCTTCAAAAATTAAAACCATCCACCCAGATTAAAAATTATAATGCGGGTTTTTGGATTTTAAAACCATCCACCTATATTAAAAATCATAGCACGGGTCTTTGGATATAAAATTCATCTCGCCTAGATTAGAGATAAATGGCGTGATGTCTTGAGTTTGAAGTACATGTCATCCTTTTAATTTTATATTTTATGTTTAATTAAATCTTATTACAAAATACTCAAATAATTATATATGAGATGGAATAGTAATTAGGTGGCAATAAATCTTCCTTACACTTTCATAGGCCTTTAGACGATGGAGACTAAAGGAATAAGATTATAATTAATCTACAATCTTATACTCATGTGCAATTTTTTGGGGTTAAAAATCCTTAAAATGGACTATAAGAAACAAAGGTTCTCTATATACTTTGAACCAAGCACAGAGTGAAGTGTTTCCAAATGGACATAAGTGTGTGGAGGGGTTTCAATATTCGCGCATGTGGTGTAAAGGAGATAGGAGCAATTTAGCTCACGTGGATGAGTACTGAAGGGGTTTCGACGTTCACGAATTGGCTCGGCTGTTGGATTTTGGGTCGATCAGCTTAGGTTGGGGTGAGGCAAACTGGTTGTGTCACGTGAAGAGCGGAGGATGGGCCATCAGATGCGAACAGAGGCTAGATCATTTAGTGATTGTGTGAATGGGAGTTGTCAAAATTGAGTGTGGGTGTTCACACTAAGGGAAAGGGTCAGACAGAGGTGTCGGATGCAGTAAGGTGAAGACGACAGGCTTGGCTGCTAGGTGTTTGGGCAATCAGGAGGTGATCAGATTAGAAGCATGAATAGAGCGGGTGTGAGGCCCTTTGGAATTAGGTGTTTCATCGGGGAGTAGAAGTGGGGTGTAGGGAAACAGAAGACTTGCTCGAGGTTAAGAGGCAGCTTCACAGACAGAGGCTCACAATCAGGATAAGTCGTAGTTGGGCTTCACGTGGAAAGAGGTAGAGATTGATTTCAGAAAAATTAAAAAGTGTAAGAGTCAATTTTTTTAGTTCCATTTTATGATGTAATTATTATCTTGATTTTTTGAAAGAGAGTTACAGCAAAAAAGAAATGTACCATTTGATGATCAACTTGTTATTATGGAACCGAATCAGAAAGATGCATTTTTTCCATTATTATTTTCCTCCTCTATTTTATCAATTTTTTTTCAGTCAACAAATTGCCTCCTAATGATTCATTGTGTGACTTTCACACGATGAATTCATTGCAGTTATTAATTGCAAGATTTTCATTGCCCTTCCTTTTTGTTTCAGGTTATAATGTCTGATTGCCATAGACCCCATTCACTATCCAAAAATGAGCCTTTAAAAGAAGCTATTTGGTAGTAGATTGATGATTATGATGGTTCCCAATAAGCTTCAATTTCAGAATGATTATTTTGGTATAGAGAGATGTTGATTGATAGCGACATTTTTGACAGTGTATTCTCCCATTCTCCTTGAATATTGCCATTTAATTTGGATTTTCCAATTGGACACAATCTTTCAAAGTGGGTCATCACTCTTCGACTATGGCACAGTGATGGTACTTCTTTGGATCACATTGTTGAGGGACTAAGTTCTGGGGATCAAGACGTTGTATAGCCACTAGTTGACTTAGCAGAGAAAACAAGTGTTGTTAGATTACTTAGCTATCATATGCTATCTCATGAGCTCGATTAATAACACTACGCTCTAATGCTTTGTAGTCACATTCATCTTCTCAATGGTTACATTAGATGGGCTTGTTACATGCTCAAAAGACACCAACGGTTATTGAGACAAGTTATAGTGTATGAAGTCATTTATATCTCACCTTTCAATTATAGCCATTTGTCTTCTTTATGTTTACAAAGTGTTATTAAACATTGGGATAGTGATACAAATACTGATTAGGTTGGACCCAATGAGATGACAGCTACTTTATGAGATCTGGATATTATTTGTAGTCTACCAGTTCTAAGCATTCCATATTAGGAATGTATTCCTTTAAATTATAATTTATTTGAGTGTCGACTAGCTAGACAGCAGAGGAGAGGAGAATTTGTATACTCACTAAGGCTTCACCAGAGTTTGAGGCATTATTATCACCTCTATCAATAGATGAAGAGGGGTCATGGCTGTAGAGTAATTATTTACTTGGACACCTTGATTGAGAACTTGTTTCTTCTAATAGTACTTTTTATAGATTTTACACATATTTATGATCCTTTTAACAAGAGATTACATAATATTGAGCAGTTTTCAGAGGATCTATTTTGTGCCAGGATCAATAGATGAATTACAGCCTATTTTAGTTTGAGGATTCTCAGATGATATATTTTAGTGTCTTTCATTTCTATAAGGCTCTATTACTTTATTTTTCTTAGCTAAAGCAAAATTTTCCAACCGAGCACTCTTTTGATGGCTACTTTGATAGCGAGTGGGAGGAGAGTCTTGCTAGCCTCTACAGTTCTTGCATAAATTTTCCACAGTCTGGGGAAGATTTGTGCAGCATATGGTTATCCTCAGTGCACCGTGGAGATTCCTCTACACTACCTTTATGGAGATATATATAAACATTCTCGGTGCTTTCAATTGTCCAGAGCTACCAGGTTATTATATATAGAGCATCACTTTCCTTCTCTGGTTCAATTAGCTAGAGTGACTTCTTCTATAGATAGAGCTCAGATTTACCTATTTATGTTTGCTTCTTTATGGATGACTGATCGTTATAGACTGATCTACAGATCCTCTTGCAGTTTTTTACCTCCATAGTACTTCGGTGTTTTGTTAGCTGATTCCTAGACTGAGAGGGGGACTCCCATTTTACTTTCTAAGTTAGGCTACAAATTAATTGCTATATACTTTATTAGTATGAGACCTGGTTAGGTTTTCTACATATGACATGGCTCCATGATATTGGAGGGTTATAATCCCAATCAAGTAGCAAGATAACTTGGACTAGTTCAAGAGGGTCATTTAGATGTATTACTAATCATTCATGGGATAGTTGACACATGTCAACAGGGCTCTCTTCCATTGTTAGTATGTTTGGAGGCATCTTCTATGACCTGGGTATTTTTTCTTCACCTTGGAATGGGTTCTCGATTCAATATTCCTTAGATGGATGCTCCGACAAGCATTTCACGCCTACGACTGTCTTGGACTCGTCACACTTTTTTCTCTTTCTTTGAGACGGGGATCCGAGTATATAGCAGATGGATTAGAGGATAGAGACCATAAAGGTACCCATCAGTGTCTCAAGGTCATTCTGATGAGCATAGGGAGACGTCTAGAGCTGATGATAGAAGAAGAAAGAGGAGTCCTTAGCCTCCTTTTAGATATGGTGGCCTATGTATGTGATATGTATTATTATTGTTTATAATTTTATCCTTCAAAAGATACCTCAAAATGCACTAACAGTGGAAGGGAGACCAGTTGACGTGTGCCAACTATACCAGGAACCACTACTAATCTATCTAAAGGAGTGGCCTGAACCAATCCAAACCGTCTCACTAACTAGTTGGGATTATATCCCTCCAGTATCACCAAACCATATCTTCTGTAACAAACCCAACCAGGTTTGATGCTAATAAAATATTGCAATTGTTATGTAGCCAGACCTAAAAAGTAAAGTAGGAGTGTCTCTCTTATTACAAATCTGGATACAAGTACTAGGATTTTGATGATAATAAATATTATTTACTTTATATTGTTATCACTGCATATTTATTTTTGGTTTCCCTACCTACTAACTTTTTCAGGTTCACAAAGCTCACTTGCAAGCCAGCTCAAAATTGGGTATATTAGGACTGAGTTAGTCTATAAGTTTAATTCCAATATAATTTTTACCTTTTCTTGTGTCAAATGTATTATGATGGATCCAAAGGCCAAGTAACCTTACACACACACACTTAGGGGGAGAAATTTGGTGAGTTTAAGAGTTCTTCTATTTTTAATCATATCGTGCAGGACGATCCAAAATCATCCTGGATGATCAGTTCAAAATAGAAACCCCAATTAGGGCTTATGTGTCAAATAAGCTTAATTAAGCCAATCATCCTAGACGATACTATCATCGTAAAGGATGATATGCATCAATAAAAAAATCTAGCCTCCAAACATGATTTAGGCAAGTTTTACTAATTAAAATTTTGTTCTAATCGTACAGGACGATTCCGATCATCCTGGATGATGTGTAGCAATCATGCATAAAATAATCCTGTAATTAGGGATCTAAGTATGGTTAGTTTGAATGATCATATCGTACAGAATGATTGTCTAAGATCATCCAAGTTGATATATACATTTTTCTTCTAATCATCTTGGACATCCTGAATGATCTGCAGGATGATAAAATATATTTTGAACTAATCGTACAGGACGATCGCAATATCTTACGGGGCAATAAGTGCATTTTTCTTTTAATCATCTTAGACATCCCAAACGATGTGCCGAATGATAAACCTTATTTTGTTTTAATCTGGTATGACCCTTCATCATTGAAATAGTGTATGAAGGAGAAGCCTATCAACTCATAGACATAAAAGGTCAAAGGCCCATACCACCAATAAATGATCATTATCTGAGGAAATACCACACACAACTACTTAACAAGAAGAGGTGTTATGTACAAAATTTTTTCTACAAGGGAACAAAAAATAACAATCCTCTTCCAAAAGATAGGAGACAATTTGTAAATTTTTCTACAATAAGGGAGATAAATTCAATTCCCTCCTAAAATATATAAGACAATTTTTATATGATCTAACACGACATGAAATAAATTCAAGTCCCTTCTTAAAGATGGGAGGCAATTTTATATCTCCTACAAAATAGGAGATGTTTGCTATATATACACACTTGTAAGGCAGGAAAATAACTTTTTAATCTCCTCTTATAAAGACAGGAGGTAATTTTTATAAAATAACCCGTTGCCAAATAAAGTAAGGGAATTATGAAACTATATATTGACTAAATAATCCATCATTATGATCAACTACTAAAATTGTATCGCTCAAAAATAGAAGGGATGCGCTATATTTTCATTAACCTACCTAGAAGTTGAGAAATAAAATTCATAAGTTCAATAAGCCTAAGGACCGAACTTTGTAAATTTTTTGTTGTCATAAACCTAAGGGACGAGCTAATTATATAGGTTTAATAAGTCTAAGGGCCGAACCTCTAAAAAATTTTCATGCTCATAAACCTAAGGATCGAGCTAAGATCCATTGGTTCAATAAGCCTAAGGGTCGAACCTTTAAAATTTTTTATGTTCACATACTTAAGGGTCAAGTGGTTTTCATTAACCAAATTAGTTGAAATGTAATACAGGTTCACTAAGCCGAAGGGTCAAACCTTACAAATTTTATATGCTCATAAATCAATGGGTCAAGCTATTTTTATCAATATACCTAATGGATAAAAAAATAAATATAAATTCAACAAGTCTAAAAAATTGAACTTCTAAACACTCTATGTGCACTCAAAACCTAATGGTCAAGCCACTTTTAATCAAATATAAAAGCCTAAAAGTCTAAAAAATAAGCCAATTTAATAAAATAAAAAAGGGGAGAAAATTAATTAAAATAAAGGCATATATACAAGCCAGAAAGAAGCCAGAAAATCTATCAAAGTCTGGACTGGAGGCTATCTATATTATGTCTAACTTTGAGCAAGCCATCATGCAGCATCTTCTGCCTAGTCTGTGTGGTCTCCAACTGATAATGCAACAAGTCAAACTCCTCGGTGGATGATGACAAATCCTTCTCTAATCTCTCAAACTTAGTAGCATCCAAGCAAAGTCCTCCTTAGCACAACCAGTCGCTGTTCAAAGCTCCCGTCATCTCTCCAAAAGAGCCCTCTCCTACTGTCTTAAAGCCCTGAGCTATGTTGATATATCCAAAAGCTCAAGTTGCTTCTAGACTCCAAGATGCAACTTTAGAGACATGGGAGTACCTTTGTCGAGTGGTTACTTTTGGATTGAATCGCCTACACTTTGTCTCTCAGGAGTTAGCATTTGGAATTCCTAATGGCTTGGAGGATGGGGAAAGAGCTGCTTAGGACAAGATGAGGAGAGCTCACATAGATCTTGACATTGGCCTTCAGACTTTTAGGCGCTATTAGCAGGATATTTCAGAGGAGGAGCTCGAGATTTTGGAGATATCAATAAAGCTCAGGGATTTCAAACCGTTGGATAAGGCTCTTTTGCAGAGATGACGAGAGCTTTGAGCAACGGCTGCTTATATTGAGAAGGACTTTGCTTGGATAGCTACTGAGGTTGAGAGATTAGAGCAGGATTTCTCATCACCCACTGAGGAGTTTGATTTGTTGCATCATCAGTTGGAGACCACTTAGACTAAATAGATGATGTTGTAGGATCGCTTGCTCAAAGTTAGATAGAAAATATGCAACCTCCAATCCCGACTTTGACAGCTTTTCTGGCTTCTTTCTAGTTTGTATATATGCTTGTATTTTTTTTATTAAATTAGGTTTAATTCTTTTCAAATCTTGAATACTCAGCCTGAGTGCTCACATCCAGTAAGAGCAAAACAAATTTACACCATCAATATCATCACTGTATACCAAGAATCATGCTTCACAATATTTTTGAGTTATAGGTCATGTTTACTTTACCCCAGCATGTAGAGCATCAAGCATGTAAGTGGGATTTGTAACTTTATAATTTGTGTACTCACTAGGGCATCACCAGAGTTTGAGGCATTATTACCACCTCTTTTAGCAGAAGAAGAGGGGTTGGGGTCGTAGAGCGTTTACTTACTTGGACACCTGGATTGAGAGCTTGTTGTTTCTAGTAATACTTATTATAGGGTTTGCACATTTTTAGGATCCTTTTAGTAGGGGATCACAAGATACAAAGTAGTATTCAGAGGATCTATTTGAGCCTTGATCATCAAATAGATTGCAGCCTATTTGAACTAAATGATTTTGGGAGGATATGCTACTTTCCTAACCAGAGCAGAGTTTTTTGACCCAGTACTCTTTTGATGGATAGTTTAATAGTGAGTGAGAGGTGAATCTTGCTAGACCCTATAGTTTTTGTGTAGATTTGCCATACTTTGAGTCAAATTTTTACTACATATGATCATACTCAGTGTAGCGATTCTTTGGGACTACCTTCAAAGATGTATACATATACATGTTGCTAATGCATTTAGCTATCTAAAGCTATCAAATTACTGTACATAGCAGGGGTTGGGATCATACTCAGTGTAGTTTTTTCACAAAGACATGTTAAATATTAAATTTTATTTGGTGGGCTCACTTTGAGCCCCAGTTGACCAAGAGTAAAAATGACAAAAATGCCCCTTAAGGGCAATTTTGGAGTTTCCTCTAAACGCCAACATAACCTTTTCAAATCAAACCTTGGAAACCCTTCCAATGCATTCTAATCATTATTAGGAGTGTATATGACTCAAATCTAGATCCTGGTCAAACCTAGTTGACCAGATCAACTCAAATAATCAAAATACCCCTTAAGGGTATGAACAATTATTTTGAATCAAATGACATTATATTTGGATGAAACCACTTCCATTTAACTCCAAATGTTAAAACAAACTTATTGAAACTAATCTCGGTCCTTGGGTCAACCTAGTTGACCAAGTCAACAAGGGTTGACCCAAATGCCCTTTAAGGGTCAAATAGGTCTTTTTGACCCAAATGACCTTCCCAAACCTTGGGAACACCTCCAACAGACTCAAAATATCAAATGAAACCCATTGAGTTCAAACCTAAGTTCCAGGTCAACCTAGTTGACCAAGTCAACCTAGGTTGACCTAATAATCCTTTAAGGGTTAAATGGGTAAATCAACTTATATGACCAAATCAAACAATTTGAACTCTCAAATTCATTTTAAAAGATATCCCAATCATGGATCAACCATTTCCATGTTTACTTTGGATCAAACCCTAGCTAGTTGACTAAGTCAACACAACAAGAATTGGGTCAAACTTCCTTCCATACACATATATAAATTCAAATATTTTTAAATCTTAAATCTTTAATTTTTAAATCACATTTAAATTAAGCAAATTAGCTCATAAACATTCCCCTTTGCCACATAAGCTTTTTGACTAGTTTGACTAGTCAAAGTGTTCAAAAAGGGTCAAAGTCCATGCTTAGGTGGCTTTGCCCCCTTGGAAAGTCAAAATATCCTAATAACTCCATATTTACATGCATTTGGTGGATAGGAGGGTTAGTTGGTAGCATCTTGAACTCTCTCTCTCTCTCTCTAATCCAAGCTAAATAATCATTAGGAGGAATGGAATTATCTAACTCTTCACTCAAAGTTTTGGCTCCACTCTCTATCATCCAAAACTTTCTATCCTAGCATCCTCCAGCTCATGTTAAGGATAACTTAGCTTCCCCATCTATAAATAAGCCTTCTCCAGCCATTGGGAAGGTTGTTGCAAGCCTAAGAATCCAAATTTGACAATAGAGAGAGAGAGAAGGAGAGAGGAAAAATAATTGTGTAGCAAAAGTAAATCCAGCAGTCAAACATTCTTGGACCCTTGAAGGAAGTTGTAGAGAATTAAAAGGCTTTTCCAACAAGCCCAAGATCATCCAAATCCATCCACAGTATTGTAAGATATCTTAACTATTTTCTAAAACTTTAATTTGAAACTGTAGACAATCTACAACACATGAAGCCTCCAAACTTCAGCTGTTGGAAGATTATACTACCATGAGTCTATGTTTCAAATCACTCAACCAACACTTTAATACACAATAACAACTCCAAAGATGAAGTTTTTAGGCTAGACTACTCTGGGTTGCGAGGCTACATGTCCGAAGGAGGGTTAATTCCTCGAGCCTAGTGGCACAACACCATGAATGGATTCAATAGAGTGTTAAAACTTAAAATTAAATGATTATTAATTATCTAATCAAACTTAAAATTATTAATCAAATTATATCAACAAAGTTTTTAGGATGGACTACTATGGGCTGCGGATTACGTGTCCTAAGGAGGCTTTGTTCCTCGAGCATGGTAGCACAACACCATGAACTAATTGATAGCAGATTTAAATTAATTCAAACTTTGAGAATCAACAACTAGTTCAATTATTAAAATATGTCCTAAGGAAGCTTTGTTTATTTAACTAATTAACAACAAAAATGCATTATAAAATAAACTTTAACACATTAATATCTGAACTTTAACCAATTTTTTCCTTCGAACATCAACAAATCTAGACCTTAGATAACTTAAACTAATTACCCAATATAAGACACATCCGAACCACACAGCTTACTACACACACTTAGATGGTTTGCTAGGGCACCATTTCTAGATCTAGGCTAGGCCGGTGTTTACTGATCTACTATGTGCCAGGATTTTTGAGCTTTCTCTACATACTGAATGTTAATATTGATGTAATTATTTATTTAATTTCTGTACTCTGTGTTGTGATTGATGGGCTTTAGATTTACCCTTAGGATAGGGGCAATTTAAATGCTAATATAATATTATACAGGTGGCTATGCTCGTACAGAGCATTAAAATTAAATAGGTCAAAGTTAAATTTAAATTAATCAAATTTCTACTGGTGCTTCGGTGTGGCTGGCTTGAACATTCTTAATTTCATATATTAACTGCTTGGGATGTTAAATTAACTGTTAATTTATTAAGATGACCCTGCAGGTTATTGAGTATAGATTTTAAATTTTCATTCAATGTAATTTGATTATATTTGAGTTATAATTTTAAGTGCTTTAAGAATGGGATAACATCCAATTTGGGATCCAAAGAGGAAGGGACATCCCTTAGGGGAGAGTCTCTCTCCATTTGGAGATCCAAATTAGGATGATCTTAAAACATCCAAAGCGAAAAATTAACACCCCTTCTGAGGGGGTGTTTCCTTTCATTTGGATATCTAGACATGACAATCCGAGGAGCCATGTAGAAGGACGAAGAAGAGGATAACGAGAGACCCATTCTCAAATCACTTAAGTGTTAGGAGTAGAATTCGGGTTGTTATCAGTGGTACCCGACCACTTTACTTTCTGTAGACTCTGGGTTGTAATATTAAAAGGCATTTGCCTATGGATATTAAATTTTAATTGATTTATTTATTAATGTTGATTGTTTGATGTTGATTGGATATAGGATTGCATGCTTTTAATAGTTTTTTTGGTGATCTTGCATATCTATTTTGTTTTGACCTGGAATGATCGAAGGCCCATTAGGGAACGTCAAAATTCTTTTACTTAAACAAAATTAAAAAGTTTAAGTTCACATAGCAATATAATATCGTAAGAAGTAAGCCCGAGTCCGTCGGGGGTTTTAATAATATATTTGCTGCATTATACTTTCCTTTTGTTAGGCACCTCCCCGCTTGCGGGTTCTGGCAAACCACCTGGCCTATGAAGGTGTAGATCTGTCAAGGGAAATCCATGCATTGTAGGGAAAAACCTATTTTTATGCATTTTTAAAATTGCTTCATATTTAATTTAAGTATTTGTTAAGTCAACTAGCATACATTGCATTAGTTACAAATTAAATTGAGTTTAAAACTTAATTGCATTTACTTTAAGTTTCATAATACCCTATATATGTCAAAGGGCCAATTAAGGACTGCTCTAGATGTCAGGCCTATTCACAAAACTTAACTTAATCAAACATCCCTACCACTCTAACAAAAAAGATTGAACTCATAGTTTTGAAGTGTTTAGGTGGTTAGCTGGCTCCCTAGTTTAGGCCGAGGTAAGTCCAGATCCTGTATTGCATTATCTAGGTTCGCGTGACTAATTTTCAGTACCCAATTTAAAATTAGGTTCTAAGGTAGGCACAGATTATATGACCTCAACCTTCGGGAATAAAATCCTAATTTTCTAATAAAATTGATAATTCAAACTAAAATCTATTTTAATTCAAATTCAAGCCCAACACTTAGAATAGGCTGGGTTGTTTCTAAAATACTTCAGAATCCTAAAGCACCTCCTATCTTTTCTCCCTTGACCTCCAGAAATTACTGCTCTCCTTGATCCAATCCCAGCTGAATTTTTAACCTCGTCTCCTTGATATCAAACTTTGAATTCTTAAAATAAAATTTCTATCATTATTTTAATTGAGAGTATTCGTAGGTGATTTGATTTTACTACTATATTATTAACTACGAGGGCTTGCGCTTGTAGGAGATTTAGAAACCTAGATTAAAATTTTAAAACCAAATCAATTTTTTAAAACTCTAATTAATTATCTTTTGGAAAATTTAAGTCAAAATCAATGATCATTTTCTTCATTTTCAACTAATTAATAATGACTGATATCTTCTTCCCTCAGGAAGATATATCAATTATAGTTATAATTTTAATTATGGAATTAATGATAACTTATCTAAATTATCATAATTAAATACCTGAGTAATAATCATTTTGACTCTCCGTGGTTATATGTGGTTCTTGCTCAAATTTGACTACGATAATAGGATGAAATTTTAATCCTGTAAATTGAACCCATTAAGGAATGGTATGCTCATCTCCTAAGATGATATATTGTTCATAATGATGCATTTAATTTTAAAATTAAAATTTAAGAAATTAAATCACCCAAAGATAATTAACCTTTTTTCAAAAAAAATATGTTTTAATCAGACAACATGTAATGAGTCCATCTAGTGTAACCATTAAGACATTGAATGAGACTACCAAACATTGGAGTGTAGTGTTATTCTTCGACCTCATGATCTAGTAGATGATAGATAAGTAATCTGACGACACCTTTATACTCTGCTAAGTCAGCTACTAACTATAAAACATCTTGATCCTTGTAACTCAGTCCCTAGATAATGCGATTAAAAGAAGTACCATCACAGTGTCATAGTCTGAGAATGATGACTCAGTCTGAAGGAATACAATGGAGGTAAGGAAGCATCAACATTCACTTTGATCTAATCGGGAGGAGGAGGGTGCCAACAATTCTTCAACAGTTGAACCGACTGATTAACACCCCAGATCCCCGTATCTATATAACCAGCTCTAGAGACACCCAAGATGGAGGAGAAATTGACTGTGTTGATTGCAATAAACAAACAACTATCTTCAATGCCGCCATACACACCTTTACACCTATACTTCCATGATAAAAAGATAGTAGTACAAAAAATCTTAACCAACAAACATTTCTTCAAAGCATTATATTCCAACCATAAGTAGCATTCATCAAATGACTAAAAAATTGGAATGACAAATCCCCACTTATTCAGAATTTGAATCACCTAAACCAACTTCAAGCATCTCACCACCACATGATCCAAATCTTCCACCGCTAGATAACCTCTAGGATAAGAATTATCTTCTTTTAATCTCCTACACTGCAAGAATTGAAAGGTAGGAATAACATCATGAAATAATCTCGACCAGAAAGTCTCCACACGTGGATTTAGCTTTGCCTTATTAATCCAACTCCAATAATAATTCTCATCCAGATTACAAATTGAGACCACAAAAGATAGTGCAGAAATAGTCTTATCCAAGATAAGCTGAATGAGTTCCAATTGATCTTTAGCTAAATTAAGATAAATCTAAATATTACAAATTAGCTTAACCAGCTCCTTGCCAAACATTAAGGCATTTATCCAATACCGAAACATCTTTGAAGACATTAATTGAATTACCATTCGCAATCTTCCATCAAACAATGGGAGCAAGAGTTTTTGCACCATCCAATACAACCTTCCATTAAGCAGACGAGACCTTCTTCAACCCAGAATTCCAACTATAAGATCCATATTTAGCTTCCCAAATAAGGTACAATAGAGAGTCTATTTTATTAATTAGATGACAAGCCAGTTTAGCTCTCAATAGACCCACTTTTCTTACACAAAAATGAAGTCCACGACCACCCAAATTATCTGGCTTACATAAGACATCCCTACTCACAAAATGAAGTCCACGACCACCTCTACGGATTGCTAATTATTACAAACTAATCTATAGATCTTTTTATGTCTCTTTACCTCTACAGTGCTTTGGTGTTTCATTAGCGGACTCCTATTTTACTTATAAAGTCAGGATACATACTGATTCCTACATACTTTATTAGCATGAGACCTAGTTGGGTTTGTTATAGACGACATATCACCATGATATTGGAGGGATATTATCCCGATGGGGTAGCGAGACAGTTTGGACTAGTTCAAGCCACTCATTTAGATGGATAATCAGTTGTTCCTATGATAGTTAACGCACATCAACGGGGCTCTCTTCTATTGTCAGTACATTTGGAGGCATCTTCCATGACATAGCCATTTCTTCCTCACCATGGAAGTAAAGTAGAGTGCCTCCAAACGTGGAAGATGCCTCCAAACATACTGACAATGGAAGAGAGCCCAGTTGATGTGTATTAAATATCCAAAGAACTACTGGTAATCCATCTAAATGAGTGGCTTGAACCAGTCCAAACTGTCTGGCTACCTGATTGGATTTATGTCCCTCTAATATTACCGAGCCATGTCTTCTGTAACAAACCCAACTAGGTCTCATACTAATAATGTATGTAGTAATCGGTATGTAGCCTGACCTTGTAAGTAAAATGAGAGTTCCCCTCTAAATCTGGGAATTAGCCAATGAACATCGAAGTACTATGGAGGTAAAAAATCACAAGAGGATCTGTAGATAAATTTATAATGATTAGTCATCCGTAAAGGTGCAAATATAAATAGACAAATCTGTGCTCTATCTGTCGAAGAAATCACTCTAGTTAATTGAACCAAAGAAGAACAGCGATGCTCTGTTTAGTAACTTGGTATATCTAGATAGCTGAAAGTGCCAGCAACATGTATATATATCCATCCATAAAGGTAGTGCCAAAGAATCTCCAAACTACACTGACCATGATTGTATGCACCATAAATTTGCTTCAGACGATGGAAAATCTGTGCAAGAACTACAAAGTGTAGCGAGACTCTCCTCCAACTCACTATTAAATTAGCCATCAAAAGAGTGCTTGGTTGAAAAACTCTACTTTGGCTAAGAAAAATAAAGTAACAGACCACGTAGTAATGAAAGACACTAAAAGCATAGCATCTAATTATCCTCTAGCTTAAATAGGCTGCAATTTATGTGTTGATTCTGGCTTAAGTAAATCCTCTCAAAATTGATCATATCATGTAATCTCTAGCTAAAAAGATAATAAACATGTGTGAAATTTATAGTAAGTACAAATGGAAGCAACAAGCTCTTAATCCAAGTGTCAAGCAAATAACCACTTTATGACCACGACCATGACCCCTCTTCTTCAATTGACAAAGGTGGTAATAATGCCTCAAACTATGGTGAAGCCCCAGTGAGTATACAAATTCTCCTCTCCTCTACTATCTAGCTAGTCGACGCTTAAATAAATCATAATCCGAAGAAATACATTCCTTATATGTTATGCCTATAACTGATAGACTAAAAATAATATACAGATCCCCTAAAGTAACTATCATCTTTTTGGGTCCAACCCAACAAATATTCTCAGTACTGTCCCAGTATTCAATAATACTCTAAAGTAGGAAGAAGATAAATGACTGTAATAAAAAAGTGAGATATAAATGGCTTCATACACTCTAGTTTATCTCAATATCTGTAGTGTCTTCAAAGCATGTAACGAGCCCATCTAGTGTAACCATTGAGAACCTGAATGGGACTACCAAACATTGGAGTGTGATGTTGTTCTTCGACCTCATGATGTTACAGATGATAGCTAAAAAATCTAACAACACCTATATGCTCTGCCAAGTTAGCTGCTAGTTATAAAATGTCTTGATCCGCGTAACTCAGTCCCTCAACAATGCGATCCAAAAAAGTTCTATCACTGTGTCGTAGTCTAAGAGTGACGACTCAGTCTGAAGGTGCATGTCCATTTGAAAAATCCAAATCAAATGGAAACATTTGAGGAGAATGAAAGAATAGGTTGTCAAAAATGTCTCTATCAATCAACATCTCTCTATAACAAAACAACCGATCTGAACTCGAAGCTGACTAGGATCCATCAAAATCATCAATCTCCCACCAAATAGCCTCTTGTGGAGTCCCGTTCTGGATAATGAATGGAGTCTACGCCAATCAGACATTATAACCTAAAATGAAAAGGAAGGGCAATAAAAATATTGTAATCAATAGCTGCAATGAATTTATCTTGTGAAAGTGACACAACAAATCTGTTTGGAGGTAATTTATTGATTGAAATAAACTTCATAAAAAGTGTAAGAGAAAAATAACAACGGAACAAAAAAATTCATCTTTCTTATCTGATCCACAATAACCAGTTGATAATCAAATAATGCATCTCTTTGCTATTGTAACTCCCTTTCATTAAATAAAGATAATAATTATATTAGAAATTTGAACAAAAAAAACTAACACTTACACATTCAATTTCTCTGAAATCCATCTCTACCTCCTTCCACATGAAGCCCAACTGCAAGTTATCCTGATTGTCACCTCTTGTTTACAAAGTTGCTTCTTAACCACGAGCAAGTCTTCCATCTCCCTACACCCCACTTCAACTCCCGAACGAAACACCTCACGTAGGAGGGCCTCACACTTGCTCTATCCACGCTTCTAATCTGATCACCTCCTGATTGTGTAACCACCAAGCAACTATACTCCTTGTCTTCACCTCACAACGTCAGAAACCTCCGTCCGGCCCATTCTCGTTTGTGAACACCCATGCACCTGTTCGGCTACTCCAATTCGCACAAGAATCAAATGACCCAGCCTTTTCTCACGTCTAACACCCCATCCTCTACTCTTAACATGACACACCAAATCTGACTCGCCCTAACCTACATTGATTTGCCTAAAATCCAACAGTCGAGCTAATTTGTGAACTCCAAAACCTCTCCAGCACTCTTCCACATGAGCCAAATTGCTCCTGTCTCTTACACACCACATGCGTGAAAGTTGAAACCCCTCCGTACATGTCACTCCATTTAGGAATGATTTACTCTGTGCCTGGTTCAAAGTATGTAGAGAACATTTGTCTCATATACTCCACTTTAAGAATTTTTACCCCAAAAAACTGCACATGAGTATAAGATAGTAGATCAACTATAATCTTATTCCTTTAGTCTTCATCGTTTAAAGGCCTATGAATGATCAAAGAAGATTTATTGCCAGCTAATTACTATTCCATGTCATATATAACTATTTGAGTATATTGCAATAAGATTTAATTAAACATAAAATATAAAATTAAAAGGATCATAAGTATTTCAAACATAAGATCTTGCGCCATTGATCTTTGATCTGGGTAAGATGACTTTTATATTAGATGACCCGACTATGATTTTTAATGCGGGCAGATGGTTTTAAAATTTGAAGACCCATGTAGTTAAATTTTAGAATTTGAGTGTAGTGATTTCTAATCTATGTGGATGATTTCGATTTTCAAAGACCTCGCATAGTTGAATCTTTGATCATGGGAGGTTGAATTTTAAAATTTGAAGACCCTGCTTAGCGAGTTGAATTTTAGAATTTGAAGACCCCTCATGCATACTAAAATGCAAATATTATAGCGTATGGAGATGGTCCGATCTCCCCTTTTACTAACTGGGGCCACCTTAGATGTCATGTTTCACACAATGTTCCAAGTTAAATCATCTTTCTTTATGTATAATTATTTTAGATTTTTCTTGTATTCAAATGTTCACAATGCATGTTCTCTTCTCTTTGTAATATTTAGACTTACCCCTGCTAACCTACTGAGTTCTACCATTTTGGAGCAAGATACTCTGCATACAGCTTCAAGTTTCATTTTTCATGTTTTCTTACCAAACCTTGGCACCACTTTGAGCCAAGTACCAGGTATTGACGTGTAGAATCTTTTTATATTTCATTTGTTCCTAAAATCCATCCATATGTTTATGTTTTAGATGTCAAGCCCGAGGATACATAGCCTGAATTTTCACTGGGTATATTGGGTGTAAACAATTATCTAGCAATTGACTATACATTTGGTGACACTAAAGGTAAATATATGGCATATTTATCTATCAATTTATTTCATTAATTGGTATTTCTCCTTTTCACTTTTCTTTTATACGTATGCATAGGTGAATGATCATCATCTTCTTAATTAGTGTACAGAGATTCTACACAGATTTCATTTGAAGATACCACTTATGACACTGTTACAGATTTAGTTGCTTCATCTTCTCCCTTTTTAGATTCTTACGTGATTGTAGATGATTTATCACCAGGGGTTGCTTCTCATTTAGATGATCACTGCTTGACAGATTTGCTAGATTATACATGCCCTTCAACCATTTTTGTATTTCTTTTATAGTTTTGCATTTCTTTTCTTATCTCAGCCTTGTCTAATAGCTCTAATGTGTTCTACATTCAAGTTCAGAGCTAACATGTTTTGTATCCATAGTACCTTCTCGAGCTCACAGATATTTTGGTCGATAGCTGTTGAGTAGAGTTCGTCACACTGTCACTCCACTGTGACATCTACTACTAGGAGTGGACCTTGATGATTTATCATATCTAGATTTTGCTAGCTTTTTTGTAGAGGCTTGTCTACTTTTAGAATGTGTTGTAGCTTCTGGACTCTGGGATGCGGCTTTAGAGACATGGGAGTACCTTTTCTAGGTTATTGCTTTTGGATTGTATCAACTAGACTTTATCTCTCAAGAGTTAGCATTTTGAATTCATGATGGCTAAGAGGGTAGGGTAAGAGATGCTTCGAATAGGATGAAGGGAGATCGCATGTATCTTGACTTATGCTTTCAAACTTTAAGGCTCTGCTAGCAAGATATTTCAGAGTAGTAGTTTGAACTTTTGGAGATATCAACAGAGCTCAGGGCTCTAAGACAACATGAGAAGCCTCTTTTGGAGAGATAATGATAGCTTCAAGCAATGGTTGCTTATGCTAAAGACTTTGCCTGGCTAGCTACTGAGGTTGAGAGATTAGAGCAAGATTTATCATCATCCACCAAGAAGTTTGACTTATTACATCACTAGTTGGAGATTACTCAGGCTAGACGGATGATGCTACAGGATCACTCGCTCAAAGTTAGACAACGGATAAGCAGCCTCCAGTCCAAACTTGGGCCCTTAGGTTTGTAAGCATGAAATATTTTTTGAGGTTCGATCCTTAGAATTGTTAAACATGTACTTCATTTCAACTATTTAAGTTGATGAAAATAGCTCGACCCTTAGGTTTGTAAGCATAAAATATTATAAGGGTTCAGATCTTAGGCTTATTGAACTAATGTATCTTAGCTCGACCCTTAAGTTTGTGAGCATGAAAGATTTTTAGAGGTTCGGTCCATAGACATGTTGAACTTGTATTTCGTTTCAACCATTTAGGTTGATAAAAATAGCTCGACCCTTAGGTTTGTGAGCATAAAAGACTGTGGAGGTTCAGCCCTTAGGCTTATTAAACAAATGGATCTTTGCTTGACCCTTAGGTTTATATGCATAAAAGATTTTTAGAGGTTCAGTCCTTAGACTTGTTAAACATATATAGTTAGCTCAACCCTCAGGTTTATGAGTAAGAGAAATTTATAAATATGCTCCTTAGGCTTGTTCAACTTATAGATTTTATTTCTCAACATTCTAGGTAGGTTAATAAAAAAAAAAGCTCGACCCTTAATTTTATGAGCGATGCAATTTTAGCAGTTGACTATAATCATGGATCATTTAGTTAATATGTAATTTCATAATTCTATTACTTTATTTGGCATTTTAGGTCTATGAGTTGATAGACTCTTCCTTCATACACTTTTTCAGTGATGAAGTATCCTTCCCAAATTGGGTAAAATTTACCGCCAAGGTGACAGTGAAGGATTTAAAGTCTTCAGTGAACCATAACAAGTTCACCTTTCTTAAAGCTTCTTGGACGAACCATTTGATTATGTGCCCTAGTCATTCTTGCCTTGTAGGATTCTATACATTGTTGCACTTAAAGTCAAACTTCATCAAGAGCTTCAAATTCTTTAAGTCACGGAAGATCATTTTCATCTTTGGCTAATTCATATTGAACGACAATATGAAGAATAGCGAATATGGGCTAGTTTGTATTGAAGTTTTATAAGTAGTATGATATACCCATAAAGCTTCTATTAACTTATCATGTCATTCTCTTTTATTTTTAGAGAGAAGTTTTTGGAGAAATTTTACCGAAGTTTTATTAAAAGCTTCAGCTAAACCATTAGCTCTTAGATTATATATTAAAGAGCAGTGCTAATCTATTTTATGTCACTCAATAAATTTATAGATTTTAGCACTTTTAAATGTTGTATTATTGTCAGATATGACTCAGTGTGGTACCCCAAATCAATAGATAATATTATCTTGAAAGAATTTCATCATATTATCTGCTATAACTTCCTTAAAAGGAATTACTTCAGCCCATTTTGAGAAGTAGTTAGTAATAGCGAGGATGAATCAATATCCTAAAGATGATGGTGGTTCTATAGGACATATTATATCGGTACCCAAATTTTCCAATGGCCATGATGCTACCGTTGCATGTAGCGGGCTGGGAGGTCGATGCATGATATCTCCATACACTTGACATTGATGGCATTTATTAGCATGGCTGATGCAATCTTGAATAATACTTAGCTAATAGTATCCCAAATGTTTGATTTTAATTTTTTTTTTAACCAGATTGGTGTGCACCACACAATCCTACATGAACTTCACTTATGACTTTTTGGGATTTCTCAGGACCCAAACATCATAGCTACATTGGACTAAATGATCTACGATATAATGTATCATTCAAGAAAGCATACCTTAATGCTCTTCATGATATTTGTGAAGTCATAGATTTATTTTCGGGTAATTTCCCTTTGTTGAAGTATCTGATGAAGGGATATATCCAATCATTTTCATCGGATATAGCTAGGTTTTTTTACATTTCTTTCCCTTCATCATCTTATATGATAGCTGGAGTTAATGCATGCCTATTTGAATTGATACGAGAATTGGATCCTTTTAAGGATTTGCTAATTCTTTGGTTAACATTGCCATTACATCGGCTTTATCATTTTTACTGTGTATAATTCTACTTAGAGTTACTTCAGGAATTTGTTATAGGAGATTTAGAGCATACTCATGATATGAGATTAATTTAGGCTTGTTGATTTTGAAAATGCCTATTATTTATTTTATTATAAGTTGAGAAGCTCCATATATATATGAATTTTTTGGATTTTCATGTTAATTGCAAGCTATGGACCCACTATTATGGCCTCATATTTGGCCTCATTATTAATATGAGGCTCTATTAAGCCATAGGAATAATAGAGTTTTCCTTTTTGCAGCATAATAAATATCAGCCAATGCCCACCTGAATTATCAGAAATTTACGTGTCATGACTGGTTTTATTGATAAAACTCTATCAAAATAGAGCTCCCATTCTTATGTATTTTCTTTTTCTTCCACTTTGAGTGTTCGCTCATCTGGCAACTCGTTAGTAAGTGGAAAATCTACAGGTAATAGATGGGCTACTAAAAAATCAGCTAGAGTCTATCCTTTCACCACTATTTGGGATATATATGTTATGTCAAATTACATCAGCAAGACATCCCACTTAGCTAGACAACTAGTTAGAGTGCGTCTAGTCATTAGAAATTTTAATGGATCCACTTTAGATATTAAAGTAATTTTGATGCGATAGCATATAATGTAGAGTTTTTGAGCGGCAAAGATTAATGCTAAATAATGTGTTTCAATTGGTGAGTATTTCAATTTTGCACCTATTAATCATTGACTGATATAATAAAGGGCATTTTCTTTGCCATCCTCATTTATTTGTACTAGCAATGCTCCGAGGGATTCTTCAAGAGCTGTTGTACATAAAAATAGGGGTTTACTCGAAATAGGGGAAATAAGGATTGGAGGATATATCAAATATTTTTTTATACTATCAAATACTTCCTGACAAGCTTCATCCAATATAAAAGGTGTATTTCTCTTCATTAGACGAGCGAATGGTTGACATCTACCTGAATGGTTAGATATAAACTTTCGAATGTATGTCAATCTACCTTGAATTGAGCAAAGTTATTTTAAAGTTTTTAGTGGTGACATTTCTTCAATTACTTTAACTTTAGAGGGGTCAATTTTTATTTCCATATGACATACAATAAATCTAAGAAATTTTAGGATGCAACACTAAAAGATTACATTAATGGATATGCAAAAGCATTGATCAAAACCACAAAAATTGAAAAAAAAATTAATAAGAGATAAAACTTTAATTCAAAAATACATCGACTACATCGATATATCAGGAACCTCTAAGGCGACCTGCCAAGCTAGAGGAATACATGGTTGATTTATATCTTGACTCGAAATCAAAAAAGGAAGAGAGTATTCTAATCGAGACTTGTCGAGTCATAAATAAATGAGGTGGAAGGGCTTTGAGAGGATGCAATACACCTCTTACTATCCATAAAATTGATGTGAAAATGTCTTCAAGGAAGTACATCATACACAACCACCTTTCACTGATTCGAATGAAGAACTACATTTCCCCGAAGAAGAAAGTGATCACAAGGGTAAGAAGATTCTTAAAAAAAAATGCCCAAAACTTGGAAGCAGTTTAGATTCCGAGGAAGTTGAAGATATGAAAATTTTAAAGAACTCTCAAGCTGTAGCTAGTTCGTCTTCAGAGGTGACACAAATCCAACTAAGAAGTGGAAATCATGTTCCTCCACCTCAAAAGAAAATAAAGGATAAGAAGAAGAACATTCAGCTCAACGAAGCTACTAATCCAAAAGATTTTTTAAACCCAAAGCAACCAATATAAATGTGGATTATAATATATTACGAAAGTAGAGGTATTAGATTTGACTTATGTTAAGAAGGGTAGAGGTAGACCTAAAAAGACTTGGTTAGAAAATATCAGAAATGATCTTTCTTTATTAGATTTAAACTAGAATTTGACTTTTAACCGGACACAATGGAGAAAAAGGATTCATGTAGCCAACCCCATGTAGTGGGACAAAGGCTTAATGTTGTTGTTGTTGATGTTGTGTATCCCATCTCCATAAATTACCTGCACTAGTGAGTATCTCTAACACCCTTGTTATCTCTAAGAAGCTTTGGGAAACACTCATCAAGGCTTTGAGAATCCAGAATAGTATGAGGCGTTCTTTGCCGAGAAAATCATAAAAGAAGCTTTGTATAGGCAAAATACTACTACAATTACTTTCTGCGAATGTGATCTACTCCTAGGAACTGCAGATCATAATTAGCCACTATATGTTATTGTAGAGAGTAATAATGTCAAAATAAATAGAATTTTTATCAACCTGGGTTCCTCTGTTAATCTAATGCCTTGGACATCTAGTATATAAATAGAAGCATCGTGTTTCTATAAGGATTCAACAAATAAGGGCAAAGAACCCTGGGATCCTTGGTCTTGACTTTGAACTTTGGTGAACTCAATACAGATGCAACATTTCACATAATTGATTCCAACACATAACACAAGGCACTTCTCGAAAGACTATGGCTCTACGAGTATGGTATGGTGCCTTAAACACTTCATTAATGTTGGAAATGCAATCGAGATAATGAAGAACATCGCATTGATCATGAAGAATAATTGTTCTTGTTGCATGAAGTCAAGATCTATGATGACGCAAAGTACTTTATAATGCAAAAGCTAAAAGGCAACGAGCTTCTGAGAATTCATGCTGCTATGTTGGATTAAGGAACGCTGTAAAAAAGAGACAAGAATAAATTGAAGAAAATTTGCTCAGAGCCTCACATCGGTAGTGATACCAAAGAGGATGATGATATCTCTGAAACTTTTAAACTCTTAATCATAGGGAAAAGAACGAGTTAACTATCAGCCATCTCTTTTGATTATGAAGCTAATCATGCAAACAATGTATGTTGTTCAAGTAAACCATACATTGAGGAAGAAGAAGAATTTATTTATTAACCTAAGGGTACTATGGAATCTCAGGAGGAAGGGGACCCAATACTTTGATACATATCTAAGAATTTGATGAAAGTATCAATTTTGATGATAAAGGTATATGGAGATCAGATATCTACAGATATCATCAAAATACTACCCATGCGAGCGGCACATTCCAAAATATTGACTACCTCGTCAAATACAAATATAAAAATATTAAAAACTATTAAGGTTCCCCCCAAAAGAGGTCTCAATGAACGCGGATCTATTTTCTAAGAATCAAGAGTGATACTGAAATAAAATGCAAAGATGATTGGGAATGCGAAGATATGTTCATAATCATTCTTAAATATCCTCCACACATTATGAGAAAGCTTATGAAAAGAAAAATGATCTTCCTACAAAGAAGTAAGCGAGCCCATTATTTCAGAAAGCTCTAGCATAATAAGCATGCACAAAAGCCCATTGGTTATGGTTTGTCGATAATATGGGGTCTTAGATATGCTCGACATTCATATCTCACATGAGCAACATCCTATAATTATCTTGAGTACTCCCGACATCCACATCTTATATATACAACCTCTTATAATATTTCAGACAGGGAGGAGGGACCATTGAAATTTGAAAAATAAGCAGAAGATATAATTATATATCTAAAAGAAGCTCCAAAAGAGTTTGAAGAAGGTGGTCAAGCTAATATGGATGAACTCAAAGTGATAAATTTGGGTATCAAAGAAGATCCTAAACTTATATTTCTCAGCGCTAACATCACGCTCGACACAACAGAAGAGTTGAAAATGCTGCTACTTGAACATAAAGATTATTTAACATGAAACTACATCGAAATGCCTGGTTTATCACAAGAGCTAGCAGTGAATAAACTCTCTATCGATACTAGAATATCGTGTATCAAGCAAGCACCCAAGCGAAAGAGAATTGAAATTGAAGAACAAGTCATTTTTGAAACCAAGAAGCTTATTCAACCTAATTTTATTCGAGAAGAGAAGTATGCTAACTGGATCGCTAATATAGTTCCAATAAAGAAAAAGAACGGTCAAATCTGTCTTTGCATAAATTATCAGGATTTGAATAAAGCGTGCCCAAAAGATAATTTCACATTACCTAATGTAAAACTTACAGTCGATAATACATCAAACTATGGCATATTCTCATTCATGGATGGATCATCAGGCTATAATCAAATCAAATTGATCCAGAGGATGGAAAATATACCTCATTCTGAACTTCCATCAGCATGTATTGCTACAAGGTGATGCCATTAGCTTCAAAAATGTTAAATCCCTTACCAAAGAGAAATGACTTGAATCTTCAATGACCTAATTCATAAGAATGTTGAATGTTATGTTGATGACTTGGTTGAAAAATATAAAGTTTAACATGAATATGTAAAATCTTAAGATTATATTCGAAAGAAATCAAAATTTTAATTTTAGAGGGGTTGATTTTCATTCCCCTATGACATACAAGAAATCCAAGAAATTTTTTGGATGCAACACCGAAAGATAACTTAATGGATATGCAAAAGCATGAATCAAAATCTCATAAAGTGAAGAAAAACTTAACAAGGGATAAAATTGTAATTCAAAAATACATCGATTCCATCGATATATCAGCAACCTCTAGGACGATCTTCCAAGCTAGAGGAATATATGGCTAATTTATATCTTGACTCGAAATCAGAAAAGGAAGAGAGTAATCCAATCGAGACTTACCGAGTCATTAATAAATGAGGTGGAAGGGCTATGAGAGATGAATACACCTCTTATTATCCATAAAATTGATATAAAAATGTCTTCAAGGAAGTACATCATACACAAGCACCTCTCACTGTTTCAGATGAAGAATTATATTTCCCCAATGAAGAAAGTGATCACAAGGGTAAGAAGATTCTCAAAGAAAAATGACCAAAACATGGAAGTAGTTCCGATTCCAAGGAAGTTGAAGATATGGAAATTTTAAAAAACTCTCAAGCTAAAGCTAGTTCATCTTCAGAGGTGTCACAAATCCAACTGAGAAGTTGAAAGCATGTTCCTCCATCTCAAAAGAAAAAAAAAGGATAAGAAAAAGAACATTCAGCTCAATGAAGCTGCTATTCCAAAAGATTCCCTTAAACCCAAAGCAACCAATATAAATGTGGATTATAATATATTAGGAAAGTAAAGGTATTAGATTTGACTTATGTTAAGAAGGGTAGAGGTAAACCTAAAAAGACCTGGTTAAAAAATATTAGAAATGATCTTTCTTTATTAGATTTAAAAGAGAATTTGACTTTTAATAGGATACAATGGAGAAAAAAGGATTCATGTAGCCGACCCCACATGCTGGAATAAAGGCTTGATGTTGTTGTGTATCTCCACAAATTACCTACACTGCTGAGGATCTCTGACACCCTTCTTATGTCTAAAAACCTTCGGGAAACACTCATCAAGGCTTTGAGAATCTAGAATAGTACGAGTCATTCTTTGTTGAGCAAAGCATAAAAGAAGCTTTGTATATGCAAAATACTACTACAATTACTTTTTGTAATTGTGAACTGCTCCTAGGAACTGCAGATCATAATTTGCCACTATATGTTACTGCATAGAGTAATAATGTCAAAATAAATAGAATTTTTATCGACCTAGGTTCCTCTATTAATCTAATGAGTGCTAAAATGCTCAAAGGATTGGCCTTGGACTTCTAGTATCTAAACAGAAGCATGGTGTTTTTGTAAGGATTCAATGAACAAGGGCAAAGAACCCTGGGATACTTAGTCTTGTCTTTGAACTTTGGCGAACTCAATATAGAAGTGACATTTAACATAATTGATTCAAATACATCATACAACGCACTTCTCAAAAGACCATGGCTCCACGAGTATGGTATAATGCCTTAAACACTTCATTAATGTATGAAATACAATCGAGATATATAGAACATCGCATTGATGGTGAAAGAAAATCATTTTTGGTGAACAAAGTTAAGATCTACGATGATGCAAAGTACTTTATAACGTAAAAGCCGAAAGGAAATGAGCTTCTGAGAATTTATGTTGCTATGTTGGATAAAGGAAAGTCGAAAGAAAAAGACAAGAATAAATTGAAGAAAATTTGCTCAGTGCATCACATCAGTAGTGATACCGAAGAGGATGATGATATCTCTGAAACTTTTAAACCCTTAATCATAGGGAAAAGAATGCGTTAACTATCAGCCATCCCTTTTGATTACGAAGCTAATCGTGCATACAAGGTATGTTGTTCAAGAAAATTGAGTATTGAGAAAGAAGAAGAATTTCTTTATCAACCTAAGGGTACTACAAAATCTCAGGAGGAAGGGGACCCATGACCCAGATGCATATCTATGAATTTAAAGAAAGTATCTATTTTGATGATAAAGGTATTTGGAAATCAGATATCTACATATATTATCAAAATAGTACCCATGTCAGCGAAAAATTCCAAAACATTGACTACCTTGTCAAATACAAACAAACAAATATTAAAAAATTTAATTTTCCCCCCACAAGAGGTCTCAATGAACACGGATCTATTTTTTTAAGAATCAAGAGTGATACTGCATCACACTACTCATGAAATAATATGCAAAGATGATTGGGAATACAGAGATATGTTGATAATCATTCCTAAATATCCTCCAAACATTATGATAAAGCTTATGAATAGAAAAATAATCTTCCTACAAATAAGCAAGTGAGCCTACTATTTCATAAAGCTCTAGCATAACAAGCATGCACAAAAGCCCATTGGTTATGGTTTGTCTACAACATGGGGTCTTAGATAGGATGGACATTCATATCTAATATGAGCAGCATCCATCATTATCTTGAGTACTCCCGACATCCATTTCTTATATATGTAACCACTTATAATATTTCACACAGGGAGGAGGGACCTTCAAAATCCAAAAAATAAGAAGAAGATATAATTGTAGATCTAAAAGAAGCTCCAAAAGAGTTTGAAGAAGGTGGTTAGGATAATATGGATGAACTCAAAATGATAAATTTGGGTACTAAAGAAGATCTCAAATCTACATTTCTCAGTGCAAATATCACGCAGAACACAACAGAAGAGCTAAAAATGCCGCTACCTGAACACAAAGATTATTTTGCATGAAACTACACCAAAATGCCTAGTTTATAACTAGAGGTGGCAGTGAATAAACTCTCCATCGATACTAGAATACCTCCTGTCAAGCAAGCACCCAGGTGAATGCGACTTAAAATTGAAGAACAAGGCATTTTTGAAACCAAGAAGCTTATTCAACCTAGTTTTATTCGAGAAGAGAAGTATACTGATTGGATCGCCAATATCATTCCAATAAAGCAAAAAAATGGTCAAATTTTTGTTTGCATAAATTATTAGGATTTGAATAAAGCATGCCCAAAAGATGATTTCCCATTGCCTAATGTAGAACTTATAGTCGATGATACATCAAACCATGGCATATTCTCATTCATAGATGGATCATCGAGCTATAATCAAATCAAATTGACCCAGAGGATGGAAATTATACCTCATTCTGAATTCCCATCAGCATATATTGCTACAAGGTGATGTCGTCCGCTTGAAAAATGTCGGAGCTACTTACCAAAAAGTAATGACTTGAATTTTTGATAACCTAATTCATAAGAATGTTGAATGTTATGTTGATGACTTGGTTGAAAAATGTAAAGTTCAACATGAGCATGTAAATGATCTTAAGATTATATTTGAAAGAATTCAAAAATTCAATTTGAAAAGGAATCCATTAAAGTGTTATTTCGGTGTTACATCCCAAAAATTCCTTAGATTTATTATAAGCCATAAAGGAATTTAAATTGACCCCTCTAAAATTAAAGCAATCATGGAAATGTCACCTCCAAAAACTTTAAAATAACTTCATTCAATCAAGGATAGATTGGCGTAAATTTGAAGGTTTATTTCTAACCTTTCAGGTAGATGTCAACCATTCACATGTCTAATGAAGAAAAATACACCTTTTAAATGGGATGATGCTTGACAGGAAGCATTTGATAGAATAAAAAAAATATTTTCTATATCCTCCAATCCTTGCTACCTCCATCTCACATAAACCCCTAATTTTATATACAGCAGCTCCTGAAGAATCACTAAGAGCGTTGCTAGCACAAACTAATGAAGATGGTAAAAAAAATGCCCTTTGTTATATCAGCTGATGATTAATAGGGGAAGAATCTAAGTATTCACCAATAAAAATACAGTGCTTAGCATTAATCTTTGCCACACAAAAACTCTGGCATTATATGATATCCCATAAAAATACTATAATATCTAAAATGGATCCATTAAAATTTCTAATGACTAGACCCACTCTCACTAGTTGTCTAGCTAAATGGGTTGTCTTGCTGATGTAGTTTGACATAATATATATGCCACAAAAATTTGAGAAAGGACACCCTCTAGCTAATTTTCTAGCAGCCCATCTTTTACCTGCAGATTCTCCACTCAATGATAAGTTTCCAGATGAGCAAACACTTAAAGTGGAAGAAAAAATAAAATCTATAAGAATGGGAGCTCTATTTCGATAGAGTTTTATCAACAAATCTGGCCATGCCACCTAAATTTCTGACAATTCAGATAGGCATTAATCTTATATTTATTACAATATAAAAATGGATACTCCGATATTCCTATAGTTTAATCGAGCCTCGCACTAATAATGAGGTTGAATAGGAAGCATTAATATCAGGTCTTGAGTTGGTAATTAATATGAAAATCTAGAAACTCTATATATATAGAGATTCTCAACTAATAATTAAGAAAATAACAAGTATTTTTTAAATCAATAAGCCCGAATTAGTCTCACATCATAAGTAATCTTTGAAACTCCTATAATAAATTGCTAAAGTAACTCTCACTAGAATTACATGTGGTGAAAATGGCAAAGTTGGTGCGTGGGCAAAACTAACCAAAGATTTAGCAAATCATCAAGAGGATCCAATTCTCACAACTATTCAAAATAAGCATGCATTAACTCCAGTTGTCATGCAAGATGATGAAGGGAAAGAAATGCAAGAAAGCTTCGATATATCTGATGAAAATGATTGAAGAGAGCCATTCATCAGATACTTCAAGTAAGTGATATTGCAAGAAAAAAAATTCATGGCTTCACAAATATAATGAAGAGCATTAAGATATGCTTTCAAAATTGATACATTATACCTTAGATCATTTGATTAAATGTGGCAATGAAACTTGGGTCCTGAGGAAGCCCAAAAAGTCATAAGTGAAGTTCACGAAGGATTATTTAGTGCATACCAATCAAGTCAAAAAATGAAAATCAAAATCAAACGTATGGGATACTATTAGCCGAGTATGGTTTAAGATTATATTTGTTGTGCTATGAAATGCCATCAATATCAAGTGCATGGAGATATCGTGCATCGGCCTCCTAACCCGCTACATCCAACGGTAGCATTATAGCCATTTCAAAACTGGGGTATTGATATAATTGGTCCTATAGAACAACCATTTTCTTTAGGACATCGGTTCATCCTCGCTATCACTGGCTGCTTATCAAAATGGGCTGTAGCAATTCCCTTGAGAGAAGTTAAAGAAGACAATGTGATGAAATTCTTTTGAGATAACATTGTCTATCAATTTAGAGTACCACGTCAAGTTATATGTAACAATGGTACGACCTTTAAAAGTACTAAAATCAATAAATGTATCAAATGAAATAAAATAGATTGGTATTATTCTTTGATATAGAATCCATAAGGCTATAGTTTAACTGAAGTTTTTAACAAAACTTTAGTAAAATTGCTTAAGAAATTTCTCTCTAAAAATAAAAGAGAATGGAATGATAAGTTGACGGAAGTTTTGTGAGCATATCGTACCACTTATAAAACTACAATAGAAGACACCTAATATTTGCTGGTTTTCAGAACTGAGGCATATTACCTCTCAAGGTCGAGTTACCGTCACTTCAAATTATTATTCAATACAAATTTACCAAAGAACAAAATGATCTTCTACGACTTGAAGAACTTGAAGCTCTTGATGAAGTTCGACTTCAAGCATAAGAAAGTCTAGAATCCTATAAAGGAAGAATGACTATGGCCCATATCTAGTGGTTCATCCTAGAAGCTTCAAGGAAGGTGAATTTGTTCTAGCTCGCTGAAGACCTACAATCACTCATCATTGCCTCAGAGAAAAATTTGACCCAATCTGGGAAGACTCTTCATAATTAAAATAGTGTATGAAGGAGGATCCAATCAACGCATAGACCTAAAAGGTCAAAGGCCCATCCCACCAATAAATGATTAATATCTAAAGAAATACCACACATAACTACTTAATAAGTAGAGGTGTTATGTACGAAATTTTTTCGGTAAGGGAACAAAAAAATAATAGACCTCATTCATAAGATAGGAGACAATTTGTATATTCTCCTACAATAAGGGGGATAAATTCAATTCCCTCCTAAAAGACATGAGATAATTTTTATATTCTACAACAAGATAGGAGATAAATTCAATTTCCTTCTTAAAGATAGGAGGCAATTTTATATCTCCTGAAAGGTAGGAGATGTTTGCTATATATACACACCTGGAAAGATGGAAAAAACTTTTAATCTCCTTTTGTAAAGACAAAAAGTAATTTTTAAAAAATACCCCTTTGCTAATTAAAGTAAGGGAATTATGAAACTGCATATTGACTAAATAATCCATCATTATAGTCAACTACTAAAATTGCATCGCTCAAAAATATAAGGGTTGAGCTATATTTTTATTAACCTACCTAGAAAGTTAAGAAATAAAATCCATAAGTTCAACAAGCCTAAGGGCAGAACTTTGTAAGTTTCTCATGCTCATAAACCTTAAGGGTTAAGCTAATTATATAGGTTTAACAAGTCTAAGGACTGAATCTCTAAAAATCTTTCATGCTTGTAAACCTAAGGGTTTAAAATCCATTAGTTCAATAAGCCTAAGAGCCGAACCATTAAATATTTTATGCTCACACACCTAAGGGTCGAGCTGTTTTCATCAACCTAATTGGTTAAAATGAAATACAAGTTCACTGAGCCTAAAGGTCAAACCTTACAAAATTTATATGATCATAAATTAAAGGGTCAAGTTATTTTCATCAATCTGCCTAACATATTGAAAAATAAATATAAATTCAACAAGTCTAAAAGGCCAAACTTCTGAACACTCTAAGTGCTCGCAAAACTTAAGGGTTGAGTAACTTTTAATCAAATATAAAAGACTAAAAGTCCAAAAAATATGCCAATTCAATAAAACAATAAAGGGGAGAAAATTAAATAAAATAAAGGCATATATACAAGCCAGAAAGAAGCCAGAAATGCTATCAAAGTCTGATTATTGGTTGTCTATTCGATGCCTAACTCTGAGCAAGCGATTATGCAGCATCATTTTCTTAATAGATGATGGAAAATCCTTAGTGGATGACGATAAATCCTTCCCTAATCTCTCAACCTCATTAGCTATCCAAGCAAAGCTCTCGTAAGTATAAGCAGTCGATGCTCGAAGCTCTCATCGTCTCTCCAAAAGAGCCCTCTCCCACTGTCTTAAAGCCCTGAGCCCTATTGATATATCCAAAATCTTAAGCTGCTCCTCTAAAATATCCCACTAGCAGCGCCTCAAAGTCTGAAGGCCAAAGTTCAGATCCGTGCGAGCTCTCCTCAACCTCTCCTAAGCAGCTCTTACCCCATCCTCCAAGCCATCAGGAATTCCAAATGCTAACTCTTGAGAGACAAAGTGTAGTCGATACAATCCAAAAGCAATAACCTAGTGAAGGTACTCTCATGTCTCTAAAACTGCATCACAGAGTCCAGAAGCTACAACACAAACTATATGTAGAGAAGACTCTACACAAAAGCTAGCCAAATCAAGAAATGACAAATCATCAAGGTCCACTCCTAGTAGTAGATGCTATAGTGTAGTGACAAAGTGATGAGCTCTACTCTATAGCTATCAACCAAAATAGCTGCGAGCTCGAGAATGTAATATGGATGCAGAATAAGGTAACTCTAAACCTGAATGTAAAACACATTAGAAAAGGAAGGGATAAGAAAATAAATACAAAACCACAAAAGAAATATAAAAATACCTAAAGGGCATGTCTAATCTGACAAATCTGTTAAGCAGTGGTCATCTAAATGAGAAGCAACACCTGGTGATAAATCATCTACAATCACCCAAGATGAATTTGAGATGAGAGAAGGTGAAACAGCTAACTCTATAAGTGTCATGAGTGGCATCTGCAAATAAAATTTGTGTAGAATAACTGTGCACTAACTAAGGAGGTGATGATCTTCACCTATGCATACATGCAAAAGAAAAATGAAAAGGTGAAATATTGATTAATGAAATAAATAGGTAGATAAATATGTCATATATTTAAATTTAGTGTCATCAAATGTATATTCAATAGCCAGATGATTGTAGACACCCAAGATACCCAGTGAAAATTTAGTCTCTATATCCATGGGCTGGACATCTCAAACAAAAATAAATTGATGGATTGAAGGAACAAATGAAATATTAGAAAATTATACATGTCAATACATGGTACTGGGCTTAAAGTGGTGCTAAGGTTTGGTAAGAAAATAGGAAAAGGGAAACTTGGAGGAGTATGCAGAGTATCTAGCTCCAAAATGGGAGAACTCAGTAGGTCGGTAGGTGTATGTCTGATTACTGCAAAGATAAGAGAATATGTGTTGTGAAAATTTGAATACAAGAAAAGTTTAAAATAAATATACAAAAATAAAGATTATTTAACCTAGAACATTATCGAAACCCGACGTCTAAGGTGACCCTGCCAAGAAAAGGTGAGATTGGACTATCTCCAAACGCTGCAACATTTGCATTTTAGTATGCATGAAGGGTCTTCAAATTTTAAAATTCGACTAACCAAGCAGGGTCTTCAAATTTTAAAATTCAACCTGCCAGGATCAAAGATTTAACTACGCAATGTCTTTAAAAAATGAAACCATCCGCCCGAATTAAAAATTATGATGCGGGTCTTCAAATTTTAAGACCATCCACCCGTATTAAAAATCACGGCGCGGGTCTACGGATATAAAATTCATCTTGCCTAGATCAGAGATCAATGGTGTGATGTCTTGAGTTTGAAATACCTGTCATCCTTTTAATTTTATATTTTATGTTTAATTAAATCTTATTACAAAATACTCAAATAATTATATATGAGATGGAATAGTAATTAGCCAGCAACAAATCTTCCTTGCACATTCATAAGCCTTTAAATGATGGAGACTAAAGCAATAAGATTATAATTAATCTACTATCTTATAATCATATACAATTTTTTGGGGATAAAAATCCTTAAATAAGACTATAAGGAACAATGGTTCTCTAAACACTTTGAACCAAGCGTAGAGTGAATCATTTCCAAATGGACAGAAGTGTGTAGAGGGGTTTCGACATTCATGTGTGGTGTGAAGGAGATAGGAGTAATTCAACTCATGTGGATGAGTGCTGAAGGGGTTTTGGCGTTCACGAATTGGTTCGGTTGCTGGATTTTGGGTTGATCGGCTTAGGTTTGGGTGAGGTGAATTGGGTGTGTCACGTGAAGAGCGGAGGATGGGCCATCGAATGTGAACAGAGGCTGGGTCATTTAGTGATTATGTGAATGGGAGTTGCCAAACTTGTGTGTGGGTGTTCGCATGAGGGGAAGGGTCAGATAGAGGTGTCAGATGCAGTGAGGTGAAGATGTAAAGCTTGGCTACTCGGTGTTTGGGCAATTAGGAGGAGATCGGATTAGAAACATGAACAGAATGGGTGTGAGGCCCTCCGGCGTTAGGTGTTTCATCTAGGAGTAATGGTGGGGTATAGGGAGACGAAATACTTGGTCGTGGTTAAAAGGCAGCTTCGCAGATAGGGGCTCACGATCAAGATAACTCGTAGTTGGGCTTCACGTGGAAGGAGGAAGAGATCGATTTCAGAAAATTTAAAAGTGTAAGAGTTAATTATTTTTTGTTCCATTTTATGATGTAATTATTATCTTGATTTGCCAAAAGCGAGTTACAACAACAAAGAAATGCATCATTTGATGATCAACTGGTTATTATGGGACTGAATTAGAAAGATGCATTGTTTTCCATTATTATTTTCCTCCTCTATTTTATCAATATTATTTCAGTCAACAAATTGCCTCCTAACAGATTTATTCTGCAACTTTCACATGAAGAATTCATTGTAGTTATTGATTGCAAGATTTTTATTGGCCTTCCTTTTGGTTTTAGGTTATAATGTCTTATTGTTATAGACCCCATTCATTATCCAGAAATGAGCCTCCATAAGAGGTTATTTGGTAGGAGATTGATGATTATGATGGTTCCCAGTCAACTTCAATTTCAGACCAATTATTTTAGTATAAAGAAATGTTGATTGACAGAGACATTTTTGACTGTGCACTCTCTCGTTCTCCTTGAATATTGCCATTTGATTTAGATTTTCTGATTGGATATGATCTTTTAGACTAGGTTGTCACTCTTAGACTATTGCACAATGTTGGTACTTCTTTGGATCACATTGTTGACGAACTGGGTTATGTGGATCAAGACATTTTATAGCCACTAGCTAACTTGGCAGAGCATACAAGTGTTGTTAGATTACTTAGCTATTATCTACTATCTCATAAGCTCGATAAATAACACTACACTCTAATGATTGGTAGTCCCATTCATGTTCTCCATGGTTATATTAGATGGGCTCATTATATGCTTAGAATACACCAATAGTTATTGAGACAAACTATAGTGTACGAAGTCATTTATATCTCACCTTTTGATTATAGTTGTTTGTCTTCTTTCTGGTTTCAGAGTGTTATTGAATATTGGGACAATGATACAAATACAGATTGGGTTGAACCCAATAAGATGACATTTACTTTGTAGGATCTGTATATTATTTTTAATCTTCCAATTCTAAGCATTCCATATGAGGAATGTATTCCTTTGAATTATAATTTATTTCAGTGTCGACCAGCCAAGCAGCAGAGGAGAGGAGAATTTGTATACTCACAAAGGCTTCACTAGAATTTTAGGTATTATTACCACCTCCATCAGCACATGAAGAGGGGTCATGGCTGAAGAGTAATGATTTACTTAGACACCTCGATTGAGAGCCTATTGTATCCAAAAGTACTTCTTATAGATTTTTCACATATTTATGATCCTTTTAACAAGAGATTACACGATATTGAGTAGTTTTCAGAGGATCTATTTGTGCAAGGATCAGTAGATGAATTACAGCCTATTTTAGTTAGAGGATTTTTAGATGATATGCTTTTAGTGTCTTTCATTGCTATGAGGCTCTATTACTTTATTTTTCTTAGCTAGAGTAAAATTTTCTAACCGAGCACTCTTTTGATGGCTAGTTTATTAGCGAGTGGGAGGAGAGTCTCGCTAGCCTCTATAGTTCTTATGTAAATTTTCCACAATCTAGGGCAAATTTATGCTGCATATGGTCATCCTCAGTGCAGCATGGAGATTCCTCTACACTACCTTTATGGAGATATATATAAACATTGCTAGTGCTTTCAACTGTCCAGAGCTACCAGGTTACTATGTATAGAGCGTCATTTTTCTTATTTGGTTCAATTAGCTTGAGTGACTTCTTCTGTAGACAGAGCTCAGATTTGCCTATTTATGTTTGCTCCTTTGTGGATGACTGATCGTTATAGACTGATCTACAGATCCTCTTATGGTTTTTTTACCTCCATTATACTTTGGTGTTCTATTAGATGATTCCCAGACTGAGAGGGGGACTCCCATTTTACTTTCCAAGTTGGGCTACAAATCGAATGAAATGTACTTTATTAGCATGAGACCTGGTTAGGTTTATTACAGATGACATGACTCCATGATATTGGAGGGTTATAATCCCAATCAGGTAGCAAGACAGATTGGACTAGTTCAAGCTACTCATTTAGACATGTTACCCAACATTCATGGGATAATTGACACATATCAACAGGGCTCTCTTCCATTGTTAGTACGTTTGCAGGCATCTTACATGACCTGAGTGTTTCTTCTTAACCTTGGGATGGGTTCTTGGTTTAATATTCCTCAGATGGATGCTTCGATAGGTATTTCACTCCTACGACTGTCTTTGACTTGTCACACTTTTTTCTTTTTCTTTGAGACGGGGATCCGAGTATATAGCAGACGAATTAGAAGGTAGACCACAGAGGTACCCATCAGTGCCTCAAGGGAGACATCTAGAGCTGATGATAGAAGAAGGAAGAAGAGTCCTGAGGCTCCTTCAGATATGGTGGCCAAAGTATGTGATATGTATTATTATTGTTTATAATTTTACCCTTCGAAAGCCGCCTCAAAATGCACTGATAGTGGAAGGGAGACCAGTTGACGTGTGTCAACTTTACTAGGAATGACTACTAATCTATCTAAAGGAGTGGCCTGAATAAGTCCAAACCGTCTCACTACACAGTTGGGATTACATCCCTCCAATATCACCGAACCATGTCTTCTGTAATAAACCCAACCATGTATGATGCTAATAAAATATATAGCAATTATTATGTAGTCATACATAGAAAGTAAAGTAAGAGTGTCTCTCTAAGTCAGGGAATCAACTAATGAAACACTGCCATAAGGAGATCTATAGATCAGTTTTTCACGGTCTTTCATTCGTAGATGTGCAAACATAAACTATCGAATCTAAGCTCTATCTATAGAAGAGGATACTCTAGCTAATTGAACCAAAGAAGGAAAGCCATGCTCTATAAAGTAACTCGGTAGCTCTACATAGCTGAAAGCGCCAGTAATATGTATATATATATATTTATATCCATGAAGATAGTGCCAAGGAATCTCCATGCTATACTGAGTATGATCGTATGTAGTAAAAATCTACCTCAAATTATGAAAAATCAATGTATGAACTGTACGTGCTAGAGAGATTCACCTCCCACTCACTATTAAACTAGCCATCAAAAGAGTATTGGGTCGAAATACTATGCTCTGGCTAAGAAAAAATAAAGTAATAGAGCCACATAGCCATTAAAGACACTATTAGCATATCCTTAAAAAATCCTTTGGCTAAAATGAGCTACAATCTATCTATTAATCATTGTTCAAATAGATCCTCTAAATATTTCTCTATATCATGTGATCCCTACTGATAGGATCATAAACATATGCAAACTTTGTAGAAACTACTACTAGAAGCAACAAGCTCTCAACACAAGTGTCCAAGTAAATAACTGCACTACGCCCATGATCCCTCCTCTTCTGCTGATAGAGGTGGTAAAAATGCCTCAAACTCTAGTGAAGCCCTAGCGAGTACATAAATTCTCCTCTCCTTTGCTACCCAGCTAGTTGATGCTCAAATAAATCATAATACAAAGGGATACATTCTTCATATGGAATACCCAAAACTAGTAGACAAGAAATAATATTCCAATCCCATAAAGTAATTGCCATCTCAATGGGTCCAACCCAATAAGTATTCATAGCACTATCCCAGTGTTCAACACCACTCTGAAGCCAGGAAGAAGACAAACGACTGTTATTAAAAGGTGAGATATAAATGGCTTTGTTCACTAGCTTGTCTAAATATTTGTTGATACCTCTTGAGCATGTAGTGGGCCAAACCAGCATAACCACTGAGAACCTGAATGGCACTACCAAACATAGGAGCATAGTGATATTTTTGACTTCATGATGCAATAAATGGTAGCTAAGCAACCTGGTAGTACCTGTACTCTTTACCAAGTTAGCTAACGGATGTAAAACGTCCTGATCGTCGTAACCCAGACCCTTAACAATTCAATCCAGACTAACACCATCACTATGTATAGAAACATACAAGGTGATCGAGTAAAGAGACCGTCGTATATATCTCTATAAACCAACATATCTCAATGCTAATACAGCTAGTCTGAAATAGAAGCCGACTACATAAGATCGTATGCATCTATCTCTTTCCAAATATCTTCTTCTGAAGGCTTAGTACAAGATAATGACATAGATCTACTCCAATTCAAAATCTTGGCCTGAAAAGATAAAAGATGAACAATACAATCAATGCTTGCAATGAGTTCTTTGCTTAAAAATCACCCAAGAATTTTATCGGAAGACAATTTATTGACGAAAAAAATTTAGAGAGAGAGAGAGAGAGAGAGAGAGAGAGAGAGAGAGAAACGGCAAAAATCTCTCATCATTGCCAAAGGTGTAAATACAAGCAAGTCTTATAGATGAAAATGAGCAAGATGGTGTGCTAAAAAGTAAGCAAAGTAGGGCATAAAAAAGTACATTATGATTTTTAAAAAAGCAAGCAAGTTGGAACATTTTAAGCATGAATTCTATTATGCAGGGCATTGAATAGCTAGCAATATGGTGCTTCAAATGGCACATGACATGAAGCATTAAAAGCATGCAAAATGATGCATCTCACACAATGCAACAGAACATACCAAATTTTTTTATGATGTGTCACATCAAGAAGCATGTAAAATGGTTCATAAAAATGTGCAAAGTAATGCAGAGCATGCAAAGTGGTGCATCATAAGTATACAATATGATACATTAAAAAGTATGGATTAACATGACTCCCAACTTATAGGCATGACTATCAACGAAGTTGCAAATCCCACTTACATGCTTGATGCTCCACATGTTGGGGTAAAGTAAACATGACTTATAGCTCAAAAATAATGTAAAGCATGATTATTCACATACAGTGATGATATTGAAGGTGTAAATTTATTTTGTTCAAATTGGATGTGACCATTCAGGCTAAGTAATCAATAATTTAAAAAGAACTACACCTAGTTCAATAAATAAGGAGGTCGAGAAAGAAAATTCAAGCTAAGAAAGATGAACACAAGATGTATTAAGTTTCAATCAAGCGACATGTTGAGTAAAAATTAATAATAAAAAGAAGAAGAAGAAGAAGAAGAAGAAGAGAAACGAAGAAATTAAAAAAACTTTTGAATTGAAGAGATACATCTCTTCATGAGATAACCTCCAAACTGGTCCCACTACTAGCAATGGATCATCAATGAATACATCTCTTTAACACACTAACTACCTCCTACAATCAAATTTATAAAAAGGGGAAGAAACATAAAGAAAAAAAACTTACGCTCCTTATATCCCTACACCGTGCCCTCATCCACAAGCTACTTCCAACCATACCTAAGCCGCTCGCATAAATCTCCTTCGCCTCTAGTCCACCGAAGGTCCAACCAATCAGCGATCCCTTTCTGTCTGATACTTCCAACAAGGTAAAGAGCCTAAAATAACTTATCGCTGGTTGTTTTAGGTGTGTATGATCCACATGTGAATGCCTCTTGTTGCTTGCTATTGATATTTATCCCAAATTAGACCCTCAGGCCCTTCTCGCAAAAAGCCAGACTTTCACTCTCTAGACTGCACCTTCACCATCTCTTAATCCAAATTCTATACAAAGCCTTATGCAAGAAATTGCTATCCCTGTAGGCTATCGTCCTGACGTCTACCTCTACTAATCACATGAGCACAAAACTCCTTGAAATTTACTTGATATCGCACAAAATAACATAGTCTAATTTAAATGTGTGCTTTTTGTCTAACTTTAACACCCGCTTCTTAAGCCTATCCATCCTTCTATTTCAATTAATAATGAAATAAATATTTAAATACTTTATGTCGTCTTACTCACAAGCAAGCTTGTCCGTCCTTTTATTTTAATTCACAATGAAATCAATATTTAAAAACCTTATGCTATCCTATTCACAAGCAAATAGTAACTTTTTTATTTCATTCACTACAACTAAAGTCTTTGCTTTAGTTTGCAATAACCTAAGTACAAAGTTACTATTTTATTCTATAAGAAAGTATTTCAGAATTGTATTTTATTTTTTAAAATATAAATTTATAATATCAATACATTATGCTTAAATCTGATTTTAATTTCTAATTCAGCATCTATTGCTTGTAATTAAATATGTGAAATGATTTTATTAATTAAAATATATTTTTATTTGATGAAAATCAAAGTGTGCTCATTAGAGGGTTTTATAACCTGGCTCTACAGTAAGGTTGCCCAAAGGTATAAATTTCATTTTAGAGGAGTTTCTCTCAAGTAACTGGTCTTATAATTTCTTTTAGAAGATGATTGAAAGTTTAATTTAGACTGAGACTTATGACTCTACTTATGAATTGCCTAAAGATGGGTCTTGCAACCTAACTCTACAGCAAGGCTTATCAAGGATTTAATTATTTGGGAATTTACCTAAAAGTGGGTCTTACAACCTAATCCTTTAAATTAAGGTGCAAACAAATTTGAATTTGGTTACTTGGAAGTTTGGTATTTTATTTAGTAGTTTCCCAAATAATAGATCTTACAAATCCTATTAGAAGTTGGCTAATTATTTGGGTATGACGGGTCTTACTGCTTTCTTTTGGAAGTAGCCCAATTGGTGGGTCTTATAATTTAGCCCTCTAGGCTAAACGGCCTAGAGATTTGATTTCTTATTTGTTTAAGTAGATAATAGTTGTTTGTTAGCTTAACACTAGACTATGATTTTCAGTTGTTCACTAGCAGTTTGTTTACTAATTTTATAATTACAAGCTAGCAATTATCATTGTGTGACACTAGTGTTTTTGCTACAGTTGCTCTTTTTATTATGCTAGTCAGTTTCTTTTCAATTCCAAGTTAAATCATCTTTTTTTATGTATATTTATTTTAGTTTTTTTATTCAAATTTTCATAATGCATGTTCTATTCTCATAGTAGTTTTCAGACATACCCATGCCGACCTACTGAGTTCTCCCATTTTGGAGCCAGAAACTCTACATACTCCTCCATGTTTCCCTTTCATGTTTTCTTACCAAACCAAAATACCACTTTGAACCCAGTACCAGGTATTGACATGTATAATTTTTTTTATATTATATTTATTCCTTCAATCCTTCAATATGTTTATATTTCAGATGTCGAGCTCGTAGTTGAAGAGCCTGAATAATCACTAGATATCTTGGGTGTGAACAATCATCTGGCTATTAAATATATATTTGATGACTTTGATGGTAAATATATGGCATATTTATCACTTGTTTATTTCATTACTCAGTATTTCACCTTTCACTTTTCTTTTGCTTGTATGCATAGGTGAACAATCATCATCTTCTCAATTAGTACATAGTGATTCTACACATATTTCATTTGAAGATGCCACTGATGACACTGTTACAGAGTTAGTTATTTCACCTTCTCCCTTCTCAGATTCATTTTGATGAATATAGATGATTTATCACCAGGTGTCGCTTCTCATTTAGATGACCACTGCTTGACAGATTTGTCAGATGAGACACGCCCTTTAGGTATTTTTATATTTCTATTGTGGTTTTGCATTTCTTTTCTCATTCTTTCCTTTTCTAATAGCTCTAATGTGTTTTATATTTAGGTTCAGAGCTAATATATTTTATATCTAGAGTACCTTCTTGAGCTCATATATATTTTGGTCGACAGCTGTTGAGTAGAGCTTGTCACATTGTCACTACACTATGGTATCTACTATTAGGCGTGGACCTTGATGATTTGTCATTTCTAGATTTAGCTAGCTTCCATGTAGAGGCTTCTCTACTTTTAGACTATTTTGTAACTTCTGGACTATGAGATGTAGCTTTAGAGATATGGGAGTACCTTTATCGAGTGGTTGCTTTTGGATTGAACCACCTATACTTTATCTATCAGGAGTTAGCATTTGGAATTCCTGATGGCTTGGAGGATGGGGTAAGAGCAGCTTAGGGAAGGATAAAGAGAGCTTACATGGATCTTGACTTTGGCCTTCAAACTTTTAGGCGTTGCTAGCAGGATATTTCAGAGGAGCAGCTTGAGCTTTTGGAGATATCAGTAGAGCTCAGGGCTTTGAGATAGTGGGAGAGGGCTCTTTTGGATAAATGATGAGAGCTTCGAGCAGTTGCTTCTTATATTGAGGAGGCCTTCTCTTAGATAGCTACTAAGATTGAGAGATTATAGTAGGATTTCTCGTCATCCATTGAGGAGTTTAATTTATTGCATCATCAGTTAGAGACCACTCAGACTAGGCAAATGATGCTGCAGGATCACTTACTCAAAGTTTGACAGTAGATAGGCAACCTCGAGTCCAGACTTTGATAACATTTATGGCTTCTTTTTGGTTTGTATATATACCTGCATTTTATTTAAAATTCTCCCTTTTTTTATTGAATTTCCATATTTTTAGACTTTTAGTCTTTTATATTTAATTAAAAGTGGCTCAAACCTTAGGTTCTATGAGCACATAGAGTGTTTAAAAGTTTAGTCTTTAATACTTTTATGAATCTAAGGGTCGAGCTAAAAGATCAATTAGTTCAATAAACCTAAGGGCCGAACCTTTTAAATCTTTTATGCTCACAAACCTAAGGGTTGAGTTATTTTTATCAACCTAAATGGTTGAAACAAAATACAGGTTTAATAGGCCTAAGGATTGAATCTCTAAAAATCTTTCATGCTCACAAACTTAAGGGTCGAGCTAAAATCCATTAGTTCAATAAGCCTAAGGGTTAAACCTTAAAATTCTTTAATGCTCACAAACCTAAGGGCTTAGCTATTTTTATCAACCTAAATGGTTGAAATGAAATGTAAGTTCAATAAATATAAGGATCGAACCTCTAAAAATCTTTCATTCTCACAAACTTAAGGGTCGACCTAAGATCCATTGGTTCAATAAGCCTAATATCTGAACCTTTAAAATCTTTTATGCTCACAAAGCTAAGGATCAAGCTATTTTCATCAACCTAAATAGTTGAAATGAAATATAGGTTCAGCAGGTCTAAGGATCAAACCTCAAAAAATCTTTTATGCTCACAAACTTAAGGGTCAAGCTAAGATCCATTGGTTCAATAAACCTAACGGTTGAACCTTTAAAATATTTTATGCTCACAAACCTAAGGGTCAAGTTATTTTTATCAACCTAAATGGTTGAAACAAAATATAGGTTCAACAAGTCTAAGGATCAAACCTCTAGAAATCTTTCATGCTCACAAACTTAAGGGTCGAGCTAAGATCCCCTGGTTCAATAACCCTATGGGACAAATCTTTATAAATTTTTAGGCTCACAAACCGAAGGGTCAAGTTGTTTTCATTAACCTAAATGGTTGAAATGAAATATAGGTTAAACATGCGTAAGGGCTAAACCTTTCTAAATCTTTTATTCTTGTAAACTTAAGGGTCAAGCTAAAATTCACAGGTTCAACAAGTCTAAGGGTCGAACCTCTAAAAATTATTCATACTCACAAACCTAAGGGTCAAACTAAGATCCATTGGTTCAATAAGGTAAAGGGACAAACCTTTAAATTCTTTTATGCTCACACACCTAAGGGTCGAGCTAGTTTCATCAACCTAATTGGTTAAAATGAAATAGAGGTTCATCAAGCCTGAGGGCCGAACCTTACAAATCTTGCATACTCATAAACCTAAAGGTCAAGCTATTTTCATCAATCTACCAATTGGATTGAAGAATAAATTTAAATTCAACAAGTTTAAAAGATTGAATTTTTAAACACTCTATGTGCTCATAAAAAAATAAGGGTCAAACCACTTTTAATCAAATATAAAAAACAAAAAGTATAAAAATATGCCAATTAAATAAAATAAAAGAAGGAAGAAAATTAAATAAAATACATGCATATATACATACCAAAAAGTAGTTAGAAAATGTGTTAAAGTCTGGACTAGAGGTTGGATATCTGATGTCTAACTTTGAGCAAGCGATCCTTCAGCATTATCTGCCTAATTTGAGTGGTCTCTAATAGATGATGTAGCAAGTCAAACTCCTTGGTGGATGACGACAAATCCTACTGTAATCTCTCAACTTCAGTAGCTATCCATGCAAAATTCTCATTAGTATAAGCAGCCACTGCTTGAAGCTCTCGTTATCTCTCCAAAAGGGCCCTCACCCCGTGTCTCAAAGCCCTGAGCTCTGTTGGTATCTCCAAAAGCTCAAGTTGCTCCTCTAAAATATCTCGCTAGCAGTGCCTTAAAGTCTGAAGGCAAAAGTCAAGATCTATGTGAGCTCTCATCATCCTGCCCTAAGCATCTCTTACCCCATCCTCCAAGCCATCAGGAATTCAAAATGCTAACTCTTGAGAGACAAAGTGCAGTGGGTTCAATCTTAAAGAAACCACTCGAAAAAGGTACTCCCACATCTCGAAAGTACCATCCCAAAGTCTAGAAGCTGCAGAACAGTCTAAAAGTAAATAACCCTCTACATAGAAGCTAGCCAAATTTAGAAATGGCAAGAAGCTAGCCAAATTTAGAAATGGCAAATCATCAATGTCCACTCCTAGTAGTAGATGTCGTAGTGTAGTAACTCTGTGATGAAGCTATACTCAATTGTTGTCAACCAAAATATCTACGAGCTTGAGAAGGTACTCTCGATGCAAAACATGTTAGCTCTGAACCTAAATGTAAAACACATTAGAGCTATTAGAAATGGAAGGGATAAGAAAAGAAATGCAAAACTACACAAGAAATATAAAAATACCTAAAGGGTGTGTCTCATATGATAAATCTGTCAAGTAATGATCATCTAAATGTGAAGCAACACCTAGTGATAAATCATTTACAATCATCAAAGACAAATCGGAGAAGGGAGAAGGTGAAACATCTAACTTTGTAACAGTGTCATTGATGACATCTTCAAATAAAATCTGTATAGAATCACTATGCACTAACTGAGAAGATGATGATCGTTCACATATGCATACATGCAAAAAAATAATAAAGAGGAGAAATATTAATTAATGAAACAAACAAGTAGATAATATGCCATATATTAAACTTCTATGACATCGAATGTATATTCAATAGACAGATGACTATCCACACCCAATATACCCAGTGAAAATTCAGGCTCTACATCCATGGGCTCGACACCTAAAACATAAATATATTTAAGGATTGAAGGAATAAATGAAATATAAAAAATTTTATATGTTAATACATGGTACTGGGCTCTAAGTGGTGTCATGGTTTGGTAAGAAAAGAGGAAAAGGGAAACCTTGAGGAGTACGTAGAGTAAATGGCTCGAAAATGGGTAAACTCAGCAGGTCGGCAAGGATATGTCTGAATACTGCAATGAGAAGAGAACATGCATTGTGAAAATCTAAATATAAGAAAATTCTGAACTAAATATATATAAAGAAAGATGATTTAACTTGGAACTGAAAAGAAATTGTCAAGTAAAAAGAAAAGAGTTACTGTAGCAAAAACATTATTATCACACAATGACAATTACTAACTAGTAAGTGTAAAACTAGTAAACAAACTGCTAGTGAACAACTAAAAACAACATTCTGGTGTCAAGCTAACAAATAATTATTGACTACTCAAACAAAAAAATAATCACATCTCTAGGCAATTTAGTCAAGAGGGCTAAATTATAAGACCCACCAATTGGGCTACTTCTAAAAAGAAGCAGTAAGACTCGTCATACCCAAATAATTAAGCAAATTCTAATAAGAGTCATGTGACCTATTATTTAAGAAACTACTAAATAAAATATCAAACCACCAAGCAACCAAATTCAAATTAATGTGTATATTATTCTAAAGGCTTAGGTTGTAAGACTCACTTTTAGGCAACTTCCAAAGGGAAGCTATAAGACCTACCAAAATAATTAAATCCTTAGGCAGCCTTACTGTAAAGCTAGACTATACGATCCATCTTTGGGCAACTCATAAGTAGAGCCATAAGTCCTAGTCCAAATTAAACTTTTAAGCATCTTTTAAAAAAAGTTATAAAACTTGTTACTTTAGAGAAACTCTTCTAAAATTAAATATGAACCTTTGAGCAGCCTTGTTGTAGAGCTAGGTTGTAAAACCCACTAATAAGCACACTTTAATTTTCATCTAATATAAATATATTTTAATTAATGCAATCATTTCACATATTTTATTATAAGAAACAAAGGCCAAATTAGAAATTAAAATCGAATTTAAGTAGAATGTATTGATATAATAAAACTATATTAAAAAAAATGAAATGTAATCCTGAAATGCTTTCTTATAGTATAAAATAATAACTTTATACTTAAATTATTACAAACTAAAGCAGAGACTTCAGTTGCACTGAATTAAACAAAAAAATTATTATTTTCTTGTGAATAGGATAGTATAAGATTTTTAAATATTGATTTCAGTATAAATTGAAATAGAAGGATGGACATGCTTGCTTGTGAATAAGACAACATAAAGTATTTAAATATTTATTTAATTGTGAATTGAAATAGAAGGATAGACATGCTTAAGTTAGAAGCGAGTGTTAAAGTCAAGCATAAAGCACACATGTGCGAGATCAAGTAGGTTGCAGGGAGATTTGTGCTTGCGTAAACAAGAGAGGTAGACGACAAGATTACTGCCTACAGGAATAGCAATTTCATGTGTAAGGCTTTGTCTAGGATTTGGATTAATCATACTGTGAAGGTGCAGGCTATGGAGCAGAAGTCTAACTTTTTGTGAGTAGGGCATGAGGGTTTACTTTGGTTTAAATATTGGAGGCAATCCGTAAGAGTCGTTCGCGTGTGGATCGTACGCACCTAGAACAAGCAGTGGTAAGTTATTGCAGGCTCTTTAGTCAACATGTCTATTGACTAAAATACAATAAATCTTATATTCATCCCTTTAGCTTGAATTTCTTTCTCGACCTCCTTATTTATTAAACTAGGTGTAATTCTTTTCAAATTCTTGAATACTCATCCTAAGTGCTCACATTCAATAAGAACAAAACAAATTTACACCTTTAATATCATCACTATATATGAAGAATCATGCTTTAAATATTCTTCAGCTATAGGTCATGTTTACTTTACCCAGCATATGGAGCATCAAGCATGTATGTGAGATTTGTAACTTCGTTGATGGTCATGCCTATAGGTTGGGAGTCATGTTATGACATGCTTTTCAATATATAGGATTGCATACTTATGATGCACCACCTTGCTTGCTCTACATTACATTGCATATTTTTATAAACCATTTTACATGCTTCTCAATGTGACACATCACAAAAAATTTGGTATGCTCTGTTGCATTGTATGAGATGCATCATTTTGCATACTTTTAATACTTCATGTCATGTGCTTTTTGAAGCGCCATATTACTAGCAGTTCAATGCCTGCATAATAGAATTCATGTTTAAAATGTTCAAACTTTCAAGCTTTTTTTAAACAACATAATGTATATTTTTTATGCCTTGCTTTACATATTTTTCAGCATACCATCTTGCTCATTTTCATTTATAAAGCATGCTTGTATTTACACCTTTTACAATAATAAGAGGTTTTCATTTTTCTCTTTTTTTTTTAGTTAAAAAATTCTTGGGTGATTTTCACGTAAGGAATTCGTTTCAAGCATTGAGTATATAGTTTTCATTGTTCTTCTTTTGTCTTTTCTGACCAAGATGTTGGACTGGAGGAGATATCCATCATTATCTTGTACTGAGCCTTCAGAAGAAGATATTTGGAAAGAGGTCGATGCATACAATCTTACGCAATTGGTTATGATTTTAGACCGACTATATTGGTATAGAGAGATGTTGGTTGATGCAGATATATACAACGACCTCTTTACTCAATCACCTTGTATGTTTCCATTTGATTCTAATTTTTTGATTTTATATGATTTTCAAATTAGGTCGTCACTCTTAGACTACGACATAGTGATGGTGTTTGTCTGGATCATATTGTCAAGTGGCTTGGTTACGGCGATCAAGATGTTTTACAGTTGACTTAGTAGAGAGTGCATGTACTATAAGGTCGCCTAGCTATCGTCTATTACATCATGAGGTCAAAGAATAACACTACGCTCCTACATTTGGTAGTCCCGTTTAAGTTCTAAGTTGTTACACTGGCTTGGCCTGCTATTTGCTTAGGAGGCATCAGCAGATATTAAGACAAGCTAGAGTGTACAAAGCCATTTATCTCTCACTTTTTGGTTACAATCATTTATCTTCTTCTAGGTTTTAGAGTGTTATTAAACATTGGGATAGTGTTACGATTACTTCTTGGGCTGGACCCAATGAGATAAGAGTTACTTTGTGCGATTTGCACATTATTTCTAGTCTACCAGCTCTACGTATGCCAATGAAGAATGTATCCCTTTAGATTATGATTTATTTGAGTGTCAACCAACTGGTCAATAGAGGAGAGGATAATTTGTGTACTCACAAGGGCTTTACTAGAGTTTGAGGCATTATTACCACCTCTATCAACAGAAGAAGAGGGATCGTGGTAGGAGCGCAATTATTAACTTGGACACCTGAATTGAGAGCTTGTTGTTTCCAACAGTACTTACTGTAGAATTTGTACATGTTTATGATCCTTTCAGTATGGGATCACAAAATACATAGATGTATTCAGAGGATCTATTTGAGTAATTATTGGCAGATAGATCGTAGCACATTTCAGCCAAAGGATTCTTGGAGGATAAGCAACTAGTGTCTTTCATTGCTACGTGGCTTTGTTACTTTATTTTTCCTAACATAAGTAGAGTTTTTTAACCTAGTACTCTTTTGATGGCTAGTTTAATAGCGAGTAGGAGGCAAATCTTTGCCAAAATTTAAGGTAGATTATACTACATATGATCATACTCAGTGTAGCGTGGAGATTTCTTGGCATTGCCTCATTGATGAATACATATACATGTTGTCGGTGCTGTTAACTATCTAGAGATACCAGGTTACTTTACACAGCATCGCTTTCCTTCTTTAGTTCAGTTAGAAAGAGCGACATTCACTACAAACTGAGCTCTGATCTAGCTATTTATGTTTGCACCTCTACTGATGACTGATCATTACAAACTATTCTATAGATCTCCTTATGGCTCTTTACCTCCATAGTGCTTTATTATTTCATTAGCTAATTCCCAGACTGAGAGGTGGACTCTTATTTTACTTACCATGTCAAGCTACATACCGATTGTACATACTTTATTAGTATGAAACCTATTTGGGTTTCCTAGACAACATAGCTCGGTGATATTGGAGGGATATAATCCCAACGAGGCAATGAGACAAATTGGACTGGTTCAAGCCACTAATTTAGATGGATTACCAATTATTCCTATAATAGTTAACACACGTCAACTGGGCTCTCTTCCATTGTCAGTACATTTGGAGGCATCTTCCATGACCTGGTCATTTCTTCTTCACCATGGAAGTAAAGTAGGAGTGCCTCCAAACATGCAAGATGCCTCCAAACATACTGATAATGGAAGAGAGCCAAGTTGACGTGTGTTAACTTTATGAAGAACTACTGGTAATCCATCTAAATGAGTGGCTTGAACCAATCCAAACTGTCTGGCTACCTAGTTAACCGAGCCATGTCTTCTGTAATAAACACAACTAGGTCTCATGCTAGCAAAGTATGTAGCAATCGATTTGTAGCCTGACCTGATAAGCAAAATTGGAGTCCCCCTCTCAGTCAGAGAATAAGCCAACGAAACACCGAAGTACTGTGGAGGTAAAAAATCACAAGAGGATCTGTAGATCAATTTATAATAATCAGTCATCCATAAATGTGTAAACATAAATAGTTGAATTTGAGCTCTATCTTTCGAAGAAATCTCTCACGTTAATTAAACCAAAGATGAAAGGTAGTGTTCTGTATAGTAACTTGGTATCACTAAATAACTAAAAGTGCCAGTAATGTGTATATGTATCCATCCGTAAAGGTAGTGCCAAGGAATCTCCACGCTACACTGACCATGACCGTATGTAGCATAAATTTGCCCCAGACTATGGATAATTTATGCAATAACTATTGAGGCTACTGAGACTCCCCCCCAGTCGATATCAAACTAGCCATCAAAAGAGTGTTGGGTCAAAAAACTCTACTTTGGCTAAGAAAAATAAAGTAATAGATTCATGTAGCAATGAAAGATACCCAAAACATATCATCTAAAAATCCTCTAGCTAAAATAGGTTATAATCTGTGCTGATCCTAGCTCATATAGATCCTCTGAAAAATGCTCCATATCATGTAATCTCCGGATAAAAGGATAATAAATATGTGTAAAATCTATAGTAAGTACATCTTGAATCAACAAGCTCTCAATCTAAGTGTCCATGTAAATAACCACTTTACGACCACGACCATGCCTCCTCTTCTTCTATTGACAAAGATGGTAATAGTGACTCAAACTCTGGTGAAGCCCTAGTGAGTATACAAATTCTCTTCTCCTCTACTGCCCAGCTAGTCGATGCTCAGACAAATCATAATCCAAAAAAATACATTTCTCATATGGAATGCCTAGAATTGGTAGATTAAAAATAATATATAGATCCCACAAAGTAACTTCTTCTTTTTGGGTCCAATCCAATAAGTATTTGTAGCACTGTCCCATTATTCAATAATACTTTGAAGCGGAATGAAGATAAATGATTTTAATCAAAAAGTGAGATATAAATGTTCGTACACTCCAGCTTATCTCAATATATGTTGGTGTCTTCTAAACATGTAACGAGCCCATCTAGTGTAACCATTGAGAACCTGAATGAGACTACCAAATATTGGAGCATAGTGTTAGTCTTCAACCTCATGATGTAGCAGACGATAGCTAAGTAATCTGATAACACCTATATGCTCTGCTAAGTTAGCTACTAGTTGTAAAACGTCTTGATCCCCATAACTCAGCCCTCAATAATGCGATCTAAAGAAGTACCATCACTATGCCGTAGTCTGAGAGTAATGACTTGGTCTAAAAGAACATGTCTAATTAAAAAATCCAAATCAAATGGAAACATTCAAGAAAATGAGAGAATAGGTTGTCAAAAATGTTTCTGTCAATCAATATTTCTTTATACTAAAATAACTGATCTACAAATCGAAGCTGAATGGGAACCATCAAAATCATCAATCTCCCACCAAATAGCCTCTTCTGGAGACTCCATACTAGATAATGAATGGAGTCTATGCCAATTAGACATTATAACATGAAACAAAAAGGATGGGCAATAAAAATCATGTAATCAATAACTACAATGAATTTATCGTGTGAAAGTCACACAATAAATATGTTAGGAGGCAATTTGTTGACTGAAATAAACTTGATAAAATAGAGTAGGAGAAAAATAATAATAGAACAAAAAAATGCATCTTTTTGATCTAATCCCACAATAACCAGTTGATCATCAAATAATGCATCTCCTTGTTATTGTAACTCTCTTTCAGCAAATAAAGACAATAATTACATCAAAAATTGTAACAAAAAAAATTAACACTTACCCTTTCAATTTCTCAGAAATTGATCTCTACCTCCTTACACATGAAGCCCGAGTACGAGTTATCCTGATTGTGAGTCTTTTCTACAAAGCTGCCTCTTAACCACGAGCAAGTCTTGTCTCCCTACACTTGACTTCAACTCCTAAATGATATATCCTTCCACATGAAGCCCAATGGTGAGTTATTCTGATTGTGAGCCCCTGTATATAAAGCTGCCTCTTAACCGCGAGCAAGTCTTCTATCTCCCTACACCCCACTTCAACTCCCGAACAAAACACCTCACCCAAGGGGCCCTCACACCTACTTTATCCATGCTTTTGATCTGATCATCTCCTGTTTGCGCAACCCCCGAGCAGCCTAGCTCGTCGTCTTCACCTCACATCATCTAACACCTCCGTCTGGCCCATTCTCACATGTGAAAACCCATGCACCCATTTGGCTACTCTCGTTCACTCAAGCATGAAATGACCTAGCCTTTGCTCATGTATGACACTCCATCCTCTGATCTTCACATGACATGCCTAGTCCGCCTTGCCCCAACCTATGCCAATCGGCCCGAAATCCAACAATCAAGCCAATTTGTGAACTCCAAAACCCTTCCATCACTCATCCACGTGAGCTAAATTGCTTCAATCTCTCACTCCATCATCTGAATTATCTCACTTATAGTGCCTCAAAGTCTAAAGGCCAAAGTCAAGATCCATGCAAGCTCTCCTCAACCTCTTCTAAGCAACTGTTACCCCAGCCTTCAAGCCATCAAGAATTCCATATGCTAACTCCTGAGAGACAAATTATAATCGATACAATCCAAAAGCAACAAACCAGCAAAGGTACTCTTATGTCTTTAAAGCCACAGCCCGGATTCCAGCAGTTGCAGTACATTCTATAAGAAGAGAAGCCTCTATACAAAGGCTAGCAAAATCTAAAAATGACAAATCATCAAGGTTCATTTCTAGTGGTAGATGCTGTAGTGTGGTGATAATGTGACAACCTCTACTCAACAGCTATCGACCAAAGTATCTATGAACTCGAGAAGGTACTATGGATGCAAAAAGTGCTAACTCTAAACCTAAATGTTAAAAACATTAGAGCTATTAGAAAAGGATGGGATGAGAAAAGTAATGCAAAACTATAAAAGAAATATAAAAATACCTAAAGGGCGTGTCTCATCTGACAAATCTATGACACAGTGGTCATCTAAATGAGAAGCGACACCTGGTGAAAAATCATATACAATCACCCAAGCCTAATTTGAGAAGGGAGAAGGTGAAATAGCTAACTTTGTAACAATATCATGAGTGGCATCTGCAAATCAAATTTGTGTAGAATCACTATGCAGTAACTAAGGAGGTGATGATCATTCACTTATGCATACAAGCAAAAGAAAAGTGAAAAGGAGAAATATTGATTAATGAAATAAACATGTAGATGAATATGCCATATATTTACCTTTAGTGTCATCAAATGTTATTCAATAGCCAGATGACTGTACACACTCAAGATACCTAGTGAACATTTAAGCTCTGTATCCATGGGCTCTACATTTGAAACATAAACATATTGAAGGACTGAAGGAACAAATGAAATATAAAAAAAATATACATGTCAATACCTGGCATTGGGCTTGAAGTGGTGTCGTGGTTTAATAAGAAAATAGGAAAAGGAAACATAGAGGAGTATGTAGAGTATCTAGCTCCAAAATAGGAGAACTCAGCAGGTCGGCAGGGGTATGTCTGAATACTGCAATGATAAGAGACCATGTGTTTTGAAAATCTGAATACAAGAAAAATCTAAAAATAATATACATAAAGAAATATGATTTAAACTGGAACATTATGGAATCCTGGTGTCTAAGGTAACCCTTGTCAATAGAAGGGGAGATCTTTCTATATGCATGCGCTGCAACATTTGCATTTTAGTATGCATGAAAGGTCTTCAAATTTTAAAATTCAACTCGCTAAGCAGGGTCTTCAAATTTTAAAATTCAACTTACCAAGATCAAATATTTAACTACGCAAGGTATTTGAAAATTTAAACCATCCACCCAGATTAAAAATCATGATGTAGGTCTTCATATTTTAAAACCACCCACCCGTATTAAAAATCATGGTGCGGGTCTTCGGATATAAAATTCATCTCGCCCAGATCAGAGATTAATGGCGTGATGTCTTGAGTTTGAAATTCTTGTCATCCTTTTAATTTCATATTTTATGTTTAATTAAATCTTATTACAAAATATTCGAATAATTATATATAGGATGGAATAGTAATTAGCCATCAATAAATCTTCCTTGTACATTCATGGGCCTTTAGATGACGGAGACTAAATGATTAAGATTATAATTGATTTACTATCTTATACTCACGAGCATTTTTTGGGGATAAAAATTCTTAGATAGAAGTATAAGAGGCAATGGTTCTCTGTATACTTTGAACTAGATGCAGAGTGAATCGTTCCCACACAGACAGAAGTGTGCGGAGGGATTTTGATATTCACGTGTGTGGTGTGAAGGAGAGAGGAGCAATTCAGCTCACATGGATGAGTGCTAGAGGGGTTTCAGCATTCACGAATTGGCCTGACTATTGGATTACGGGTCGATTGGCTTAGGTTAGGGTGAGGTGGCCTAGGCATGTCACATGAAGAGTAGAGGATGGGATGTCCGATGTGAGCAGATGTTGGGTCATTTGGTGCTTGCACGAATGGGAGTTGTCAAACTTGTACATGGGTGTTTGCACAAGGGAAAGGGACGGACAAACATATTGGATGCAGTGAGGTGAAGATGACAGGCTTAGCTGCTCAGTGCTTGGGTAATCTAGAGGTGATCAGATCAGAAGCATGGATAGAGCGGGTGTGAGGCCCTCCGGCGGTATATGTTTCATTCAGGAGTAAATGTGGGGTGTAGGGAGATGGAAGACTTGCTCGAGATTATGTGGCAGCCTCACAGATAGTGAAGGAGGTAGTGATCGATTTTAGAAAAATTAAAAGTGTAAGTGTCAATTTTTTAGTTCCATTTTCTGATGTAATTATTTTCTTAATTTGTGGAAAGCGAGTTACAACAACAAAGAGAAACATCATTTGATGATCAATAGATTATTGTAGGATCAGATCAGAAAGATGCAATTTTTCCATTATTATTTTTGTCCTTCTCTATTTTATCCATTTTTTTAGTCAACAAATTGCCTCCTAACAGATTTGTTGTGACAGGATAGAATTGATGGCCAAAGTGGATTTTTGATGAGAGAGAAGCTCCACGTTTTCTACGGGGAGTTTTTTTGAATTTCCATTTGGCACATTCTTAGCCAATTCCGATGACGGTGGATGGCCGCCGGCCTCAACCGGTGGTCGGTAATATCGATGCTCGCCGACCCTCATCATCTTCCCGGAGTTTTACCAAAATTTCAACAGATTTCTCACCTCCTGCATATGGTGAGCCAAATCTGCTTCTTGATTCAAAAGCTAGGCATAAGAATGATCGTCCCTTGATCATTAATGAAGGTAGTTTGCTGGTTTCAAATAAACCTGTATAAGTTCTTGGAAAAGGTAAGAGTGTTGTGGCTGTGGATGTGGCTTCCGGTCCGATGGAGATTTCTAATTCCAGGAAAGGTGTCGAGAAAATGTCTGAAGCTGCTTCCACTTCTAGCTCCAAGCCTAGATGGAGCGATTTGGTAGATTATGAACATAAAAGATGTGGAGCTGGTGGTGTGGCTACAGATGTGGTTTCTTCTGGAGGTCTTGACGCAAAGGTCTTGCCAGAAATTAAAAAATTAAATGTTGAAGAAGTTGTTGATCGTGATTTCAAACCCCGCGCTGGATTGTAAAAGGTTCGATGCTGTGATTCAGGAGATCTGGGCAATTGTAGCTCTCCGAAACAATTGGATGCTTCTTCTCCCAGAAACACAGCAGCTCATTTGAATGCTTGGAACAGGAGGAAAAATATCAAAGTTTCTGATTTAAATCTGGGAGAAGGATTTATAGAAGAAGGATTTATAAAAGAAGGATTGGTGGTTAAGTTGCATGTTCAGAATGAGTTGGATAATTCTAATAGATTGAAGAAATCTCTGGTTATTAAGGTGTTCGGTGATAATGTGGCATTTCCAGTTATAAGCATGGAATTGAGGAGGCAATGGGCTTCCTTTGGGAAATTTCATTTGACCTTACTTGGCCTGAGATGGGTTCTTTGCGCCTTTGAAGAGCCAGAGCCTGTGGATCTGATTTTATCAAGCGGGTCGTGGTATGTCAATGGTAATATAATTGGAATGGATCGCTGGTCTCCTTCCTTTTCACCTTCTTCTTTGAAAGGATTAACGGTGCCTATCTGGATCTGTATGCCTAATCTTCCACTTCAATGTTGAGTGAGATTAATGTGAGCAGGATAGCATCCATTGTAGGAATCCCTTATCTTATTGATGCTAACATGTTCCAATGGGGGAGGAGGGAATTTGCGCGAGTATGTGTACGGGTTAAGCTGGACACTCAACTTCCTTTGGGAGTGTGGGTGGAAGGAAATCTTGGCAAATTGTACCAAAACATTGAGTATGAAAGGTTGCCTACATTTTGTTTCAATTGTGGAAAGATAGGACACCTGAAAGATAGTTCTTTAAAAGAATGCTCTGTGAATAAAGAACGTCATGAACACATAGAAGATATTGCTGGGAAGATGGACATTACTGGGACAGATATAAGACATGAAGCACCTGCTGTTAGCCAAAGAGAGGGTTATGGACCTTGGGTCCATGTCAACTATGGAAAGAGGATGCCGAGGAACAGAAATAGAATTACAAATCATCTGCCAATAAAGGAAAATGCTGTGAAGGGAGTAGCAGGGTTGTCTGTTAAGGAAGTTGAGAAGGTGGTAAACACTGCTTCAGATGATAATTCGAGGGATTTACGAAAGCTGGGAGGAAAAACTTTACCGCCTGATCCTGCGGATCCTTCTGTGGAATTTATTCCTTCTGCGGAATCAATGAAGTCATTCAGAATGAAAGTAGTTTGGAAGGTATGGCTATCAATTCCTCTTCATTTATTAAAGTTGATAATAAATTTCAAACGTTAGAGGACTTTAATGGGGAAGGAGATAGGGAAGATATGGGAGTTATTTCTGTTGCTGATGTTGGTTTTAAAAGCCAAGTTGGTGATGGGTTGGAGGAGTCTAATAATTCCTTGAACATTGAGTTGAGTTTGGTGGAAGATGGTACATCTGTTTTTCGTAAAAAAGGAATTAAACAATTAAGAGGACTTGGTCCTGTGAATGTTGCTTCTAGAACCCAACGGCTGGAGAGTGATGTGAAGGGCAAGGGTGGGGGTGCTTCACCTCATTTTCGTTAATGTCGTCGATATTATTTTGGAATTATAGAGGAGCTAAAAAAGTCAAGGCTTCTCTATATCTTAAAGAGGTGGTGAAGGAGCATGGGGTGTTCTTTGTAGCTTTGCTTGAAACTAAGTTGAAGTGTTTTGAGAGTAGGGATGTTATTTCTCTGATTGGTAGTGGTTGGGATTTCTTTCATATCCCCTCGTTGGGCATGTCTGGTGGTATTTTAGTGATGTGGAAGAGTAGTGTGGCTTCGTTCAGTGTGTTGGATTCCTCTAGTCAGATGGTTGTGGGGGATCTTGATATTCTTAATATAGGAAGGTGGAGAGTTGCTTCCATCTATGGAAACAAGGATGTGTATAAGAGGAGGAGTTTGTGGGAGAAGCTAGAGACGTGGTCTGGTATTGATTTTCCTTTTGCATTGGGAGGTGACTTCAACTGCTTATTAGCCAAGGAAGAAAAAAGAGGTGGTAGGAGATTCTTGTTCTCTCAAGGCCCTAAGGATATGAAGTCTTTTTTAACGAATAATGATCTCCACGAAGTAGGCTATATTGGGCCTAAATTTACATGGTGCAACAATAAGTCTGGTGCTGATCGGATTCTGGAGAGGCTGGACAGATGCTTTGTGAATTCGACTGCCTTAGAGTTGTCTCATCGTTTGGTGCTGAGGCACCTTCCTCGTGTGGCTTCGAACCATTGCCCCATCTTGTTGAATATGGTTGACAGTATTCCTTCGGGTAGAAGAATTATCAAGTTTGAAGATGTTTGGGCCTCCTACCTAGCGGCGGCTGCAGTGGTGAGAAACTCTTGGAATAAACAGGCTAGGGGGAATTCTGCTCAAGTTCTAAATCAGAAATTTAAACGTGCATTGAAGGCTTTGTTCTACTGGAGTCAAGCTAAATTCGCGGTCCTTAACAAACAGAAAGATAGGCTGAAAGTAGAAATCCTGGAACTTCAAACACAAGAAGCAGAGGTTGGCGTTCTTCAAGCAGAGGATATGTGGAAGCTTAAGGTGAAGATCAGTGAATTGAACTCCATCTTTGCGCGGCTTAAGACATGGTGGAAACAACGTGCTAAGGTTAGGTGGATGGTGGATGGTGATTGCAATTCCAGGTTCTTTCAGGCGTATGCAAGTGCTCGTAGGAATTCTAATTTCATTTTCAGCTTGAAGTCAGAAGATGGCGTTCTGGAAGAGGATCCGGACCATGTTGAAGACATTCTGGTTCAGTTTTTTAGAAAGAAATTGAGCGGAAGAAGTTGTAATTTGGAAGATTGGCCTGAACCGTGGAGTAGACTACAAGTAGAGGATTTAGAGGTTCTAAATAAGGACTTCTCCATTCAGGAAGTTGAAGCTGTGATTAATCAGGCCGGAGGTTTCATTTCCCCTGGGAAGGATAGTATAACCTATTCATTCATCAAGAACTATTGGCTTATCATTAAGGAGGATATGTGGAAGGCGTTATATGGCTTTTTCAGCAATTCTGGAATGTATCATGAATGGAAGGAAACACTTATTGTTTTGATTCCTAAAGTGACTAACCCTTTATCTCCTTCTGATTTCAAGCCTATAAGTTTATGTAATGCGGTTTACAAGATTGCAGCCAAGGTTCTAGTAAATAGATTGACTGGTGTTATTCCTAAATTGATCTCTGAAGAGCAGGCGGCGTTTATAAAGGGTAGATCCCTTTATGATCATGTCTTGTTAGCGCAGGAGGTGTTTCATAAATTTTGGTATTCTAAATCTTCAAAAGGGTTAGTCTCCTTTAAAATCGACATGGAACAGGCTTATGATTCCATGAGTTGGCCTACCCTTGCTAAGGCACTGGAGTATTTTGGTTTTCCTTCACTGTTTTCTAATCTTCTTTTGGATTGTGTTCAACATCCTGCTTTCTCATTATTAATTAATGGTAATCCTTCCCACTAGATCTTTGCTAAAAGTGGGTTCAGGCAAGGGTGCCCGTTGTCTCCGTATTTATTCATTCTTTGTTCTCAGTTGCTGTCTAATGCTTTTTATTCCAAGGAAGCTATTGGTATTCAAGTGAGCCCTTATGGTCCGAGAATCTCTCACCTCCTCTATGCCGACGATGTTCTAATTTTTCTGAAGCAAAATTGGAGAAGGTAAAAGAGATAAAAGCTATTTTGAAGGAGTTTTGTAGTTGGACAGGTTAGCAAATCAATGTTAAAAAATCTGGAATTTTGTTTGGAAAAGCAGTGAATGGAAGAAGGAGGCGAGCTATTATCAAGATCATGGGCTTTAAAAAAGTTAAGGAGTTCAATTACTTAGGTGTTAAAATGGCCTTGAGAAGACTTGCTAGAGCTGATTTTCAATTCATTACTGATAACATCCTAAGGAGGCTGAACACTTGGGGTGGGAAATTCATTTCTTTGGCAGGAAGGATAACTCTGGTTAAAATGGTATTACTCTCTTATCCCACCTTTCACTCTACTCTCTCTCTTATTCCAGTGGGAGTTTTGAATGAGATTGACAAGCTCAGAAGGAGCTTCATTTGGAATAAGATGAATGGTGGGGCTGGTCTACATTATGTGAAGTGGGAAACAATGTGTAGGCCACGGGATTGTGGGGGGCGTGGGTTGTATTCTTGTGCTAGTCGTTGTGGTCCTCTTAGAGCTAAGCTGGCTTGGAGATCTCAGAACAGGGATTCTTTGCTGCATAGAGTCCTTTACCCGAAATATGGTTCTATTTGGAATGCTGAGGGTGGTAGGAAGTTGGGTTCCAATGCTTGGAAACTAATTGCAGCTGGTTGGAAATCTCTCAGACCAATTGTAAGATGGTGCATTACAGATGGTGAAGGTATTGATATCTTGAGTGATACTTGGATTTGGGACAAAAACATTGGCAGGTGGCCAACCTTTGTCAATCCTCTAGTATGCAGTGACCGGTTGGTGAGCAGTCTCATCTCCAACGGATGCTGGAATAATTCTGTATTACATAACTGCTTTGGGCCGGAGCTGGTGGCGGTGATAAAGCAAGTTAAGATTAATTACAGATTATCTGAAGATCAACTGGAAGTAATTCAGCAGCACTCTGGAAAATTGATTTCATTCTTGGCTGCGGAGGCAGTAGAGGGAAGTTCTGAAGATTCAAAAATTTGGAAATGGTTTAAAAAGGTGAAGCTGAATTCCCGTATTGAGAATTTCTGGTGGAGAGTGTTTAATAGTGCCATTCCAACGTATAAATTCCTTTCTTACAGAAGGCTGACTGCGGTGGATACATGTCCGAGAGGCTGTCATGAGGTAGAAGATATTGACCATGTGGTTTCCAGATGCAGGAAACTCAGGGAGGTGATGGTGCATTTAAACAATTGGGGCTTTTCTTTTTGTGATGCTAGTTCATTGGAAGGAGTAATCAATTGGATGGATAATCAAAATGTTTCCTTGATTAAGTTGTTTTGTAATATGGTTTATTTTTCCTGGAAAAATAGGAATGACGTGGTTCATTGGAAAAGTGAAAAGGCTTCTCTGTTGGTAGCAGTGGAGTCGGTTTGCTATGCAGCTACTTCATCTGAATTTAATTATTTTAGCTTGGGCCGGTTGGTGCTAATCAGCATTTGCTGTTTCAAAATTGTTGGCACCCTCCTCCACCCGATTGGCTCAAGGTGAATGTGGATGCAACTCTTTTTTCCTCCTATAGAGCTGGTTTGGGTGGAGTGTTCCGTGATCATAGAGGAAGATTTCTTGTAGCTTTTGGGTTTTCTGGAGTGCATTGGGATATTGCTCAATTAGAACTACTTGCTATCAGTTCAATTGATCGTGTAATTGAAGATTGGATGCTGGATTTTAAGGGACTTATAATTGAAGGAGATAATGACAATATCATCAAGCTATTGAAGAAGGAATGGAGACACGGTGGATTGAAGGAGTGTTATTTCATTAAAAGTTTTGATTTTGTCTTATTCAATTGTATAGATAGGAGTTGCAATAAGTTAGCTAATTTATGCGCTAACTATGCTATCTTTAGTTCGTTCTATTGGGACGACATCATTGTGAATAAGATTCCTCCGTCATTTCTAGACATTTTGAAGGAGGAATCAGATGGTAGTATCTTGTAGTTCTTCTAGTTTTCATTGATTAATGCAAAGTTCTTATTTGCTTCTCAAAAAAAAAAAAAAAACAGATTTGTTGTTTGAATTTCACACGATGAATTCATTACAGATATTGTTTGTAAGATTTTCATTGCCCTTCCTTTTTGTTTCAGGTTATAAGGTCTGATTGTCATAGAACCCATTTATTATCCAGAACTAAGCCTCTAGAAGAGGTTATATGGAAGGAGATTGATGATTATGATGGTTCCCAGTCAGCTTCAACTTCAGACCGATGGTTTTGGTATAGAGAGATGTTGATTGATAGAGAAATTTTTGACAACATATTCAACTGATCTCCTTAAATGTTTCCATTTGATTTGGATTTTCTAATTGGACATAATCCTTTAGAATGGGTCATCACTCTCAGACTATGGCATAATAATGGTACTTCTTTGGATCACATTATTAAGGGACTAAGTTATGGGGTTCAAGACATTTTACATCCAAAATTGAATTGGCAGAGCATACAGGTGTTGTTAGATTACTTAGCTATCATCTACTACCTCATGAGCTACATGAATAACATTATGCTCCAATGATTGGTAGTCCCATTCAGGTTCTCAATGGTTACATTAGATGGGCTCATTACATGCTCAAAAGACACCCACATATATTGAGATAAGTTAGAGTGTACGAAGTTATTTATATCTCACTTTTTGATTACAGTCATTTGTCTTCTTCCTGGCTTTAGAGTGTCATTGAATACTGGCAGAGTGATACAAATACTTGTTGGGTTGAACCCAACGAGATGACATTTATTTTATGGGATCTGAATATTATTTTTAGTCTATCAGTTCTAGGCATTCCATATAAGGAATGTATTCCTTTGAATTATAATTTATTTGAGTGTCAACCAGCTGGACAGCAGAGGAGAGGAGAATTTGTATACTCATCAGAGCTTCACCTGTGTTTGAGGCATTATCACCACCTTTGTCAGCAGATGAAGAGGGGTCATAGTCGTAGAGTAGTTATTTACTTGGACACCTCAGTTGAGATCTTTTTGCTTTCAGCAATACTTACTGTAGATTTTGTATATATTTATGATACTTTTAGTAGGAGATTACATGATATTGAGCACTACTTAGAGAATCTATTTATGCCAGGATCAGTAGATGGAGTGCATCCTATTTTTGCTATAGGATTTTTAGATGATATGCTTTTAGTTTCTTTCATTACTAGGTGGCTTTGTTAGTTTACTTTTCTTAGCTAGAACAAAATTTTCCAAACGAGCACTCTTTTGATGGCTAGTTTGATGGTGAGTGGGAGGAGAGTCTCACTAGCCTCTGTAGTTCTTGCATAAATTTTCCATAATCTGGGATAGATTTGTACTGCATACAGTCGTGCTTAGTGAAGTGTGGATATTCCTTGGCACTACCTTTATGGATGGATACATAAAAACATTGCTGGTGCTTTTAGCTATACAAAGCTACCAGGTTACTATATACAGAGGGTCACTTTTTTTCTTTGGTTTAGTTAGCTAAAGTGACTTCTTCTATAGATAGAACTCATATTTACCTATTTATGTTGCTCTTTTGTGGATGACTGATTGTTATAGACTTATGTACGAAACGTCGTGTGGTTTTTTACCTCCACAATACTTCAATATTTCGTTAGCTGATTCCAAGACTGAAATGGGGACTACCATTTTACTTTCTAGGCCAGGCTACAAATCAATTGCTATATACTTTATTAGCATGAGACCTGGTTGGGTTTATTACAGAAGATATGGCTCCATGATATTAAAGGGTTATAATCCCAATCAGGTAGCGAGATAGTTTGGACTGGTTCAAGCAACTCATTTAGACGTATTACCAGTCACTCATGGGATAGATGACACACATCAGCAGGCCTCTCTGCCATTGTCAATATGTTTAGAGGCATCTTCCGTGACTTGGGCATTTCTTCTTCACCTTGAGATTGGTTCTTGGTTCAATATTCCACATATGGATGCTCCGATTGGCATTTCACGCCTACGACGGTCTTGAACTCGTCACACTTTTTCTCATTTTTTGAGATGGAGATCCGAGTATATAGAAAATAGAGGATAGAGACCATAGAGGTACCCTTTAATACCTCTAGGTCATATTTTTGCGTATAGGGAGATGTCTAGAGCTGATGATAGAAGAAAGAAGAGGAGTCCTAAACCTCCTTTTAAACATGGTGGCCCAGGTATGTGATATACATTATTATTGTTTATAAGTTTACCCTTTGAAAGCTTCCTCAAAATGCACTGAATGTGGAAGGGAGCACAGTTGACGTGTGTCAACTATACTAGGAACAACTAGTAATCTGTCTAAAAGAGTGGGCTGAATCAGTCCAAACTGTCTCGCTACTTGTTGGGATTATATCCCTCTAGTATCGCTAAATCGTGTCTTCTATAACAAACCCAACAAGCTCTGATGCTAATAAATATATAGCAATTACTACATAGCGAGACCTGGAAAGTAAAGTAGGAGAGCCTCTCTCAATACGGGAATTAGCTAACGAAACACTGAAGCACTGTAGAGGTAAAAATTCGTTAGGAGATCTATAGATCAGTTTGTAACAATCAGTTATTCGTAGATGTGCAAACATAAATAATCAGATCTAAGCTCATTGTGAAGAGGAGGTCGCTCTAGCAAACTGGACCAAATAAGAAAAGTGACACTCTGTAAAGTAACTCGGTAGCTCTAGGGAGCTAAAAGCCCTGACAACATGTATATATATCCATCTATGAAGGTAGTGCCACAAAATCTCCATGCTACACATAGTATAATAGTATGTAATACAAATTTGCCTCAAATTATGGAAAATCTACATAAGAACTGCAGGGGCAAGTGAGATTCTCCTCCCACTTACTATTAAGCTAGCCATCAAAAGAGTACTACGTCAAAATACTCTACTCTGGCTAAGAAAAAATAAAGTGCCAAAGCCACATAGCAATGAAAGACACTAGTAGCATATCCCACAAAAATCCTTTGGCTAAAACGGGCTACAAACTATCTATTGATCACCGCTCAAACAGATCCTTTGAATATTGCTCTGTATTATGTGATCCCTTACTGAAAGGATTACAAGCATATACAAACTCTACAGTAAGTATAAATGGAAGCAACAAGCTCTCAATATAGGTGTCCATGTAAATAACCGCTCTACGACCACAACCCCTCTTCTTCTGTTGACAGAGGTGGTAATAATGCCTCAAACTCTAGTGACACTCTAGCGAGTACATAAATTCTCCTCTCCTCTACTGCCTAGCTAGTTGACGCTTAAATAAATTATAACCAAAAGGGATACATTCTTCATATGAAATACCCAAAACTGATAGACAAGAAATAATCTGTAGATCCCACAAAGTAACTATCATCTCGTGGGGTTCAACCGAACAAGTTTTCATAGATTTGTACCAGTGTTCAATACCACTCTGAAGCCAGGAAGAAGATAAATGACTATCATTAAAAAGTGAGATATAAATGGCTTTGTACACTCTAGCTTTTCTAAATATCTGCTGATGCCTCCAGAGCATGTAGTGGGCTAAACCAGTGTAACCACTAAGAACCCGAACGGGGCTACCAAACACAGGAGCGTAGTGCTGTTTTTTGACTTCATGATGCAATAAATGGTAGCTAAGCAAACTGATAGTACCCGTACTCTCTACTAAGTCAGCTGTAAGCTGTAAAATGCCCTGATCGTCGTAACCGAGTCCCTTGATAATTTGATCTAGACAAACACCATCACTATGTCGTAGTTTAAGAGTGACAACCCAATCTGAACAATCATGTCTAATAAAAAAATCATAATCAAATAAAAACATATGAGGTGATTGAGTAAAGAGGTCGTCATATATATCTCTATCAACCAATATCTCTCTATGCCAATATAGCTAGTCTAAAAGAGAAGCCTACTGCATAAGATTGTATGCATCGATCTCTTTCCAAATATCTTCTTTTGAAGGTTAGGCACAAGGTAATGATGCAAATCTACTCCAATCCAAAATCTTGGCCTGAAATGATAAAAGAACAATAAAAACTGTAAAATTAATGCTTGCAACGAATTCCTTGCATGAAAAACACCCAAGAATTTTGTTGGGAGGCAATTTGTTAAATAAAAAGTTTAAGAGAGAGAGAGAGAGAGAGAGAGAGAGAGAGAGAGAGAGAGAGCGAGAAATAGAAAAAACCTCTCATCATTGCCAAATGTGTAAATACAAGTACATTTTATAAATGAAAGTGAGCAATATGGTGTGTTGAAAAGTATGCAAAGCAAGGCATAAAAGAATGTACATTATAATTTTTAAAAAAGCATCCAGTTGTAACATTTTAAACATGAATTATATTATGTAGGGCATTGAATAGCTAGCAATATGGTGCTTCAAAAAGAACATGACATGAAGTATTAAAGGTATGTAAAATGATGCATCTCACACAATGCAATAGAACATACCAAATTTTTTGTGATGTGTCAAATCGAGAAGCATGTAAAATGGTTCATAAAAATGTGCAAAGTAATGCAAAGCATACAAAGTGCTGCATCATAAGTATGCAATATGATACATTAAAAAGTATGGCATAACATGACTCCCAACCTTTAGGTATGACCATCAACGAAGTTGCAAATCCCACTTAGATGCTTGATGCTCCACATGTTAGGGTATAGTAAACATGACCTATAGCTCAAGAATACTACAAAGCATGATTCTTAACATATAATGATGATATTGAGGGTGTAAATTTCTTTTGTTCTAATAGGATGTCAGTACTCATGTGGAGTAATAAAGAATTTGAAAAGAACTACACTAGTTCAATAAATAAGGGGGTCGAGAAAAAAAAATCAAGCTAAGAGAGATGAACATAAGATCTATTGTGTTTCAGTCTAGCAACATGTTGACTAAAAATTAACAAAAAAAAGATGAAGAAGAGAAACGGAGAAATAAAAAAAAACCTTTTGAATTGAAGAGATACATCTCTTCATGAGATAACCTTCATGGTCCCACTGCCAGCAATGGATAGTCAATGAATACATCTCTTCAACACAATAACTTCCTTCAATAATCAATTTGATAAAAAGGGGAAGAAACATAAAGAAAAAAAGTTACTCTCTTTATCTCCCTAACACCATTCCCTCATCCACAAGCTGCTTTCGACCATCCCCAAGCCGCTCGCGTAAATCTCCTTCACCTCCACTCCACCGAAGGTCCAACCATTCGACAAACCCTTTCTTCTTGATTCTTCCAACTAGGTAAAGAACGTGCAATAACTTACCACTGCATGTTCTAGGTGCGTATGATCCACATGCGAATGCCTCTTATTTCTTGCTTTCGATATTTATACCAAATTAGACCTTCAAGCCCTTCTCGCAAAAAGCCAGACTTCCCCTCTCTAGCCTGCACCATTACTGTATGCTTAATCCAAATCGTAGACGAAGCCTTATGTATGAAATTGCTATCCTAACAGCCTGTCATCCTGACGTCTACATCTTCTGTTCACGCCAACGCAAAACTCCCTGCAATTTACTTGGTCTCGCAAAATTAAGATAGTCTGATTTGAATGCATGTTTTTTATCTGACTTTAACACCTGCTTCTTACTTAAGCCTGTCCATCCTTTTATTTAAATTTATAATGAAATAAATATTTAAATACTCTATGTTGTCTTATTCACAAGCAAGCCTATTTGTCCTTCTATTTCAATTTATAATGAAATCAATATTTATAAACCTTATGGTGTTCTATTCACAAGCAAACAGTAACGTTTTTGTTTCATTCACTACAACTGAAGTCTATGCTTTAGTTTGCAATAAGTTAAGTACAAAGTTACTATTTTATCCTATAAGAAAGCAGTTCATGATTGTATTTCATTTTTTTAAATACAAATTTATAATATCAATACATTTTGCTTAAATCCAATTTAAATTTCTAATTCAGCCTCTATTTTTTATAATTAATTAAATATATGATATGATTGCATTAATTAAAATATATTTTTATTCAATGCAAATTAAAGTGTGCTCATTAGAGGGTCTTACAACTTGGCTCTAAAGTAAGATTGCTCAAAGATTCAGATTTAATTTTAGAGAAGTTTCTCTTAAGTAATAGGTCTTACAACTTCTTTTAGAAGAAGCCCGAAATTTTAATTTGGATTGAAACTTACGGCTCTTCTTATGAATTACCCAAAGATGGGTCTTACAACCTAACTCTATAACAAGGCTGACTGGAGATTTAATTATTTGGGTAGGTCTTATAGCTTTCCTTTAGAATTTACCTAAAAGTGGGTTGTACAACCTAATCCTTTAGATTAAGTTGCACACTAATTTGAATTTGGTTGCTTGGGAGTTATATTTTATTTAGTAGTTTTCCAAATAATAGATCTCATGAATCCTATTAGAAGTTACCTAATTATTTGGGTATGACGGGTCTTACTGCTTTCTTTTGGAAGTAGTCCAATTGGTAGGTCTTATAATTTATCCCTCTAGACTAAATGGCCTAGAGATTTGATTATTTATTTGTTTGAGTAGACAACAATTATTTGTTAGCTTAACTCCAGACTATGATTTTCAGTTGTTCAATAGCAGTTTGTTTACTAGTTTTACACTGACTAGTCAGCAATTATCATTGTGTGACACTAGTATTTTTGCTATAGTAGCTATTTTTATTCTGCTTGGCAGTTTCTTTTCAATTCCAAGTTAAATCATCTTTTTTTATGTATATTTACTCAGATTTTTCTTGTATTAAGATTTTCACAATGCATGTTCTCTTCACATTGTAGTATTTAGGCACACCCATGCCGACCTACTGCATTCTCCCATTTTGGAGCCAGATGCTCTACATACTCCTCCATGTCTCCTTTTTCATATTTTCTTACCAAACCATGGTACCACTTCGAACCAGTACCAGGTATTGACATGTTTAATTATTTTAAATTTCATATATTCAATCAATCCTTCAATATGTTTATATTTCAGATGTCGAGCCCATGGATGAAGAGCCTAAATTTTCACTGGGTATCTTGGGTGTGCATAGTCATCTGGCTATTGAATATACATTTGATGATACTAAAGGTAAATATATGACATATTTATCAACCTATTTATTTTATTACTCAGTATTTCTCCTTTTCACTTTTCTTTTGCATGTATGCATTGGTGAACGATAATCATCTTCTTAATTAGTGCATAGTGATTCTACACATATTTCATTTGAAGATCTCATTGATGACACTATTACAGAGTTAGTTGTTTCACCTTCTCCCTTCTCAGGTTCAATTTGAAGATTACAGATGATTTATCACTAGGTGTTACTTCTCATTTAGATGACCACTGCTTGAAAGATTTACTAGATGAGACATGCCCTTCAGGTATTTTTATATTTTTATTGTGGTTTTGCATTTCTTTTCTTATCCTTTCCGTTTCTCATAACTCTAATATGTTTTATTTTCAAGTTCATAGCTAAAATGTTTTACTTCCATAGTAACTTCTAGGCTCGCATATATCTTGGTCTACAGTTGTTGAGTAGAGCTCGTCACATTGTCACTACACTACGATGTCTACTACTAGGCACGGACCTTGATGATTTTCCATTTCCCTATTTGGCTAGCTTCCATGTAAAGGCTTCTTAACTTTTTGACTGTGTTGTAGCTTCTGGACTACGAGATGCAACTTTAGACACATGGGAGTACATTCACCGAATGGTTACTTTTGGATTGAACCGCCTACACTTTGTCTCTCAAGAGATAGCATTTAGAATTTTTGAAGGATTGGAGGATGGGGTAAGAGCTGCTTAGGATAGGATGAAGAGAGCTTACATGGATCTTAACTTTGGCCTTCAGACTTTTAGGCACTGCTAGTGAAATATTTCAGAGGAGTAGGTTGAGCATTTAGAAATATCAGTAGAGCTCATGGCTTTGAGACAGTGGGAGAGGGCTCTTTTGGAGAGATAATGAGAGCTTCGAGTAGAGCTGCTTATACTGAGGAGGACTTTGCTTGAATAGCTACTGAGGTTGAGAGATTATGGTAGGATTTCTCATCATTCATCGATGAGTTTGATTTTTTGCATCATCAGTTGGAGACCACTCAGACTAGGCAAATGATGTTGCAGGATCTCTTGCTCAAAGTTAGATAGTAAATAGGCATCCTCCAGTTTAGACTTTGACAGCTTTTTTGGCTTCTTTTTGGTTTGTATATATGCCTGCATTTTATTTAATTTTCTCCCTTTCTTTTTAAAATTTCATATTTTTAGATTTTTAGTCTTTTATATTTGATTAAAAGTGGCTCAAACCTTAGGTTCTGGGAGCATATAGAGTGTTTAAAAGTTTAGTCTTTAATACTTGTACGAACCTAAGAGTCAAACTAAAAGATCCATTGGTTCATTAAACCTAAGGGTCAAACCTTTCAAATATTTTAGGCTCACAAACCTAAGGGTCAATGTTTTTTATCAACCTAAATGGTTGAAATAAAATAAAGTTTCAATAAGCCTAAGGACTGAATCTCTAAAAATCATTCATGCTCACAAACCTATGGGTTAAGCTAAAATACATTGGTTCAATAAGCCTAGGGTTAAACCTTTAAAATCTTTAGAGCTCACAAACCTAAGGGTTTATCTATTTTCATCAACCTAAATGGTTAAAATGAAATGCAGGTTCAATAAGTCTAAGGATCAAACCTCTTAAAATCTTTCAGTCTCATAAACTTAAGTGTCGACCTAAGATCCATTGGTTTAATAAGCCTAATGTCTAAACCTTTCAAATCTTTTATGCTCACAAACCTAAGGGTCGAGATATTTTCTTCAACCTAAATAGTTGAAATGAAATACAAGTTCAATAGGTCTAAGGACAGAACCTCAAAAAATCTTTTATGCTCACAAACTTTAGGGACAAGCTAAGACCCATTGGATCAATAAACCTAAGGGCCAAACCTTTAAAATCTTTTACGATCATAAACCTAAAGATCGAGTTATTTTTATCAACCTAAATGGTTGAATGAAATAATAGGTTCAATAAGTCAAAGGATCAAACCTCTAGAAATCTTTCATGCAGACAAACCTAAGGGTCGAGCTAAGATCCACTGGTTCAATCAGAATATGGGCCAAATCTTTAAAATTTTGATGCTCACAAACCTAAGGGTCGAGTTGTTTATATTAATCGAAATGGTTGAAATGAAATATAGGTTCAACATGCCTAAGGGCTAAACCTTTCTAAATCTATTTTTCTCATAAACTTAAGGGTCGAGCTAAAATCCATAGGTTCAAAAAGTAAGGGCCAAACCTCTAAAAATTATTCATGCTCAAAAACCTAAGGGTTGAGCTAAGATCCATTGGTTCAATAAGGCTGACAGCTGAACTTTTAAAATCTTTTCTGCTCACATAACTAAGGGTCGAGCTATTTTCAACAACCTAATTGGTTGAAATAAAATATAGGTTCACTATGCCTGAGGGTCGAACCTTAAGAATCTTGCATGCTCATAAACCTAAAGGTCGAGCTATTTTCATCAATCTACCAAATAGATTAAAGAATAAAAATAAATTCAACAAGTCTTAAAGATTGAATTTCAAATCACTTTATGTGCTCACAAAACCTAAGGGTCGAGCCACTTTTAATCAAATATAAAAGACTAAAAGTCTAAAATTATGCCAATTCAATAAAATAAAAGAAGGAAGAAATTTAAATAAAATGCATGCATATATATACCAGAAAGAAGCTAGAAAATGTGTCAAAGTCTATTCTGGAGGTTGTATATCTGCTGTCTAACTCTAAGCAAGCGATCCTTCAGCATCATCTACCTAGTCAGAGTGGTCTCCAACTGATGATGAAATAAGTTAAACTCCTAGGTGGATGACGATAAATCCTGCTATAATCTCTAAACTTCAGTAGCTATCCATGCATAATCCTCTTCAGTATGAGCAGCCACTACTTGAAGCTCTCGTCATCTCTCCAAAAGTGCCCTTACCCGCTATCTTAAATCCCTGAGCTCTACTGATATCTCCAAAAGCTCAAGCTGCTCCTCTGAAATATCCCACTAGCAGCGCCTTAAAATCTGAAGGCAAACGTCAAGATCCATGTGAGCTCTCCTCATCCTATCCTAAGCATTTCTTACCCCATCCTCTAAGCCATCAGGAATTCAAAATGCTAACTCCATAGAGAATAAGTGTAGTTGTTTCAATCCAAAAATACCACTCGACAAAGGTACTCCCACATCTTTAAAGCAGCATCCCAGAGTCCAGAAGTTACAGCACGGTCTAAAAGTAGAGAAGCCTCTACATAAAAGCTAGCCAAATCTAGAAATGGAAAATCATTAAGGTCCACTCTTAGTAGTAGATGCCACAGTATAATGACAATGTGACGAGCTCTACTCAACAATTATCAATCAAAATATATGTGAGCTCGAGAAGGTACTCTGGATGTAAAATATGTTAGCTCTGAACCTGAATGTAAAACACATTTGAGCTATTAGAAATGGAAGGGACAAGAAAAGAAATGCAAAACTACAAAAGAATTATTAATATATCTAAAGGGTGTGTCTCATCTGACAAATCTTTCAAGCAATGATCATCTAAATAAGAAGCAACACCTGGTAATAAATTATTTACAAACACCAAAGATAAATCTAAGAAGGGAAAAGGAGAAACAGCTAACTCTGTAACAGTATATGGCTCCAAAATGTGTAAACTCAGCAAGTCAACAGGGGTATGTATAAATACTGCAATAAGAAGAGAACATGCATTATGAAAATCAGAATATAAGAAAATTTTGAAATAAATATACATAAAGAAAGATTATTTAACCTGGAACTAAAAAGAAATTACCAAGAAAAAAGAAAAAAGTTATTGTAGCAAAAATGCTATTGTCACACAATGATAATTACTGGCTAGTAAGTGTAAAACTAATAAACAAATTGATAGTGAACAACTGAAAACCACAGTCTAGTGTCAAGCTAATAAATAATTTTTGTCTAATCAAACAAATAAATAATCAAATCTCTAGGCAATTTAGTCTATAGGGCTAAATTATAAGACCCACCAATTGGGCTACTTCCAAAATGAAGCAGTAAAACCTGTCATACCTAAATAATTAAGGAACTTCTAATAAGAGTCATGTGACATATTATTTGGGAAACTACTAAATAAAATATCAAACCCCCCGAGCAACCAAATTCAAATTAACATGAATCTTAATTTAAAGGATTAGGTTGTAAGACTCACTTTTAGGCAACTTCCAAAGGGAAGCTATAAGACCTGCCCAAATAATTAAATCCCCAAGTAGCCTTACTATAGAACAAAATTATAAGACCCATATTTAGGCAACTCATAAGTAGAGTCGTAAGTTGCAGTCCAAATTAAACTTTCATGCATCTTCTAAAAAAAATTGTAAGACCTGTTACTTGAGAGACACTCTTCTAAAATTAAATCTCAACCTTTGGGCAACCTTTTTGTAGAGCTAGGTTGTAAGACCAACTAATGAGCAAACTTTAATTTTCATTGAATAAAAATATATTTTAATTAATGCAATTGTTTCACATATTTTATTACAAGCAACAGAGGCCAAATTAGAAATTAAAATCGGATATAAGCAGAATGCATTGATATTATAAAACTATGTTTAAAAAAAATGAAATGTAATCCTGAAATGCTTTCTTATAGGATTAAATAGTAACTTTATACTTAAATTATTACAAACTGAAGCAAATACTTTAGATGCAGTGAATTAAATAAAAAAATTACTATTTGCTTGTGAATAGGATAGCATAAGATTTTAAAATATTGATTTCATTGTGAATTAAGACAGAAGGATGGACATGCTTACTTATGAGTAAGACAGCATAAAGTATTTAAATATTTATTTAATTATGAATTGAAATAAAAGGACAGACAGACTTATGTCAGAAGTGGGTGTTAAAGTCACCCATAAAGCACACATGTGTGAGATCAAGTAGGTTTTACAAGGAGATTTATGCTCGCATGAACAAGAGAGGTAGACGACAGGATGATTGCCTATAAGGATAACAATTTCATACGTAAGGCTTCATCTAGGATTTGGATTAAGCAGATAGTGAAGGTACATGCTAGGGAGCAGAAGTCTAGCTTTTTGTGAGTAGGGCATGAGGGTCTAATTTGGTATAAACATCAAAAGAAAGAAGTATGAGACGTTCCCGTGTGGATCGTACACACCTAGAATAAGTAGTGGTAAGTTATTGCGGGCTTTTTAGTCAACATGTCTGTTGACTAAACACAATAAATCTTATGTTCATATTCTTAGCTTGAATTTTCTTTCTCAACCACATTATTTATTAAACTACTTGTAATTCTTTTCAAATTCTTGAATACTCAGCCTGAGTGCTCACATCCAATAAGGCCAAAATGAATTTACACCTTCCATATCATCATTACATGAGAAGAATCATGCTTTAAAATATTCTTGAGGTAATATTTACTTTACCCCACCATGGGGAGCATCAAGCATGTAAGTGAGATTTGTAACTTCATTGATGGTCATGCCTATAGATTGGGAGTCATGTTATGACATATTTCAATGCATCATATTACATACTTATGATGCACCACCTTGCATGCTCTACATTACTTTGCATATTTTTATGAACCATTTTACATGCTTCTCAATGTGACACATCACAAAAAAAATTGTGCGTTAAGTTGCATTGTGTGGGATGCATCGTTTTACATGCTTTTAATACTTCTTGTCATGTGTTATTTGAAGCACCATATTGCCAGCAATTCAATGCCCTGCATAATAGAATTCAAGTTTAAAATGTTCAAACTTGCATGCTTTTTTAAATATCATAATATATTTTTTTTTATGCCTTGCTTTGCATATTTTTCAGCACACCATCTTGCAAGTTTTCATGTAGAAATCTTGCTTGTATTTACACCTTTCGTAATAATAAGAGGTTTTCGCCGTTTCTCTTTTTTTTTTAATTATTCTTTTTAGTCAAAAAATTGTCCCCAACAAAATTCTTGGGTGATTTACATGCAAGGAATTCGTTGCAAGCATTGGGTATATAGTTTTCATTGTTCTTCTTTTATCTTTTCAGGTCAAGATGTTGGATTGGAGGAGATATCCATCATTATCTTGTACTGAGCCTTCAGAAGACGATATTTGGAAAAAGGCTGATGCATACGATCTTATACGGTTTGCTTGGATTTCAGACCATCTATATTGGCATAAAGAGATGTTGGTTGATAGAGATATATACAAAGGTCTCTTTACTCAATAACCTTGTATGTTTCCATTTGATTCTAATTTTTGGATTGGATATGATTTTTAGATTAGGTCGTCACTCTTAGACTATGACATAGTGATGGTGTTTTTCTAGATCGTATTGTCAAGGGGCTGGGTTACAACGATCAGGACATTTTAAAGCTGACTTAGTAGAGAGTACAGGTACTATGAGGTTACTTAGCTATCATCTATTACACCATGAGGTTGAAGAACAACACTACCTCCTATACTTGGTAGTCCCATTTAGGTTATCAGTGGTTACACTAGCTTGGCCCGCTACTTACTCAGGAGGCATCAACAAATATTGAGACAAGTTAGAATGTATAAAGCCATTTATATATCACTTTTTGGTTACAATCATTTGTCTTCTTTCTATTTTTATAGTGTTATTGAACACTAGGTCAGTGCTACAAATACTTGTAGGATTAGACCCAACGAGATAAGAGTTACATTGTGGGATCTGCATATTATTTCTAGTCTACCAGCTCTGTGTATTCCATATGAAGAATGTATTCCTTCAGATTATGATTTATTTGAGTGTCAATAGCTGGTCAATAGAGGAGTGGATAATTTTTGTACTCACCAGGGCTTCACCAGAGTTTAAGGTATTATTGCCACCTCTATTAGCAAAAGAAGAGGGGTCATGGTAGTATATCGATTATTAACTTGGACACCTGGATTGAAAGCTTGTTGTTTCCAGTAGTACTTATTGTAGAATTTGCACATGTCTATGATCCTTTCAATAGGGGATCACATGATATAGAGCATTATTCATAGCATCTATTTGAGCCATGATTAGCAGATATATTGTAGCCCGTTTCAGCTAAAGGATTCTTGGAGGATATGCTACTAGTGTCTTTCATTTCTATGTGGCTCTGTTACTTTATTTTTCCTAACAAGAGCAGAGTTTTTTGACCTAGTACTCTTTTGATGGCTAGTTTAATAGTGAGTGGGAGGTGAATCTCACTAGCTCTTGCAGTTCTTGCATAGATTTGCCACAGTTTGAGGCAAATTTATACTACATACGATCATACTCAGTACAGCGTGGAGATTCCTTAGCACTATCTCATGGATGAATACTTATACATGTTGATGTCACTTTCAGTTGTCTAGAGATACCAGGTTACTTTACAGAGTGTCAGTTTCCTTCTTTGGTTCAATTAGCCAGAGTGACATTCTCTACAAACTGAGCTCAAATCCAGTTGTTTATGTTTGCACCTCTACAGATGACTAACTATTACAAACTGATCTATAGATCTTTTTTATGTCTCTTTACCTCTACAGTGCTTTGGTGTTTCGTTAGCGGACTCCTATTTTACTTATAAGGTCAGGCTACATACTAATTCCTACATACTTTATTAGCATGAGACCTAGTTGGGTTTGTTATAGACGGCATAGCACGATGATATTGGAGGGACATTATCCCAATGGGGTAGCGAGACAGTTTGGACTAGTTCAAGCCACTCATTTATATGGATAATCAGTTGTTCCCAAGATAGTTAACACACATCAACGGGGCTCTCTTCCATTGTCAGTACATTTTGAGGCATCTTCCATGACATGGCCATTTCTTTATCACCATGGAAGTAAAGTAGAGTGCCTCCAAATGTGGAAGATGCCTCCAAACATACTGACAATGGAAGAGATCCCAGTTGATGTGTGTTAAATATCTAAATGAGTGGCTTGAACCAGTCTAAACTGTCTGGCTACCTGATTGGATTTATGTCCCTCCAATATCACCGAGCCATGTCTTCTGTAACAAACCCAACTAGGTCTCATATTAATAATGTATGTAGTAATCGGTATGTAGCCTGACTTGGCAAGTAAAATGAGAGTTCCCCTCTCAATCTGGGAATTCGCCAATGAAACATCGAAGTACTGTGGAGGTTAAAAATCACAAGAGGATATGTAGATAAATTTATAACGATTAGTCATCCCTAAAGGTGCAAATATAAATAGCCAAATCTGAGCTCTATCTGTCGAAGAAATTGCTCTAGTTAATTGAACCAAAGAAGAACAGCGATGCTCTGTATAGTAACTTGGTATATCTAGACAGCTGAAAGTGCCAATCAAGAGGTGACTGGATTAGAAGCATGAACAAAGTGGGTGTGAGGCCCTCCGACGTTAGTTGTTTCATCCGGGAGTAGAAGTGGGGTGTAGGGAGATGGAAGATTTGCTCGTGGTTAAGAGGTGGCTTTGAAGATAGGGGCTCACGATCAGGATAACTCAGTTGGGCTTTACGTGGAAGTGGTATAGTGTATGAAGTCATTTATATCTCACCTTTCGATTATAGTTGTGTCTTCTTTCTAGTTTCAAAGTGTTATTGAATATTGGGACAATGATACAAATACTGATTGGGTTGGACCCAATGAGATGACAGTTGCTTTGTAGGATATGCATATTATTTTTAATCTTCCTGTTCTAAGTATTCCATATGAGGAATGTATTCCTATAAATTATGATTTATTTGAGTGTCGATCAGCTAGGCAGCAGAGGAGAGGAGAATTTATATACTCACCAAGGCTTCACTAGAGTTTTAGGCATTATTACCACCTATATCAGCAGATGAAGAGGGGTCATGCGTGTAGAGTAATTATTTACTTGGACACCTCGATTCAGAGCCTATTTCATCCAAAAGTACTTACTATAGATTTAACACATATTTATGATCCTTTTAACAAGAGATTACATGATATTGAGCAGTTTTCAGAGGATCTATTTGTGCTAGGATCAGTAGATGAATTACAACATATTTTAGTTAGAGGATTTTCAGATGATATGCTTTTAGTGTTTCATTGCTATGAGGCTCTATTAGTTTATTTTTCTTAGCTAGAGTAAAATTTTCTAACCGAGCACTCTTTTGATGGCTAGTTTGATAGCAAGTGGGAGGAGAGTCTCGCTAGCCTCTATAGTTCTTGTGTAAATTTTCCACAATCTGGGGCAAATTTATGCTGCATATGGTCATCCTCAGTGCAGCATGGAGATTCCTCTACTCTACCTTTATGGAGGTACATATAAACATTGCTGGTGCTTTCAACTGTCTAGAGCTACCATGTTACTATATATAGAGCGTCACTTTTCTTCTTTGGTTCAATTAGCTAGAGTGACTTCTTCTATAGATAGAGCTCAGATTTACCTATTTATGTTTGCACCTTTGTGGATGACTGATTGTTATAGACTGATCTATAGATCCTCTTATGGTTTTTTTACTTCCATTGTACTTCGGTGTTCTGTTAGCTGATTCCCAGATTGAGAGGGGGACTCCCATTGTACTTTCCAAGTCGGGCTATAAATCAATTGATATATACTTTATTAGCATGAGACCTGGTTAGGTTTGCTACATATGACATGGCTCCATGATATTGGAGGGTTGTAATCCCAATCATGTAGCAAGATAGTTTGGACTAGTTCAAGCCACTAATTTAGACGTATTACCAATCATTCATGGGATAATTGACTCATATCAACAGGGTTCTCTTCCATTGTTAGTACGTTTGGAGGCATCTTCCATGACCTCGGTGTTTCTTCTTAACCTTGGGATGGGTTCTTGGTTTAATATTCCTCAGATGGATGCTTCGATAGGTATTTCACTCCTATGACCATCTTCGACTTGTCACACTTTTTTCTTTTTCTTTGAGACGGGGATCCGAGTATATAGCAGACGAATTAGAGGGAAAACCATAGAGGTACCCATCAGTGCCTCAGGGGAGACGTCCAGAGCTAATGATAGAAGAAGGAAGAAGAGTACTGAGGCTATTTCAGATATGGTGGCCAAATTATGTGATATATATTATTATTGTTTATAATTTTACCCTTCGAAAGCCGCCTCAAAATGCACTGATAGTGGAAGGGAGACCAGTTGATGTGTGTCAACTTTACTAGAAACGACTACTAATCTATCTAAAAGAGTGGCTTGAATAAGTCCAAACCGTCTCACTGCCCAGTCGGGATTATATCCGTCCAGTATCACCGAACCATCTCTTCCGTAATAAACCCAACCATGTATGATGCTAATAAAATATATAGCAATTATTATGTAGTCATTCCTAGAAAGTAAAGTAAGAGTGTCTCTCTCAGTTTGGGAATCAACTAATGAAACATTGAAGCGCTATGAAAGTAAAAAGCCTTAAGGAGATCTATAGATCAGTTTGTCACGGTCATTCATTCATAGATGTACAGATATAAACTATCGAATCTAAGCTTTATCTATAAAAGAGGACACTCTAGCTAATTGAACCAAAGAAGGAAAGCAATGCTCTATAAAGTAACTCGGTAGCTCTGCATAGTTAAAAGCGCCAGTAACATGTATATATATATTTATATCCATGAAGGTAGTGCCAAGGAATCTCCACGCTGTACTGAGTATGATCGTATATAGTATAAATTTACCTCAAATTATAAAAAATCAATGTATGAATTGTACGGGCTAGAGAGATTCTCCTCCCACTCACTATTAAACTAGCCATCAAAAGAGTGCGGGGTCGAAATACTATTATCTAGCTAAGAAAAAATAAAGTAATGGAGCCACATAGCCATTAAAGACACTATTAACATATCCTTAAAAAATCCTTTGGGTAAAATGAGCTACAATCTATCTATTAATCATTGTTCAAATAGATCCTCTAAATATTACTCTATATCGTGTGATCCCTACTGAAATGATCATAAATATATGCAAACTCTGTAGAAACTACTACTTGAAGCAACAAGCTCTCAATACAAGTGTCCAAGTAAATAACTACTCTACGGCCATGATCCCTCCACTTCTGCTGATAGAAGTGGTAAAAATGCCTCAAACTCTAGTGAAGCCCTAGCAAGTATATAAATTCTCCTCTACTTTGATGCCCAGCTAGTTGATCCTCAAATATATCATAATACAAAGGGATACATTCTTCATATGGAATACCCAAAACTAGTAGACAAGAAATAATATTCAGATCCCATAAAGTAACTGTCATCTCGAGGGGTCCAACCCAATAAGTATTCATAGCACTATCCCAGTGTTCAACACCACTCTGAAGTCAGGAAGAAGACAAACGACTGTTATTAAAAGGTGAGATATAAATGGCTTTGTACACTCTAGCTTGTCTAAATATTTGTTGATGCCTCTTGAGCATGTAGTGGGCCAAACCAACGTAACCACTGAGAACCGGAAAGGGACTACCAAACATAGGAGCGTAGTGATATTTTTTAACTTCATGATGCAATAAATGGTAGCTAAGCAACCTGATAGTACATGTACTCTTTACCAAGCCATCTAATGGTTATAAAACGTCATGATTGTCGTAACCCAGACACTTAACAATTCAATACAGACTAACACCATCACTATGTCATAGTTTGAGAGTGACAACCCAATCTAAAAAATAATGTCTAATAAAAAAATTAGAATCAAATAGAAACATATAAGGTGATCTAGTAAAGAGACCGTTGTATATATCTCTATAAACCAACATCTCCCTAGCTAATACGGCCAGTCTGAAATCGAAGCCGACTGTGTAAGATCGTATGCATCGATCTCTTTCCAAATATCTTATTCTAAAGGCTTAGTACAAGATAATGAAACAGATCTACTCCAATCCAAAATCTTGGCCTGAAAAGATAAAAGATGAACAATTAAAACCATACAATCAATGCTTGCCATGAGTTCTTTGCATGAAAATCACCCAAGAATTTTTTCGGGAGACAATTTATTGAGTAAAAAAATTTAGAGAGAGAGAGAGAGTGAGAGAAACGGCAAAAATCTCTCATCATTACCAAAGGTGTAAATACAAGTAAGTCTTATAGATGAAAAGGAACAAGATGGTGTGCTGAAAAGTAAGCAAAGCAAGGCATAAAAAAGTACATTATGATTTTTAAAAAAGCATGCAAGTTGGAACATTTTAAACATGAATTCTAATATGCAGGACATTGAATAGCTAGCAATATGGTGCTTCAAATGGCACATGACATGAAGTATTAAAAGCATGCAAAATGATGCATCTCACACAATGCAAAAGAACATACCAAATTTTTTTATGATGTGCCACATCGAGAAGCATGTAAAATGGTTCATAAAAATGTGCAAAGTAATGTAGAGAATGCAAAGTGGTGCATCATAAGTATGCAATATGATACATTAAAAACTATGGCATAACATGACTCCCAACTTATAGGCATGACTATCAACGAAGTTGCAAATCCCACTTACATGCTTGATGCTCCACATGTTGGGGTAAAGTAAACATGACCTATAGCTCAAAAATAATGTAAAGCATGATTATTCACATACAGTGATAATATTGAGGGTGTAAATTTGTTTTATTCTAAATGGATGTGACCACTCAGGCTGAGTAATCAAGAATTTAAAAAGAACTACACCTAGTTCAATAAATAAGGAGGTCGAGAAAGAAAATTTAAGCTAAGAAAGATGAACACAAGATCTATTGTGTTTCAGTCAAACGACATGTCGAGTAAAAATTAATTATAAGAAGAAGAAGAAGAAGAAGAAGAAGATAAACGAAGAAATTAAAAAAAAAACTTTTGAATTGAAGAGAAACATCTCTTCATTAAATAACCTCCAAATTGGTCCCACTGCAAGCAATGGATCATCAATGAATACATCTCTTCAACACAATAACTGCATTCTACAATCAAATTTATAAAAAGGGGAAGAAACATAAAGAAAAAAAACTTATGCTCCTTATATCCCTAACACCGTGTCCTCGTCCACAAGCTGCTTCCGACCATACCCAAGCCGCTCGTGTAAATCTCCTTCGCCTCCAGTCCGCCGAAGGTCTAACCAATCAGCGATCCCTTTCTGTCTGATACTTCCAACTAGGTAAAGAACCTGCAATAACTTATCACTTGTTTTTTAAGGTGTGTACGATCCACATGTAAACACCTCTTATTGCTTGCTTTTGATATTTATACCAAATTACACCCTCAAGGCCTTCTCGCAAAAAGCCAGACTTTCACTCTCTAGCCTGCACCTTAACTGTCTCCTAATCCAAATCCAAAACAAAGCCTTCTACATGAAATTGCTATCCCTATAGGCAATCGTTCTGACATCTTCCTCTACTATTCACACGAGCACAAAACTCCTTGCAATTTACTTGATATCGCACAAAATAACATAGTCCAATTTGAATGTGTACTTTTTGTCTAACTTTAACACCCGCTTCTTACTTAAGCCTATCCATCCTTCTATTTCAATAAATAATGAAAAAAATATTTAAATACTTTATGTTGTCTTACTCAAAATCAAGCTTATCCGTCCTTCTATTTTAGTTCACAATGAAATCAATATTTAAAAACCTTATGCTATCCTATTCACAAGCAAGCAATAACTTTTTTATTTCATTCACTACAACTGAAGTCTTTACTTTATTTTGCAATAACTTAAGTACAAAGTTACTATTTTATTCTATAAAAAAGTATTTTAGAATTGTATTTCATTTTTTAAAATATAAATTTATAATATCAATACATTAGGCTTAAATCTAATTTCTATTTCTAATTCAGCATCTATTGCTTGTAATTAAATATGTGAAATGATTTCATTAATTAAAATATATTTTTATTTGATGAAAATCAAAGTGTGCTCATTAGAGGGTTTTACAACCTGGCTCTACAGTATGGTTGCTCAAAGGTTTAGATTTAATTTTAGAGGAGTTTCTCTCAAGTAACAGGTCTTATAATTTCTTTTAGAATATGATTGAAAGTTTAATTTAGACTGAAACTTACGACTCTACTTATGATATGCCCAAAGAAGGGTCTTACAACCTAACTCTATAGCAAGGCTGATCAAGGATTTACTTATTTGGGTAGGTCTTAAAGCTTCTCTTTAGAATTTACCTAAAAGTGGGTCTTACAACCTAATCCTTTATATAAAGGTGCAAACAAATTTGAATTTGATTACTTAGGAGTTTTGTATTTTATTTAGTAGTTTCCCAAATAATAGATCTCACAAATCCTATTAGAAGTTAGCTAATTATTTGGGTATGACGGGTCTTACTGCTTTCTTTTGAAAGTAACCCAATTAGTGGGTCTTATAATTTAGCCCTCTAGGCTAAACGACCTAGAGATTTGATTTCTTATTTGTTTAAGTTGATAACAATTGTTTGTTAGCTTAACACCAGACTATGAATTTTAGTTGTTCACTAGCAGTTTGTTTACTAGTTTTATAATTACAAGCTAGCAATTATCATTGTGTGACACTAGTGTTTATGCTGTAGTTGCTCTTTTTATTATGCTAGTCAGTTTCTTTTCAATTCCAGGTTAAATCATCTTTTTTTATGTATATTTATTTCAGTTTTTTTATTCAGATTTTCACAATGCATGTTCTCTTCTCATAGTAGTATTCAGACATACCCATGCCGACCTACTGAGTTCTCCCATTTTGGAGCCAGATACTCTACATACTCCTCCATGTTTCCCTTTCATGTTTTCTTACCAAAACAAAATACCACTTTGAACCCAGTACCAGGTATTGACATATATAATTTTTTTAATATTTCATTTATTCCTTCAATCCTTCAATATGTTTATGTTTTAGATGTCGAGCTCGTAGTTGAAGAGCCTAAATGATCACTAGATATCTTGGGTGTGCACAATCATCTGGCTATTAAATATACATTTGATCACTTTAAAGGTAAATATATGGCATATTTATCACTTGTTTATTTCATTACCCAGTATTTCTCCTTTTCACTTTTCTTTTGCTTGCATGCATAGGTGAACGATCATCATTTTCTCAATTAGTACAGTGATTATACACATTTCATTTGAAGATGCCACTGATGACACTGTTATAGAGTTAGTTGTTTCACCTTCTCCCTTCTCAGATTCATTTTGATGAATGTAGATGATTTATCACCAGGTGTTGCTTCTCATTTAGATGACCACTGCTTGACCGATTTGTCAGATGAGACATACCCTTCAGGTATTTTTATATTTCTATTATGGTTTGCATTTCTTTTCTTATTCTTTCCTGTTCTAATAGCTCTAATGTGTTTTATATTTAGGTTCAGAGCTAACATATTTTACATCTAGAGTACCTTCTCGAGCTCGTATATATTTTGGTCGATAACTATTGAGTAGAGCTCATCATATTGTCACTACACTGCGGTATCTACTACTAGGCATGGACCTTGATGATTTGTCATTTCTAGATTTAGCTAGCTTCCATGTATAGGCTTCTCTACTTTTAGACTGTATTGTAACTTCTGGACTATGAGATGTAGCTTTAGAGACATGGGAGTACCTTTGCCGAGTGGTTGCTTTTGGATTGAACCACCTACACTTCATCTATCAGGAGTTAGCATTTGAAATTCTTGATGGCTTGTAGGATGGGGTAAGAGCTGCTTAGGGAAAGATAAAGAGAGCTTACATGGATCTTGACTTTGGCCTTCAAACTTTTAGGCACTACTAGCATGATATTTCAGAGGAGCAGCTTGAGCTTTTGGAGATATCAGTAGAGCTCAGGGCTTTGAGATAGTGGGAGAGGGCTCTTTTGGATAAATGATGAGAGCTTCGAGCTGTTGCAGCTTATATTGAGGAGGACTTCTCTTGGATAGCTACTAAGGTTGAGAGATTATAGTAGGATTTCTCGTCATCCATTGAGGAGTTTGATTTATTGCATCATCAATTAGAGACCACTCAGACTAGGCAAATGATGCTGCAGGATCACTTGCTCAAAGTTAGACAGTAGATAGGCGACTCCAGTGTAGACTTTGATAGCATTTTTGGCTTCTTTTTGGTTTGTATATATACCTGCATTTTATTTAAATTTCTCCCTTTTTTATTGAAATGGAATATTTTTAGACTTTGCCTTTTATATTTAATTAAAAGTGGCTCAAACCTTAAGTTTTATGAGCATAAAGAGTGTTAAAAAGTTCAGTCTTTAATACTTGTACGAACCTAAGGTCGAGCTAAAAGATCCATAGTTCAATAAACCTAAGGGCCAAACCTTTCAAATCTTTTATGCTCACGAACCTAAGGGTCGAGTTATTTTTATCAACCTAAATGGTTGAAACAAAATACAGGTTTAATAGGTCTAAGGACTGAATCTCTAAAAATATTTCATGCTCACAAATTTAAGGGTCGAGCTAAAATCCATTGGTTCAATAAGCCTAAGGGTTAAACCTTAAAAATCTTTAATGCTCACAAACCTAAGGGCTTAGCTATTTTCATCAACCTAAATGGTTGAATTGAAATGCAAGTTCAATAAATATATGGATCGAACCTCTAAAAATCTTTCATTCTCAAAAACTTAAGGGTCGACCTAAGATCCATTGGTTCAATAAGCCTAATATCTGAACCTTTAAAATCTTTTATGCTCACAAACTTAAGGATCGAGCTATTTTCGTCAACCTAAATAGTCAAAATGAAATATAGGTTCAGCTAGTCTAAGTATCAAACCTCAAAAAATCTTTAATGCTCACAAACTTAAGGGTCAGGCTAAGATCCACTGTTTCAATAAACCTAACGGTAGAGCCTCTAAAATCTTTTTTGCTCATAAACCTAAGGGTCGAGTACTTTTTATGAACCTAAATGGTTGAAAAAAAATACAGGTTCACCAAGTCTAAGGATCAAACCTCTAGAAATCTTTTATGCTCACAAACTTAAGAGTCGAGCTAAGATCCTCTGGTTCAATAACCCTATGGGACAACTCTTTAAAAATTTTTATGCTCACAAACCGAAGGGTCAAGTTGTTTTCATTAACCTAAATGGTTGAAATGAAATATAGGTTAAACATGCCTAAGGGCCAAACCTTTTTAAATCTTTTATTCTTGTAAACTTAAGGGTCAAGCTAAAATCCACAGGTTCAACAAGTCTAAGCACAAAACCTCTAAAAATTATTCATGCTCACAAACCTTCAGGTCAAGCTAAGATCCATTGCTTGAATAAGGCTAAGGGACAAACCTTTGAAATCTTTTATGCTCACACACCTAAGGATCGAGCTGGTTTCATCAACCTAATTGGTTAAAATGAAATACAGGTTCACCAAGCCTAAAGGCCGAACCTTACAAATCTTGCATACTCATAAACCTAAAGGCCGAGCTGTTTTCATCAATCTACCAATTGGATTGAAGAATAAATTTAAATTCAATAAGTTTAAAAGATTGAACTTCTAAACACTCTATGTGCTCATAAAACATAAGGGTCGAACCACTTTTGATCAAATATAAAAAACAAAAAGTCTAAAAATATGTCCATTCAATAAAACAAAAGAAGGAGGAAAATTAAATAAAATACATGCATATATATATACCAAAAAGAAGCTAGAAAAGGTGTCAGTCTGGACTAGAGGATGCATATCTGATGTCTAACTCTGAGTAAGCGATCCTTCAGCATTATCTGCCTAATTTGAGTGGTCTCTACAGATGATGCAACAAGTCAAACTCCTTGGTGGATGACGACAAATCCTACTATAATCTCTCAACTTCAGTAGCTATCCATGCAAAATTCTCATTAGTATAAGCAACCACTACTTGAAGCTCTCGTTATCTCTCCAAAAGAGCCCTCACCCCCTGTCTCAAAGCCTTGAGCTCTGTTGATATCTCCATACGCTCCAACTGCTCCTTTGAAATATCCTGCTAGCAGTGCCTTAAAGTCTGAAGGCAAAAGTTAAGATCTATGTGAGCTCTCCTCATCCTGCCCTAAGCATCTCTTACCCCATCCTCCAAGCCATAAGAAATTCAAAATGCTAACACTTGAGAGATAAAGTGCAGTGGGTTCAATCTTAAAGAAACCACTCAGCAAAGGTACTCCCACATTTCTAAAGTAGCATCCCAAAGTCCAAAAGCTGCAGAATAGTCTAAAAGTAAAGAAGCCTCTACATAAAAGCTAGCCAAATTTAGAAATGACAAATCATCAATGTCTACTCCTAGTAGTAGATGTCGCAGTGCAGTAACTATGTGATGAAGCTATACTCAACTGTTGTCAACCAAAATATCTACGAGCTCGAGAAGGTACTTTCGATGCAAAACATGTTAACTCTGAACTTAAATGTAAAACACATTAGAGCTATTAGAAATGGAAGGGATAAGAAAAGAAATGCAAAACTACGAAAGAAATAAAAAAATACCTAAAGGGTGTGTCTCATATGATAAATCTGTCAAAGTAATGATCATCTAAATGTAAAGCAACACCTAGTGATAAATCATTTACAATCACCAAAAACAAATCTAAGAAGGGAGAAGGTAAAATATCAAACTTTGTAACAGTGTCATTGATGACATCTTCAAATAAAATCTGTGTAGAATCACTATGCACTAACTGAGAAGATGATGATCGTTCACCTATGCATACATGTAAAAGAATAATGAAAAGGAGAAATATTGATTAATGAAACAAACAAGTAGATAAATATGTCATATATTTACCTTCTATGTCATCGAATGTATATTCAATAGATAGATGACTATCCACACCCAATATACCCAGTGAAAATTCAGGCTTTACATCCATGGGCTCGACATCTAAAACATAAATATATTGAAAGATTAAAGGAACAAATGAAATATAAAAAACTTATACATGTTAATACATGGTACTGGGCTCTATGTGGTGTCATGGTTTGTTAGGAAAATAGGAAAAGAGAAACCTGGAGGAGTATGTAGAGTAAATGGCTCTGAAATGGGTAAACTCAGCAGGTCGGCAGGGGTATGTCTGAATACTGCAATGAGAAGAGAACATGCATTGTGAAAATCTAAATATAAGAAAATTCTGAACTAAATATACATAAAGAAAGATGATTTAACTTGGAACTCAAAAGAAATTGTCAAGAAAAAAGAAAAGAGTTACTGTAGCAAAAACATTATTATCACAAAATGTTAATTACTAGTTAGTAAGTGTAAAACTAGTAAACAAACTACTAGTATACAACTAAAAACAATAGTCTGGTGTCAAGCTAACAAATAATTATTATCTACTCAAACAAACAAACAATCACATCTCTAAGCAATTTAGTCTAGAGGGCTAAATTATAAGACCCACCAATTAGGCTACTCCTAAAAGGAAGCAGTAAGACTCGTCATACCCAAATAATTAAGCAAATTCTAATAAGAGTCATTAGACCTATTATTTATGAAACTACTAAATAAAATATCAAACCACCAAGCAACCAAATTCAAACTAACATGTATATTATTCTAAAGGCTTAGGTTGTAAGACTGATTTTTAGGCAACTTCCAAAGGGAAGCTATAAGACCTACAAAAATAATTAAATCCACAGGCAACCTTACTGTAAAGCTAGATTATAAGACCCATCTTCGGGAAACTCATAAGTAGAGCCATAAGTCTCAGTCCAAACTAAACTTTTAAGCATCTTTTAAAAAAAGTTATAAAACTTGTTACTTGAGAGAAACTCTTCTAAAATTAAATCTGAACCTTTGAGCAGCCTTGCTGTAGAGCTAGGCTGTAAAACCCACTTATAAGCACACTTTAATTTTCATCAAATACAAATATATTTTATTTAATGCAATAATTTCACATATTTTATTATAAGCAACAAAGGCCAAATTAGAAATTAAAATCGGATTTAAGTAGAATGTATTGATATAACAAAACTATATTAAAAAAATGAATGTAATCCTAAAATGCTTTCTTATAGGATAAAATAATAACTTTGTACTTAAATTATTACAAACTAAAGCACTAAATATACATAAAGAAAGATGATTTAACTTAGAACTCAAAAGAAATTGTCAAGAAAAAAGAAAAGAGTTACTATAGCAAAAACATTATTATCACAAAATGTTAATTACTAGTTAGTAAGTGTAAAACTAGTAAACAAACTACTAGTGAACAACTAAAAACAATAGTCTGGTGTCAAGCTAACAAATAATTATTGTCTACTCAAATAAACAAACAATCACATCTCTAAGCAATTTAGTCTAGAGGGCTAAATTATAAGACCCACCAATTAGGCTACTTCTAAAAGGAAGTAGTAAGACTCATCATACCCAAAAAATTAAGCAAATTCTAATAAGAGTCATTAGACCTATTATTTATGAAACTACTAAATAAAATATCAAACCACCAAGAAACCAAATTCAAATTAACATGTATCTTATTCTAAAGGCTTAGGTTGTAAGACTCACTTTTAGGCAACTTTCAAAGGGAAGCTATAAGACCTACCAAACTAATTAAATCCACAGGCAACCTTACTGTAAAGCTAGATTATAAGACCCATCTTCGGGCAATTCATAAGTAGAGCCATAAGTCTCAGTCCAAAGTAAACTTTTAAGCATCTTTTAAAAAAAGTTATAAAACTTGTAACTTGAGAGAAACTCTTCTAAAATTAAATCTGAACCTTTGAGCAGCCTTGCTGTAGAGCTAGGTTGTAAAACCCACTAATAAGCACACTTTAATTTTCATCAAATACAAATATATTTTAATTAATGCAATCGTTTCACATATTTTATTATAAGCAACAAAGGCCAATTTAGAAATTAAAATCGGATTTAAGTAGAATGTATTGATATAACAAAACTATATTAAAAAAATGAAATGTAATCCTAAAATGCTTTCTTATAGGATAAAATAATAACTTTGTACTTAAATTATTACAAACTAAAGCAAAGTCTTCTGTTGCAATGAATTAAACAAAAACATTATTATTTTCTTGTGAATAGGATAGTGTAAGATTTTTAAATACTGATTTCATTATAAATTGAAATAAAATGATGGATATGCTTGCTTGTGAATAATATAGCATAAAGTATTTAAATATTTATTTAATTGTGAATTGAAATAGAAGGATAAATATGCTTAAGTCAGAAGCGAGTGTTACAGTCAAGCATAAAGCACACATGTGCGAGATCAAGTAGGTTGCAGGGGGATTTGTGCTTGCATGAACAAGAGAGTTAGACGACAAGATGACTGCCTACAGGAATAGCAATTTCATGTGTAAGGCTTTATCTAGGATTTGGATTAATCATACAGTGAAGGTGCAGGCTAGGGAGCAGAAGTCTAGCTTTTTGTGAGTAGGGCATGAGGGTCTAATTTGGCATAAATATTGGAAGCAAGCAGTAAGAGTTGTTCGCATGTTGATCATACACACCTAGAACAAGCAATGGTAAGTTATTGCGGGATCTTTAGTCAACATGTCTATTGACTAAAATACAATTAATCTTATTTTCATCTTTTTATCTTGAATTTTCTTTCTCGACCTCCTTATTTATTGAACTTGGTGTAATTCTTTTCACATTCTTGAATACTTAGCCTAAGTGCTCACATTCAACAAGAACAAGACAAATTTACACCTTCAATATCATCACTATATACGAAGAATCATGCTTTAAAATATTCTTGAGCTATAGGTCATGTTTACTTTACCCCAGCATGTGGAGCATCAAGCATGTATGTGAGATTTGTAACTTCGTTGATCGTCATGCCTATAGGTTGGGAGTCATGTTATGACATGCTTTTCAATATATCGGATTGTATTCTTAAGATGCACCACCTTGCATGCTCTATATTACTTTGCATATTTTTATAAACAATTTTACATGCTTCTCAATGTGACACATCACAAAACATTTGGTATGCTCTGTTGCATTGTATGGGATGCATCATTTTGCATGCTTTTAATACTTCATGTCATGTGCTTTTTGAAGCGCCATATTACTAGCAATTCAATGCCTACATAATAGAATTCATGTTTAAAATGTTCAAACTTTCAAGCTTTTTTTAAACAACATAATGTATATTTTTTATGCCTTGCTTTACATATTTTTCAGCATACCATCTTGCTCATTTTCATTTATAAAGCATGCTTGTATTTACACCTTTTACAATAATAAAAGGTTTTCATTTTTCTCTTTTTTTTAGTCAAAAAATTCTTGGGTGATTTTCACGTAAGGAATTCGTTTCAAGCATTGAGTATATAGTTTTCATTGTTCTTCTTTTGTCTTTTCTGACCAAGATGTTGGATTGGAGGAGATATCGATCATTATCTTGTACTGAGCCTTCAGAAGAAGATATTTGGAAAGAGGTCGATTCATACAATCTTACGCAATTGGTTATGATTTCAGACCGACTATAATTGCATAGAGAGATGTTGGTTGATGGAGATATATACAACGACCTCTTTACTCAATCACCTTGTATGTTTCCATTTTATTCTAATTTTTTTATTTTATATGGTTTTCAAATTAGGTCATCACTCTCAGACTACGACATAGTGATGGTGTTTGTCTGGATCATATTGTCAAGGGGCTGGGTTACGGCGATCAAGATGTTTTACAGTTGACTTAGTAGAGAGTACATGTACTATAAGTTCGCTTAGCTATCGTCTATTACATAATGAGGTCAAAGAATAATACTACGCTCCTACATTAGGTAGTCCCGTTTAAGTTCTAAGTTGTTATACTGGCTTGGCCCGCTATATGCTCAGGAGGCATCAGCAGATATTGAGACAAGCTAAAGTGTACAAAGCCATTTATCTCTCACTTTTTGGTTACAATCATTTATCTTCTTCTAGGTTTTAGAGTGTTATTGAACATTGGGATAGTCTTACGATTACTTCTTGTGCTGGACCCAATGAGATAAGAGTTACTTTGTGGGATATGCACATTATTTCTAGTCTACCAGCTCTGCGTATGCCAATGAAGAATGAATCCCTTTAGATTATGATTTATTTGAGTGTCAACCAACTGGTCAATAGAGGAGAGGATAATTTGTGTACTCACAAGGGCTTTACTAGAGTTTGAGGCATTATTACCACCTCTATCAACAGAAGAAGAGGGATCGTGGTAGGAGCGCGATTATTAACTTGGATACCTGAATTAAGAGCTTTTTATTTCCAACAGTACTTACTATAGAATTTGTACATGTTTATGATCCTTTCAATAGGGGATCACAAAATACATAGATGTATTCAGAGGATCTATTTGAGTCATTATTGGCAGATAGATCGTAGCCCATTTTAGCCAAATGATTCTTGGAGGATAAGCAACTAGTGTCTTTCATTGCTACGTGGCTTTGTTACTTTATTTTTCCTAACATAAGTAGACTTTTTTAACCTAGTACTCTTTTGATGGCTAGTTTAATAGCGAGTGGGAGGCAAGTCTTTGCCATAATTTAAGGTAGATTTATACTACATATGATCATACTCAGTGTAGCGTGGAGATTTCTTGGCATTGCCTCATTGATGAATATATATACATGTTGTCGGTGCTGTTAACTATCTAGAGATACCAGGTTACTTTACAGAGCATCGCTTTCCTTCTTTCGTTCAGTTAGAAAGAGCGACATTCACTACAAATTGAGCTCTGATCTAGCTGTTTTTGTTTGCACCTCTACTGATGACTGATCATTACAAACTATTCTATAGATCTCCTTATGGCTCTTTACCTCCATAGTGCTTTATTATTTCATTATCTAATTCCCAGACTGAGAGGAGGACTCTTATTTTACTTACCAGGTCAAGCTACATACCGATTGTACATACTTTATTAGTATGAAACCTATTTGGGTTTCTTAGGCAACATAGCTCGGTGATATTGGAGGGATATAATCCCAACGAGGCAACGAGACAAATTGGACTGGTTCAAGCCACTCATTTAGATGGATTACCAATTATTCCTATAATAGTTAACACACGTCAACTGGGCTCTCTTCCATTGTCAGTACATTTGGAGGCATCTTCCATGACCTGGTCATTTCTTCTTCACCATGGAAGTAAAGTAGGAGTGCCTCCAAACATGCAAGATGCCTCCAAACATACTGATAATGGAAGAGAGCCAAGTTGACGTGTGTTAACTTTATGAAGAACTACTGGTAATCCATCTAAATGAGTGGCTTGAACCAATCCAAACTGTCTGGCTTCCCAGTTAAGATTATATCCCTCCAATATCACCAAGCCATGTCTTCTGTAATAAACACAACTAGGTCTCATGCTAACAAAGTATGTAGCAATCGGTTTGTAGCCTGACCTGATAAGCAAAATTGGAGTCCCCCTCTCAGTCAGAGAATAAGCCAACGAAACACCAAAGTACTGTGGAGGTAAAAAATTGCAAGAGGATCTGTAGATCAATTTATAATGATCAGTCATCCATAAATGTGTAAACATAAATAGCTGAATTTGAGCTCTATCTTTCGAAGAAATCTCTCATGTTAATTAAACCAAAGAAGAAAGGCAGTGTTCTATATAGTAACTTGGTATCACTAAATTATTGAAAGTGACAGTAATGTGTATATGTATCCATCCGTAAAGGTAGTGCCAAGGAATATCCATGCTACACTGACCATGACCGTATGTAGCATACATTTGCCCCAGACTATGGATAATTTATGCAATAACTATTGAGGCTACTGAGACTCTTCCCCCAGTCAATATCAAACTAGCCATCAAAAGAGTGTTGGGTCAAAAAACTCTACTTTGGCTAAGAAAAATAAAGTAATAGAGCCATGTAGCAATGAAAGATACCCAAAGCATATCATCTAAAAATCCTCTAGCTAAAATAGGTTATAATCTATGTGCTGATCCTAGCTCATATAGATCCTCTGAAAACTACTCCATATCATAAAATCTCCGGATAAAAGGATAATAAATATGTGTAAAATCTGTAGTAAGTACAGCTTGAATCAACAAGCTCTCAATCTAAGTGTCCATGTAAATAACCACTTTACGACCACGATCATGCCTCCTCTTCTTCTATTGACAAAGATGGTAATAATGACTCAAACTCTGGTGAAGCCCTAGTGAGTATACAGATTCTCTTCTCCTCTACTGCCCAGCTAGTCGATGCTCAGATAAATTATAATCCAAAGAAATACATTTCTCATATGGAATGCCTAGAATTGGTAGATTAAAAATAATATATAGATCCCACAAAGTAACTTCTTCTTTTTGGGTACAACCCAATAAGTATTTGTAGCACTGTCCCATTATTCAATAATACTTTGAAGCAGAAAGAGGATAAATGATTTTAATCAAAAAGTGAGATATAAATGTTTGTACACTCCAGCTTATCTCAATATATGTTGGTGTCTTCTAAACATGTAACGAGCCCATCTAGTGTAACCATTGAGAACCTGAATGAGACTACCAAATATTGGAGCATAGTGTTATTCTTCAACCTCATGATGTAGCAGACGATAGCTAAGTAATCTGATAACACCTATATGCTTTGCTAAGTTAGCTACTAGTTGTATAACGTCTTGATCCCCATAACTCAGACCCTCAATAATGCGATCTAAAGAAGTACCATCACTATGCCGTAGTCTGAGAGTAATGACTTGGTCTAAAAGAACATGTCTAATTAAAAAATCCAAATCAAATGGAAACATTCAAAAAAATGAGAGAATTGGTTGTCAAAAATGTTTCTGTCAATCAATATTTCTCTATACTAAAATAACTGATCTACAAATCGAAGCTGAATGGGAACCATCAAAATCATCAATCTCCTACCAAATAGCCTCTTCTGGAGACTCCATACTAGATAATGAATGATGTCTATGCCAATTAGACATTATAACATAAAACAAAAAGGATGGGCAATAAAAATCATGTAATAAATAACTACAATGAATTTATCGTGTGAAAGTCACACAATGAATATGTTAGGAGGCAATTTGTTAACTGAAATAAACTTGATAAAATAGAGTAGGAGAAAAATAATAATAGAACAAAAAAATGCATCTTTCTGATCTGATCCCACAATAACCAGTTGATCATCAAATAATGCATCTCCTTGTTATTGTAACTCTCTTTCAGCAAATAAAGACAATAATTACATCAAAAATTGTAACAAAAAAAATTAACACTTACCCTTTCAATTTCTCAGAAATCGATCTCTACCTCCTTACACATGAAGCCCAAGTACGAGTTATCCTGATTGTGAGCCTTTTCTATAAAGCCGCCTCTTAACCACGAGCAAGTCTTCTCTCCCTACACCCCACTTCAACTTCTGAATGATATATCCTTCCACATGAAGCCCAATGGCGAGTTATTCTGATTGTGATCCCCTGTCTACAAAGCTGCCTCTTAACCACGAGCAAGTCTTCTATCTCCCTACACCCCACTTCAACTCCCGAACAGCCTAGCTCGTCATCTTCACCTAATTGTGCACCCCCCGAGCAGCCTAGCTCGTCGTCTTCACCTCACATCGTCTAACACCTCCGTCTGGCCCATTCTCACATGTGAAAACCCATGCACCCATTTGGCTACTCTCATTCACTCAAGCATGAAATGACCTAGCCTTTGCTCATATATGACACTCCATCCTCTGATCTTCACATGACATGCCTAGTCCGCCTCGCCCCAACCTATGCCAATCGGCCCGAAATCCAACAATCAAGCCAATTTATGAACTCCAAAACCCTTCCATCACTCATCCACGTGAGCTAAATTGCTTCTATCTCTCACTCCATCATCTGAATTATCTCACTTACAGTGCCTCGAAGTCTAAAGGCCAAAGTCAAGATCCATGCAAGCTCTCCTCAACCTCTTCTAAGCAACTGTTACCCCATCCTTCAAGCCTAGTGGTAGATGCTGCAGTGTGGTGATAATGTGGTAGATGCTGCAGTGTGGTGATAATGTGATGACCTCTACTCAACAGCTATCGACCAAAGTATCTGCGAGCTCGAGAAGGTACTTTGGATGCAAAACATGCTAACTCTAAACCTAAATGTAAAACACATTAGAGCTATTAGAAAAGGATGGGATGAGAAAAGAAATGCAAAACTACAAAAGAAATATAAAAATACTTAAAGGGCGTGTCTCATCTGACAAATCTATGACACAGTGGTCATCTAAATGAGAAGCGACACCTGGTGAAAAATCATATACAATCACCCAAGTCTAATTTGAGAAGGGAGAAGGTGAAATAGCTAACTTTGTAACAATATCATGAGTGGCATCTGCAAATCAAATTTGTGTAGAATCACTATGCACTAACTAAGGAGGTGATGATCATTCACCTATGCGTACAAGCAAAAGAAAAGTGAAAAGGAGAAATATTGACTAATGAAATAAACATTTAGATGAATATGCCATATATTTACCTTTAGTGTCATCAAAATGTTATTCAATAGCCAGATGACTGTACACACTCAAGATACCTAGTGAACATTTAAGCTCTGTATCCATGGGCTCTACATTTGAAACATAAACATATTGAAGGACTGAAGGAACAAATGAAATATAAAAAAAATATACATGTCAATACCTGGCACTGGGCTTGAAATGGTGTCGTGGTTTAATAAGAAAATAGGAAAAGGAAACATAGAGTAGTATGTAGAGTATCTAGCTCCAAAATAGGAGAGCTCAGCAGGTCGGCAGGGGTATGTTTGAATACTGCAATGATAAGAGACCATGTGTTTTGAAAATCTGAATACAAGAAAAATCTAAAAATAATATACATAAAGAAATATGATTTAACCTGGAACATTATGGAATCCTGATGTCTAAGGTAACCCTTGTCAATAGAAGGGGAGATCTTTCTATATGCATGCGCTGCAACATTTGCATTTTAGTATGCATGAAAGGTCTTCAAATTTTAAAATTCAACTCGCCAAGCAGGGTCTTCAAATTTTAAAGTTCAACTTACCAAGATCAAATATTTAACTATGCAAGGTCTTTGAAAATTTAAACCATCCACCCAGATTAAAAATCATGATGTAGGTCTTCATATTTTAAAACCACCCACCCGTATTAAAAATCATGGTGCGGTCTTCGGATATAAAATTCATCTCGCCCAGATCAGAGATTAATGGCGTGATGTCTTGAGTTTGAAATTCTTGTCATCCTTTTAATTTCATATATTATGTTTAATTAAATCTTATTACAAAATACTCGAATAATTATATATAGGATGGAATAGTAATTAGCCATCAATAAATCTTCCTTGTACATTCATGGGCCTTTAGATGATGGAGACTAAATGATTAAGATTATAATTGATTTACTATCTTATACTCAAGAGCATTTTTTGGGGATAAAAATTCTTAGATAGAAGTATAAGAGACAATGGTTCTCTGTATACTTTGAACTAGATGCAGAGTGAATCGTTCCCACACAGACAGAAGTGTGCGGAGGGATTTTGACATTCACGCGTGTGGTGTGAAGGAGAGAGGAGCAATTCAGCTCACGTGGATGAGTGCTAAAGGGGTTTCAGCATTCAAGAATTGGCCTGACTATTGGATTACGGGTCGATTGGCTTAGGTTAGGGCGAGGTGGCCTAGGCATGCCATGTGAAGAGTAGAGGATGGGATGTCCGATGTGAGCAGAGGTTGGGTCATTTGATGCTTGCACGAATGGGAGTTGTCGAACTTGTACATGGGTGTTCGCACAAGGGAAAGGGCCGGACAAACATATCGGATGCAGTGAGGTGAAGATGACAGGCTTAGCTGCTCAGTGCTTGGGTAATCTGGAGGTGATTAGATCAGAAGCATGGACAGAGCGGGTGTGAGGCCCTCCGGCGGTATATATTTCATTAAGGAGTAAATATGGGGTGTAGGGAGATGGAAGACTTGCTCGCGATTATGTGGCAGCCTCACAAACAGTGAAGGAGGTAGTGATCGATTTTAGAAAAATTAAAAGTGTAAGTGTCAATTTTTTAGTTCCATTTTCTGATGTAATTATTTTCTTAATTTGTGGAAAGCGAGTTACAATAACAAAGAGAAACATCATTTGATGATCAATAGATTATTGTAGGATCATATCAGAAAGATGCATTTTTTCCATTATTATTTTTCTCCTTCTCTATTTTATCCATTTTTTTAGTCAACAAATTGCCTCCTAACAGATTTGTTGTGTGAATTTCACACGATGAATTCATTGCAGATATTGATTGTAAGATTTTCATTGCCCTTCCTTTTTGTTTCAGGTTATAAGGTCTGATTGTCATAGAACCCATTCATTATCCAGAACTGAGCCTCTAGAAGAGGTTATATAGATGGAGATTGATGATTATGATGGTTCCCAGTCAGCTTCAACTTCAGACCGATGGTTTTGGTATAGAGAGATGTTGATTGATAGAGAAATTTTTGACAACATACTCTCCTGATCTCCTTAAATGTTTCCATTTGATTTGGATTTTCTAATTGGACATAATCCTTTAGAATGGGTCATCACTCTCAGACTATGGCATAAGGATGGTACTTCTTTGGATCACATTATTAAGGGACTTAGTTATGGGGTTCAAGACATTTTACATCCAGAATTGAATTGGCAGAGCATACAGGTGTTGTTAGATTACTTAGCTATCATCTACTACCTCATGAGCTACATGAATAACATTATGCTCCAATGATTGGTAGTCCCATTCAGGTTCTCAATGGTTACATTAGATGGGCTCATTACATGCTCAAAAGACACCCACATATATTGAGATAAGTTAGAGTGTACGAAGTTATTTATATCTCACTTTTCGATTACAGTCATTTGTCTTTTTCCTAGCTTTAGAGTGTCATTGAATACTGGTAGAGTGATACGAATACTTGTTGGGTTGAACCCAACGAGATGACATTTATTTTATGGGATCTGAATATTATTTTTAGTCTATCAGTTCTAGGCATTCCATATAAGGAATGTATTCCTTTGAATTATAATTTATTTGAGTGTCAACCAGCTGGGCAGCAGAGGAGAGGAGAATTTGTATACTCATCAGAGCTTCACCTGAGTTTGAGGCATTATCACCACCTTTGTCAGCAGATGAAGAGGGGTGATGGTCGTAGAGTAGTGATTTACTTGGACACCTCGATTGAGATCTTATTGCTTTCAGCAATACTTACTGTAGATTTTGCATATATTTATGATACTTTTAGCAGGAGATTACATGATATTGAGCACTATTCAGAGAATCTATTTATGCCAGGATCAGTAGATGGAGTGCATCCTATTTTTGCTAGAGGATTTTTAGATGATATGCTTTTAGTGTCATTCATTGCTAGGTGGCTTTGTTAGTTTACTTTTCTTAGCTAGAACAAAATTTTCCAAACGAGCACTCTTTTGATGGCTAGTTTGATGGTGAGTGGGAGGAGAGTCTCACTAGCCTCTGTAGTTCTGGCACAAATTTTCCATAATCTGGGACAGATTTGTACTGCATACAGTCGTGCTTAGTGAAGTGTGGATATTCCTTGGCACTACCTTTATGGATGGATACATAAAAACAATGCTGGCGCTTTTAGCTGTACAAAGCTACCAGGTTACTATATACAGAGTGTCACTTTTTTTCTTTGGTTTAGTTAGCTAAAGTGACTTCTTCTATAGATAGAACTCATATTTACATATTTATGTTGCTCTTTTGTGGATGACTAATCGTTATAGACTTATGTACGAATCATCGTGTGGTTTTTTACCTCCACAATACTTCAGTATTTCGTTAGCTGATTCCAAGACTGAAAGGGGGACTACCATTTTACTTTCTAGGCCAGGCTAAAAATCAATTGCTATATACTTTATTAGCATGAGACTTAGTTGGGTTTATTACAGAAGATATGGCTCCATGATATTAAAGGGTTATAATCCCAATCAGGCAGCAAGATAGTTTGGACTGGTTCAAGCAACTCATTTAGACGTATTACCAGTCACTCATGGGATAGATGACACACATCAACAGGCCTCTCTTCCATTGTCAATATGTTTAGAGGCATCTCCCGTGACCTGGGCATTTCTTCTTCAGCTTGAGATTGGTTCTTGGTTCAATATTTCTCATATGGATGCTCCGACTAGCATTTCACGCCTACGACGGTCTTGAACTCGTCACACTTTTTCTCATTTTTTGAGATGGAGATCTGAGTATATAGCAAATGGATTAGAGGATAGAGACCATAGAGGTACCCTTTAATGCCTCAGGGTCGTATTGTTGTGTATAGGGAGATGTCTGGAGCTGATGATAGAAGAAAGAAGAGGAGTCCTAAACCTCCTTTTAAACATGGTGGCCCAGGTATGTGATATGTATTATTATTGTTTATAAGTTTACCCTTTGAAAGCTTCCTCAAAATGCACTGAATGTGGAAGGGAGCACAGTTGACGTGTGTCAACTATACTAGGAACAACTAGTAATCTGTCTAAAAGAGTGGGCTGAATCAGTCCAAACTGTCTCGCTACTCGTTGGGATTATATCCCTCTAGTATCGCTAAATCGTGTCTTCTGTAACAAACCCAACAAGCTCTGATGCTAATAAATATATAGCAATTACTACATAGCCAGACCTGGAAAGTAAAGTAGGAGAGCCTCTCTCAATACGGGAATTAGCTAACGAAACACTGAAGTACTGTAGAGGTAAAAATTCATAAGGAGATCTATAGATCAGTTTGTAACAATCAGTTATTCATAGATGTGCAAACATAAATAATCAGATCTAAGCTAATTGTGAAGAGGAGGTCGCTCAAGCTAACTGAACCAAATAAGAAAAGTGACACTCTGTAAAGTAACTCGGTAGCTCTAGAGAGCTGAAAGCCCTGACAACATGTATATATATCCATCTATGAAGGTAGTGCCACAAAATCTCCATGGTACACATAGTATAATAGTATGTAATACAAATTTGCCTCAAATTATGGAAAATCTACATAAGAACTGCAGGGGCAAGTGAGATTCTCCTCCCACTTACTATTAAGCTAGCCATCAAAAGAGTACTACGTCAAAATACTCTACTCTGGCTAAGAAAAAATCAAGTACCAAAGCCACATAGCAATGAAAGACACTAGTAGCATATCCCACAAAAATCCTTTGGCTAAAATGGGCTACAAACTATCTATTGATCATCGCTCAAACAGATCCTTTGAATATTGCTCTGTATTATGTGATCCCTTACTGAAAGGATTACAAGCATATACAAACTCTACAGTAAGTATAAATGGAAGCAACAAGCTCTCAATATAGGTGTCCATGTAAATAACCGCTCTACGACCACAACCCCTCTTCTTCTGCTGACAGAGGTGGTAATAATGCCTCAAACTCTAGTGACACTCTAGCGAGTACATAAATTCTCCTCTCCTCTACTGCCTAGCTAGTTGACGCTTAAATAAATTATAACCAAAAGGGATACATTCTTCATATGAAATACCCAAAACTGATAGACAAGAAATAATCTGCAGATCCCACAAAGTAACTATCATCTCGTTGGGTTGAACCGAACAAGTTTTCATAGCTTTGTACCAGTGTTCAATACCACTCTGAAGCCAGGAAGAAGATAAATGACTATCAATAAAAAGTGAGATATAAATGGCTTTTTACACTCTAGCTTTTCTAAATATCTGCTGATGCCTCCTGAGCATGTAGTGGGCTAAACCAGTGTAACCACTAAGAACCCGAACAGGGCTACTAAACACAGGAGCGTAGTGCTGTTCTTTGACTTCATGATGCAATAAATGGTAGCTAAGCAAACTGATAGTACCCGTACTCTCTATTAAGTCAGCTGTAAGCTGTAAAATGCCCTGATCGTCATAACCGAGTCCCTTGATAATTTGATCTAGACAAACACCATCACTATGTCGTAGTTTGAGAGTGACAACCCAATCTGAAGAATCATGTCTAGTAAAAAAATCATAATCAAATAGAAACATATGAGGAGATTGAGTAAAGAGGCCGTCATATATATCTCTATCAACCAATATCTCTCTATGCCAATATAGCTAGTCTAAAAATAAGATTGTATGCATCGATATCTTTCCAAATATCTTCTTCTGAAGGCTCGGCACAAGGTAATGATGCAAATCTACTCCAATCCAATATCTTGGCCTGAAATGATAAAAGAACAATTAAAACCGTAAAATTAATGCTTGCAACGAATTCCTTGCATGAAAAACACCCAAGAATTTTGTCGGGAGGCAATTTGTTAAATAAAAAGTTTAAGAGAGAGAGAGAGAGATAGAGAGAAATAGAAAAAACCTCTCATCATTGCAAAATGTGTAAATACAAGTATATTTTATAAATGAAAGTGAGCAATATGGTGTGCTGAAAAGTATGCAAAGCAAGGCATAAAAAAATGTACATTATAATTTTTAAAAAAGCATCCAGTTGTAACATTTTAAACATGAATTCTATTATGTAGGGCATTGAATAGCTAGGAATATGGTGCTTCAAAAAGAACATGACATGAAGTATTAAAGGTATGCAAAATGAAGCATCTCACACAATGCAATAGAACATACCAAATTTTTTGTGATGTGTCAAATCGAGAAGCATGTAAAATGGTTCATAAAAATGTGCAAAGTAATGCAGAGCATACAAAGTGCTGCATCATAAATATGCAATATGATACATTAAAAAGCATGGCATAACATGAATCCCAACCTTTAGGTATGACCATCAACGAAGTTGCAAATCCCACTTAGATGCTTGATGCTCCACATGTTAGGGTATAGTAAACATGACCTATAGCTCAAGAATACTGCAAAGCATGATTCTTAACATATAATGATGATATTGAGGGTGTAAATTTCTTTTGTTCTAATAGGATGTCAGTACTCATGTGGAGTAATCAAGAATTTGAAAAGAACTACATACTTCAATAAATAAGGGGGTCGAGAAAAAAAAATCAAGCTAAGAAAGATGAACATAAGATCTATTGTGTTTCAGTCTAGCAACATGTTGACTAAAAATTAACATAAAAAAAAGATGAAGATGAGAAACGGAGAAATTAAAAAAAAAACTTTTGAATTGAAGAGATACATCTCTTCATGAGATAACCTTCAAACTGGTCCCACTGCCAGCAATGGATCGTCAATGAATACATCTCTTCAACACAATAACTTCCTTCAATATTCAATTTGATAAAAAGGGGAAGAAACATAAAGAAAAAAAGTTACTCACTTTATCTCCCTAACACCATTCCCTCATCCACAAGCTGCTTTCGACCATACCCAAGCTGCTCGCATAAATCTCCTTTGCCTCCACTCCACCGAAGGTCCAACCAATCGGCAAACCCTTTCTTCTTGATTCTTCCAACTAGGTAAAGAACGTGCAATAACTTACCACTGCATGTTCTAGGTGCATATGATCCACACGTGAATGCCTCTTATTTCTTGCTTTCGATATTTATACCAAATTAGACCTTCAAGCCCTTCTCGCAAAAAGCCAGACTTCCCCTCTCTAGCCTGCACCATTACTGTATGCTTAATACAAATCCTAGACGAAGCCATATGTACGAAATTGCTATCCCAACAGGCTGTCATCCTGACGTCTACCTCTTCTGTTCACGCCAATGCAAAACTCCCTGCAATTTACTTGATCTCGCAAAATTAAGATAGTCTAATTTGAATGCATGTTTTTTATCTGACTTTAACACCTGCTTCTTACTTAAGCCTGTCCATCCTTTTTTTTAAATTTATAATGAAATAAATATTTAAATACTCTATGTTGTCTTATTCACCAGTAAGACTGTTTGTCCTTCTATTTCAATTTATAATGAAATCAATATTTATAAACCTTATGGTGTTCTATTCACAAGCAAACAGTAACTTTTTTGTTTCATTCACTACAACTGAAGTCTATGCTTTAGTTTGCAATAAGTTAAGTACAAAGTTATATCCTATAAGAAAGCATTTCATGATTGTATTTCATTTTTTTAAATACAAATTTATAATATCAATACATTTTGCTTAAATCCAATTTAAATTTCTAATTCAGCCTCTATTTTTTATAGTTAAATATGTGATATGATTGCATTAATTAAAATATATTTTTATTCAATGCAAATTAAAGTGTGCTAATTAGAGGATCTTACAACTTGGCTCTATAGTAAGATTGCCCAAAGATTCAGATTTAATTTTAGAGAAGTTTCTCTTAAGTAATAGGTCTTACAACTTCTTTTAGAAGAAGCCCGAAATTTTAATTTGGATTGAAACTTACGGCTCTTCTTATGAATTGCCCAAAGATGGGTCTTACAACCTAACTCTATAACAAGGCTGACTAGGGATTTAATTATTTGGGTAGGTCTTATAGCTTTCCTTTAGAATTTACCTAAAAGTGGGTTGTACAACCTAATCCTTTAGATTAAGTTGCACACTAATTTGAATTTGGTTGCTTGGGAGTTATATTTTATTTAGTAGTTTTCCAAATAATAGATCTCACGAATCCTATTAGAAGTTACCGAATAATTTGGGTATGACGGGTCTTACTGCTTTCTTTTGGAAGTAGTCCAATTGGTAGGTCTTATAATTTATCCCTCTAGACTAAACGGCCTAGAGATTTGATTATTTATTTGTTTGAGTAGACAGCAATTATTTGTTAGCTTAACTCCAGACTATGATTTTCAGTTGTTCAATAGCAGTTTGTTTACTAGTTTTACACTTACTAGTCAGTAATTATCATTGTGTGACACTAGTATTTTTGCTATAGTAGCTATTTTTATTCTTCTTGGCAGTTTCTTTTCAATTCCAAGTTAAATCATCTTTTTTTATGTATATTTATTCAGATTTTTCTTGTATTAAGATGTTCACAATGCATGTTCTCTTTACATTGTAGTATTTAGACACACCCATGCCGACCTACTGCATTCTCCCATTTTGGAGCCAGATGCTCTACATACTCCTCTATGTTTCCCTTTTCATATTTTCTTACCAAACCATGGTACCACTTCGAACCCAGTACCAGGTATTGACATGTATAATTACTTTAAATTTCATATATTCAATCAATCCTTCAATATGTTTATATTTCAGATGTCGAGCCCGTGGATGAAGAGCCTAAATTTTCACTGGGTATCTTGAGTGTGCACAGTCATCTGACTATTGAATATACATTTGATGATACTAAAGGTAAATATATGACATAATATCAACCTGTTTATTTTATTACTCAGTATTTCTCCTTTTCACTTTTCTTTTGCATGTATGCATTGGTGAACGATCATCATCTTCTCAATTAGTGCATAGTGATTCTACACATATTTCATTTGAAGATCTCATAGATGACACTATTAAAGAATTAGTTGTTTCACCTTCTCCCTTCTCAAGTTCAATTTGATGATTACATATGATTTATCACTAGGTGTTGCTTCTCATTTAGATGACCACTGCTTGAAAGATTTACTAGATGAGACATGCCCTTCAGGTATTTTTATATTTTTATTGTGGTTTTGCATTTCTTTTCTTATCCTTTCCTTTTCTAAAAACTCTAATATGTTTTATATTCAAGTTCATAGCTAACATGTTTTACTTCCATAGTAACTTCTAGGCTAGCATATATTTTGGTCTACAGCTGTTGAGAAGAGCTCGTCACATTGTCACTACACAGTGATGTCTACTACTAGGCACGGACCTTGATGATTTTCCATTTCCAGATTTGGCTAGCTTCCATGTAAAGGCTTCTTAACTTTTTGACTGTGTTGTAGCTTCTGGACTACGAGATGCAACTTTAGACACATGGGAGTACATTCACCGAATGGTTACTTTTGGATTGAACCGCCTACACTTTGTCTCTCAAGAGATAGCATTTAGAATTTTTGAAGGATTGGAGGATGGGGTAAGAGCTGCTTTGGAAAGGATGAAGAGAGCTTACATGGATCTTAACTTTGGCCTTCAGACTTTTAGGCACTACTACTGAAATATTTCAGAGGAGTAGGTTCAGCATTTAGAAATATCAGTAGAGCTCATGGCTTTGAGACAGTGGGAGAGGGCTCTTTTGGAGAGATAATGAGAGCTTCGAGTAGCGGCTGCTTATACTGAGGAGGACTTCGCTTGAATAGCTACTGAGGTTGAGAGATTATAGTAGGATTTCTCATCATTCATCGATGAGTTTGATTTTTTGCATCATCAGTTGGAGACCACTCAGACTAGGCAAATGATGTTGCAGGATCTCTTGCTCAAAGTTAGATAGTAAATTGGCATCCTCCAGTTTAGATTTTGACAGCTTTTTTGGCTTCTTTTTGGTTTGTATATATGCCTGCATTTTATTTAATTTTGTCCCTTTCTTATTAAAATTTCATATTTTTAGATTTTTAGTCTTTTATATTTAATTAAAAGTGGCTCAAACCTTAGGTTCTGGGAGCACATAGAGTGTTTAAAAGTTTAGTCTTTAATACTTGCACGAACCTAAGAGTCGAACTAAAAGATCCATTGGTTCATTAAACCTAAGGGTCAAACCTTTCAAATCTTTTAGGCTCACAAACCTAAGGGTCAATGTTTTTTATCAACCTAAATGGTTGAAATAAAATAAAGTTTCAATAAACCTAAGGACTGAATCTCTTAAAATCATTCATGCTCACAAACCTAAGGGTTAAGCTAAAATCCATTGGTTCAATAAGCCTAGGGTTAAACCTTTAAAATCTTTAGAGCTCACAAACCTAAGGGTTTATCTATTTCATCAACCTAAATGGTTAAAATGAAATGCAGGTTCAATAAGTCTAAGGATCAAACCTCTAAAAATCTTTCAGTCTCATAAACTTAAGTGTCGACCTAAGATCCATTGGTTTAATAAGCCTAATGTCTAAACCTTTCAAATCTTTTATGCTCACAAACCTAAGGGTCGAGATGTTTTCATCAACCTAAATAGTTGAAATGAAATACAAGTTCAATAGGTCTAAGAAGAGAACCTTAAAAAATCTTTTATGCTCACAAACTTAAGGGACAAGCTAAGATCCATTGGATCAATAAACCAAAGGGCCAAACCTTTAAAATCTTTTACGATCATAAACCTAAGGATCGAGTTATTTTTATCAACCTAAATGGTTGAATGAAAATACAAGTTCAATAAGTGAAAGGATCAAACCTCTAGAAATCTTTTATGCAGACAAACCTAAGGGTTGAGCTAAGATCCACTGGTTCAATAAGCATATGGGCCAAATATTTAAAATTTTTATGCTCACAAACCTAAGGGTCGAGTTGTTTATATTAATCAAAATGGTTGAAATGAAATATAGGTTCAACATGCCTAAGGGCTAAACCTTTCTAAATCTGCTTTTCTCATAAACTTAAGGGTCGAGCTAAAATCCATAGGTTCAAAAAGTCTAAGGGCCAAACCTCTAAAAATTATTCATGCTCAAAAACCTAAGGGTTGAGCTAAGATCCATTGGTTCAATAAGGCTGACAGCTGAACTTTTAAAATCTTTTCTACTCACATAACTAAGGGTCGAGCTATTTTCAACAAACTAATTGGTTGAAATAAAATATAGGTTCACTATGCCTGAGGGTCGAACCTTAAGAATCTTGCATGCTTATAAACCTAAAGGTCGAGCTATTTTCATCAATCTACCAAATAGATTAAAGAATAAAAATAAATTCAACAAGTCTTAAAGATTGAATTTCAAAATACTTTATGTGCTCACAAAACCTAAGGGTCGAGCCACTTTTAATCAAATATAAAAGACTAAAAGTCTAAAAATATGCCAATTCAATAAAATAAAAGAAGGAAGAAATTTAAATAAAATGCATGCATATATATACCAGAAAGAAGCTAGAAAATGTGTCAAAGTCTATTCTGGAGGTTGTATATCTGCTGTCTAACTCTAAGCAAGCGATCCTTCAGCATCATCTACCTAGTCAGAGTGGTCTCCAACTAATGATGAAATAAGTTAAACTCCTAGGTGGATGACGACAAATCCTGCTATAATCTCTAAACTTCAATAGCTATCCAAGCATAATCCTCCTCAGTATGAGCAGCCACTACTTGAAGCTCTCGTCATCTCTCCAAAAGTACCCTCACCCGCTATCTTAAATCCCTGAGCTCTACTGATATCTCCAAAAGCTCAAGCTGTTCCTCTGAAATATCCCACTAGCAACGCCTTAAAATCTGAAGGCAAACGTCAAGATCCATGGGAGCTCTCCTCATCCTATCCTAAGCATTTCTTACCCCATCCTCTAAGCCATCAGGAATTCAAAATGCTAACTCCATAGGGAATAAGTGTAGTTGTTTCAATCCAAAATATACCACTCGACAAAGGTACTCCCACATCTTTAAAGCAGCATCCCGGAGTCCAAAAGTTACAGCATGGTCTAAAAGTAGAGAAGCCTCTACATAAAAGCTAGCCAAATCTAGAAATGGAAAATCATTAAGGTCCACTCTTAGTAGTAGATGCCACAGTATAATGACAATGTGACGAGCTCTACTCAACAATTATCAATCAAAATATATGTGAGCTCGAGAAGGTACTCTGGATGTAAAATATGTTAGCTCTGAACCTGAATGTAAAACACATTTGAGCTATTAGAAATGGAAGGGATAAGAAAAGAAATGCAAAACTACAAAAGAATTATTACTATATCTAAAGGGTGTGTCTCATCTGACAAATCTTTCAAGAAGTGATCATCTAAATAAGAAGCAACACCTGGTAATAAATTATTTACAAACACCAAAGATAAATCTGAGAAGGGAAAAGGAGAAACAGCTAACTCTGTAATAGTATATGGCTCCAAAATGTCTAAACTCAGCAAGTCAACAGGGGTATGTATGAATACTGCAATAAGAAGAGAACATGCATTATGAAAATCAGAATAGAAGAAAATTTTGAAATAAATATACATAAAGAAAGATTATTTAACCTGGAACTAAAAAGAAATTACCAAGCAAAAAGAAAAAAGTTATTGTAGCAAAAATGCTATTGTCACACAATGATAATTACTGGCTAGTAAGTGTAAAACTAATAAACAAATTGATAGTGAACAACTGAAAACCACAGTCTAGTGTCAAGCTAATAAATAATTTTTGTCTAATCAAACAAATAAATAATCAAATCTCTAGGCAATTTAGTCTAGAGGGCTAAATTATAAGACCCACCAATTGGGCTACTTCCAAAATGAAGCAGTAAAACCCGTCATGCCTAAATAATTAAGGAACTTCTAATAAGAGTCATGTGACATATTATTTGGGAAACTACTAAATAAAATATCAAACCCCCCGAGCAACCAAATTCAAATTAACATGAATCTTAATTTAAAGGATTAGGTTGTAAGACTCACTTTTAGGCAACTTCCAAAGGGAAGCTATAAGACCTGCCCAAATAATTAAATCCCCAAGTAGCCTTACTATAGAACAAAATTATAAGACCCATGTTTAGGCAACTCATAAGTAGAGTCGTAAGTTGCAGTCCAAATTAAACTTTTATGCATCTTCTAAAAAAAATTGTAAGACCTGTTACTTGAGAGACACTCTTCTAAAATTAAATCTCAACCTTTGGGAAACCTTTTTGTAGAGCTAGGTTGTAAGACCAACTAATGAGCAAACTTTAATTTTCATTGAATAAAAATATATTTTAATTAATGCAATTGTTTCACATATTTTATTACAAGCAACAGAGGCCAAATTAGAAATTAAAATCGGATATAAGCAGAATGCATTGATATTATAAAACTATATTTAAAAAAAATGAAATGCAATCCTGAAATGCTTTCTTATAGGATTAAATAGTAACTTTATACTTAAATTATTACAAACTGAAGCAAAGACTTTAGATGCAGTGAATTAAATAAAAAAATTACTATTTGCTTGTGAATAGGATAGCATAAGATTTTAAAATATTGATTTCATTGTGAATTAAGATAGAAGGATGGACATGCTTACATATGAGTAAGACAGCATAAAGTAATTAAATTTTTATTTAATTATGAATTGAAATAAAAGGACAGACAGACTCAGACAAAATAAGTAGTGGTAAGTTATTGCGGGCTTTTTAGTCAACATGACTGTTGACTAAACACAATAAATCTTATGTTCATATTCTTAGCTTGAATTTTCTTTCTCAACCACATTATTTATTAAACTACTTGTAATTCTTTTCAAATTCTTGAATACTCAGCCTGCGTGCTCACATACAATAAGACCAAAATGAATTTACACCTTCCATATCATCATTACATGCGAAGAATCATGCTTTAAAATATTCTTGAGGTAATGTTTACTTTACCCCACCATGTGGAGCATCAAGCATGTAAGTGAGATTTGTAACTTCATTCATGGTCATGCCTATAGGTTGGGAGTCATGTTATGACATATTTCAATGCATCCGATTACATACTTATGATGCACCACCTTGTATGCTCTACATTACTTTGCATATTTTTATGAACCATTTTACATGCTTCTCAATGTGACACATCACAAAAAAAATTGTGCGTTAAGTTGCATTGTGTGGGATGCATCGTTTTACATGCTTTTAATACTTCTTGTCATGTGTTATTTGAAGAACCATATTGCTAGCAATTCAATGCCCTGCATAATAGAATTCAAGTTTAAAATGTTCAAACTTGCATGCTTTTTTAAATATCATAATATATATATTTTTTATGCCTTGCTTTGCATATTTTTAGCCACACCATCTTGCATGTTTTCATCTAGAAATCTTGCTTGTATTTACACCTTTCGCAATAATAAGAGGTTTTCGCCGTTTCTCTTTTTTTTTTATTATTCTTTTTAGTCAACAAATTGTCCCAAAAAAATTCTTGGGTGATTTACATGCAAGGAATTCGTTGCAAGCATTGAGTATATAGTTTTCATTGTTCTTCTTTTATCTTTTCAGGTCAAGATGTTGGATTGGAGGAGATATCCATCATTATCTTGTACTGATCCTTCAGAAGAAGATATTTGGAAAAAGGCCGATGCATACGATCTTACACGGTTTGCTTGGATTTCAGACCATCTATATTGGCATAAAGAGATGTTGGTTGATAGAGATATATACAAAAGTCTCTTTACTCAATAACCTTGTATGTTTCCATTTGATTCTAATTTTTGGATTGGATATGATTTTTAGATTAGGTCGTCACTCTTAGACTATGACATAGTGATGGTGTTTTTCTAGATCGTATTATCAAGGGGCTGGGTTACAACGATCAGGACATTTTAAAGCTGACTTAGTAGAGAGTACAGGTACTATGAGGTTACTTAGCTATCATCTATTACAGCATGAGGTTGAAGAAAAACACTACCTCCTATATTTGGTAGTCCCATTTAGGTTATCAGTGGTTACACTAGCTTGGCCCGCTACTTACTCAGGAGGCATCAGTAGATATTGAGACAAGTTAGAATGTATAAAGCCATTTATATCTCACTTTTTGGTTACAGTCATTTGTCTTCTTTCTATTTTCAGAGTGTTATTAAATACTAGGACAGTGCTACAAATACTTGTAGGATTAGACGCAACGAGATAAGAGTTACTTTGTGGGATCTGCATATTATTTATAGTATGCCAGCTCTGTGTATTCCATATGAAGAATGTATCCCTTCGGATTATGATTTATTTGAGTGTCAATAGCTGGTCAATAGAGGAGTGGATAATTTGTGTACTCACCAGGGCTTCACCAGAGTTTAAGGTATTATTGCTACCTCTATTAGCAAAAGAAGAGGGGTCGTGGTAGTATAGCGATTATTAACTTAGACACCTGGATTGAAAGCTTGTTGTTTCCAGTAGTACTTATTATAGAATTTGCACATGTCTATGATCCTTTCAATAAGGGATCACATGATATAGAGCATTATTCATAGCATCTATTTGAGCCATGATTAGCAGATATATTGTAGCCCGTTTCAGCTAAAGGATTCTTGGGGGATATGCTACTAGTGTCTTTCATTTCTATGTGGCTCTGTTACTTTATTTTTCCTAACAAGAGCATAGTTTTTTGACCTAGTACTGTTTTGATGGCTAGTTTAATAGTGAGTAGGAGGTGAATCTCACTAGCTCTTGCAGTTCTTGCATAGATTTGCCACAATTTGAGGCAAATTTATACTACATACGATCATACTTAGTGCAGCGTGGAGATTCCTTAGCACTATCTCATGGATGAATACTTATACATGTTGACGTCACTTTCAGCTATCTAGAGATACCAGGTTACTTTACAGAGTGTTAGTTTCCTTCTTTGGTTCAATTAGCCTGAGTGACATTCTCAACAAACTGAGCTCTAATCCAGTTGTTTATGTTTGCACCTCTATGGATGACTAACTATTACAAACTGATTTATAGATATTTTTTTGTCTCTTTACCTCTACAGTGCTTTGGTGTTTCATTAGCGGACTCCTATTTTACTTATAAGGTCAGGCTACATACTGATTCCTACATACTTTATTAGCATGAGACCTAGTTGAGTTTGTTATAGACAGCATAGCACGATGATATTGGAGGGATATTATCCCAATGGGGTAGTGAGACAGTTTGGACTAGTTCAAGCCACTCATTTAGATGGATAATCAGTTGTTCCCAGGATAGTGAACACACATCAACGGGGCTCTCTTCCATTGTCAGTACATTTGGAGGCATCTTCCATGACATGGCCATTTCTTTATCACCATGGAAGTAAAGTAGAGTGCCTCCAAATGTGGAAGATGCCTCCAAACATACTGACATTGGAAGAGAGCCCAGTTGATGTGTGTTAAATATCTACAGAGCTACTAGTAATCCATCTAAATGAGTGGCTTGAACCAGTCCAAACTGTCTGGCTACCCGATTGGATTTATGTCCCTCCATTATCACCGAGCCATGTCTTCTGTAACAAACCCAACTAGGTCTCAAATTAATAATGTATGTAGTAATCGGTATATAGCCTGACTTGGCAAGTAAAATGAGAGTTCCCCTCTCAATCTGGGAATTAGCCAACAAAACATCGAAGTACTGTGGAGGTTAAAAATCACAAGAGGATCTGTAGAGATATTTATAATGATTAGTCATCCGTAAAGGTGCAAATATAAATAGCCAAATTTGAGCTCTATCTGTCGAAGAAATTGCTCTAGTTAATTGAACCAAAGAAGAACAGCGATGCTCTGTATAGTAACTTGGTATATCTAGACAGCTGAAAGTGCCAATCAAGAGGTGATCGGATTAGAAGCATGAACAAAGTGGATGTGAGGCCCTACGGCGTTAGGTGTTTCATCCGGGAGTAGAAGTGGGGTGTAGGGAGATGGAAGACTTGCTCGTGGTTAAGAGGTTGGTTTGAAGATAGGGGCTCACAATTAGGATAACTCAGTTGGGCTTTACGTGGAAGTGATAGAGATCGATTTCAGAAAATTTAAAAGTGTAAGAGTTAATTATTTTTTGTTCCATTTTATGATGTAATTATTATCTTGATTTGTCGAAAGTGAGTTACAGCAACAAAGAAATGCATCATTTGATGATCAACTGGTTATTATGAGACCAAATTAGAAAGATGCATTTTTTCCATTATTATTTTCCTCCGCTATTTTATCAATATTATTTCAGTCAACAAATTGCCTCCTAACAGATTCATTGTGCGACTTTCACACGAAGAATTCATTGATTGCAAGATTTTCATTGCCCTTCCTTTCTGTTTCAGGTTATAATGTCTTATTGTTATAGACCCCATTCATTATCCAGAAATGAGCCTCCAGAAGAGGCTATTTGACAGGAGATTTATGATTATGATGGTTCCCAGTCAACTTCAATTTCAGAACAATTGTTTTAGTATAAAGAAATGTTGATTGACAGAGACATTTTTGATAGTGTACTCTCTTGTTCTTCTTGAATATTGCCATTTGATTTGGATTTTCCAATTGGATATGATCTTTTAGACTATGTTGTCACTCTTAGACTATTGCACAATGTTGGTACTTCTTTGGATCACATTGTTGAGGGACTGGGTTACGGGTATCAAGACATTTTATAGCCACTAGCTGACTTGGCAGAGCATAAAAGTGTTGTTAGATTACTTAGCTATTGTCTGCTATCTTATGAGCTCGATGAATAACACTACGCTCTAATGATTGGTAGTCCCATTCATGTTCTCAATGGTTATATTAGATGGGCTCGTTATATGCTTAGAAGACACCAACAGTTATTGAGACAAGCTATAGTGTACGAAGTCATTTATATCTCACCTTTTGATTATAGTTGTGTCTTCTTTTTGGTTTCAAAGTGTTATTGCATATTGGGACAATGATACAAATACTGATTGGGTTGGACCTAATGAGATGACAGTTACTTTGTAGGATATGCATATTATTTTTAATCTTCCGTTCTAAGTATTCCATATGAGGAATGTATTCCTTTAAATTATGATTTATTTGAGTGTCGATCAGCTAGGCAGCAGAGGAGAGGAGAATTTATATACTCACCAAGGCTTCACTAGAGTTTTAGGCATTATTACCACCTTTATCAGCAGATGAAGAGGGGTCATGGGTGTAGAGTAATTATTTACTTGGACACCTCGATTGAGAGCCTATTTCATCCAAAACTACTTACTATAGATTTAACACATATTTGTGATCCTTTTAACAAGAGATTACATGATATTGAGTAGTTTTCAGAGGATCTATTTGTGCTAGGATCAGTAGATGAATTACAACGTATTTTAGTTAGAGGATTTTCAGATGATATGTTTTTAGTGTTTCATTGCTATGAGGCTCTATTGGTTTATTTTTCTTAGCTAGAGTAAAATTTTCTAGCTGAGCACTCTTTTGATGGCTAGTTTGATAGCGAGTGGGAGGAGAGTCTCGCTAGCCTCTATAGTTCTTGTGTAAATTTTCCACAATCTGGGGCAAATTTATGCTGCATATGGTCATCCTCAGTGCAGCATGGAGATTCCTCTACACTACCTTTATGGAGGTACATATAAACATTGCTGGTGCTTTCAACTGTCCAGAGCTACCATGTTACTATATATAGAGCGTCACTTTTCTTCTTTGGTTCAATTAGCTAGAGTGACTTCTTCTATAAACAGAGCTCAGATTTACCTATTTATGTTTGCTCCTTTGTGGATGACTAATCGTTATAGACTGATCTACAGATCCTCTTATGGTTTTTTACCTCCATTGTACTTCGGTGTTCTGTTAGCTGATTCGCAGATTGAGAGGGGGACTCCCATTGTACTTTCCAAGTCGGGTTATAAATCAATTGATATATACTTTATTAGCATGAGACCTGGTTAGGTTTGCTACAGATGACATGGCTCCATGATATTGGAGGGTTGTAATCCCAATCATGTAGCGAGATAGTTTGGACTAGTTCAAGCCACTCATTTAGACGTATTACCAATCATTCATGGGATAATTGACACATATCAACAGGGCTCTCTTCCATTGCTAGTACGTTTGGAGGCATCTTCCATGACCTCGGTGTTTCTTCTTAACCTTGGGATGGGTTCTTGGTTTAATATTCCTCAGATGGATGCTTCGATAAGTATTTCACTCCTATGACCATCTTCGACTTGTCACACTTTTTTTCTTTTTCTTTGAGACGAGGATCCGAGTATATAGCAAAAGGATTAGAGGGCAAACCATAGAGGTACCCATCAGTGCCTCAGGGGAGACGTCCAGAGCTAATTATAGAAGAAGGAAGAAGAGTCCTGAGGCTCCTTTAGATATGGTGGCCAAATTATGTGATATATATTATTATTGTTTATAATTTTACCCTTCGAAAGCTGCCTCAAAATGCACTGATAGTGGAAGGGAGACCAGTTGATGTGTGTCAACTTTACTAGGAACGACTACTAATCTATCTAAAAGAGTTGCCTGAATAAGTCCAAACCGTCTCACTGCCCAGTTGGGATTATATCCCTCCAGTATCACTGAACCATGTCTTCTGTAATAAACCCAACCAGGTATGATGCTAATAAAATATATAGCAATTATTATGTAGTCATTCCTAGAAAGTAAAGTAAGAGTGTCTCTTTAAGTCTGGGAATCAACTAATGAAACATTGAAGCGCTATGAAAGTAAAAAGCCATAAGGAGATCTATAGATCAGTTTGTCACGGTCATTCATTCGTAGATGTACAAACATAAACTATCGAATCTAAGCTTTATCTATAGAAGAGGACACTCTAGCTAATTGAACCAAAGAAGGAAAGCAATGCTCTATAAAGTAACTCGGTAGCTCTACACAGCTAAAAGCGCCAGTAACATGTATATATATACTTATATCCATGAAGGTAGTGCCAAGGAATCTCCACACTATACTGAGTATGATCGTATGTAGTATAAATTTACCTCAATTTATGAAAAATCAATGTATGAACTGTACGGGCTAGAGAGATTCTCCTCCCACTCACTATTAAACTAGCCATCAAAAGAGTACGGGTCGAAATACTATTATCTAGCTAAGAAAAAATAAAGTAATGGAGCCATATAGCCATTAAAGATACTATTAACATATCCTTAAAAATCCTTTGGCTAAACTGAGATACAATCTATCTATTAATCATTGTTCAAATAGATCCTCTGAATATTACTCTAAATCGTGTGATCCCTACTGAAATGATCATAAACATATGCAAACTCTGTAGAAACTACTACTAGAAGCAACAAGCTCTCAATACAAGTGTACAAGTAAATAACTACTCTACGGCCATGATCCCTCCTCTTCTGCTGATAGAGGTGGTAAAAATGCCTCAAACTCTAGTGAAGCCCTAGCAAGTACATAAATTCTCCTCTCCTTTGATGCCCAGCTAGTTGATGCTCAATTAAATCATAATACAAAGGAATACATTCTTCATATGGAATACCCAAAACTACTAGACAAGAAATAATATGCAGATCCAATAAAGTAACTCTCATCTCGATGGGTCCAACCCAATAAGTATTCATAGCACTATCCCAGTGTTCAACACCACTCTGAAGTCAAGAAGAAGACAAACGACTGTTATTAAAAGGTGAGATATAAATGGCTTTGCACACTCTAGCTTGTCTAAATATTTGTTGATGCCTCTTGAGCATGTAGTGGGCCAAACCAACGTAACCACTGAGAACCTGAATGGGACTACCAAACATAGGAGCGTAGTGATATTTTTTAACTTCATGATGTAATAAATGGTAGCTAAGCAACTTGATAGTACCTATACTATTTACCAAGCCATCTAATGGTTGTAAAATTTCCTGATTGTCGTAACCCAGACCCTTAACAATTCAATACAGAGTAACACCATCACTATGTCATAGTTTGAGAGTGACAACCCAATCTAAAAAATAATGTCCAATAAAAAAATTAGAATCAAATAGAAATATACAAGGTGATCGAGTAAAGAGACCGTTGTATATATCTCTATAAACCAACATCTCCCTATGCTAATACAGCTAGTCTGAAATCGAAGCCGACTGCGTAAGATCGTATGCATCGATCTCTTTCCAAATATCTTATTCTAAAGGATTAGTACAAGATAATGAAACAGATCTACTCCAATCCAAAATCTTGGCCTAAAAAGATAAAAGAAGAACAATTAAAACGATACAATCAATGCTTGCCATGAGTTCTTTGCATGAAAATCACCCAAGAATTTTATCGGGAGACAATTTATTGACTAAAAAAATTTAGAGAGAGAGAGAGAGTGAGAGAAATGGCAAAAATCACTCATCATTACCAAAGGTTTAAATACAAGTAATTCTTATAGATTAAAAGGAGCAAGATGGTGTGCTGAAAAGTAAGCAAAGCAAGGCTTAAAAAAGTACATTATGATTTTTAAAAAAGCATGCAAGTTGGAACATTTTAAACATGAATTCTATTATGCAGGGCATTGAATAGCTAGCAATATGGTGCTTCAAATGGCACATGACATGAAGTATTAAAATCATGCAAAATGATGCATCTCACACAATGCAACAGAACATACCAAATTTTTTTATGATGTGCCACATCGAGAAGCATGTAAAATGGTTCATAAAAATGTGCAAAGTAATGTAGAGCATGCAAAGTGGTGCATCATAAGTATGCAATATGATACATTAAAAACTATGGCATAACATGACTCCCAACTTATAGGCATGACTATCAACAAAGTAGCAAAACCCACTTACAAGCTTGATGCTCAACATGTTGTGGTAAAGTAAACATGACCTATAGCTCAAAAATAATGTAAAGCATGATTATTCACATACAGTGATAATATTGAGGGTGTAAATTTGTTTTGTTCTAAATGGATGTGACCACTCAGGCTGAGTAATCAAGAATTTAAAAAGAACTACACCTAGTTCAATAAATAAGGAGGTCGAGAAAGAAAATTCAAGCTAAGAAAGCTGAACACAAGAACTATTGTGTTTCAGTCAAGCGACATGTTGAGTAAAAATTAATTATAAAAAGAAGAAGAAGAAGAAGAAGAAGATAAACGAAGAAATTAAAAAAAAAACTTTTGAATTGAAGAGAAACATCTCTTCATTAGATAACCTCCAAATTAGTCCCACTGCCAGCAATGGATCATCAATGAATACATCTCTTCAACACAATAACTGCCTTCTACAATTAAAATTTATAAAAAGGGGAAGAAACATAAAGAAAAAAGACTTATGCTCGTTATATCCCTAACACCGTGTCCTCGTCCACAAGCTGCTTCCGACCATACCCAAGCCGCTCGTGTAAATCTCCTTCGCCTCCAGTCCACCGAAGGTCCAACCAATCAGTGATCCCTTTCTGTCTGATACTTCCAACTAGGTAAAGTGCCTGCAATAACTTATCACTTGTTGTTTTAGGTGTGTACGATCCACATGTAAACACCTCTTATTGCTTGCTTTTGATATTTATACCAAATTAGACCCTCAAACCCTTCTCGCAAAAAGCTAGACTTTCACTCTCTAGCCTGCACCTTCACTGTCTCCTAATCCAAATCCTAAACAAAGCCTTTTGCATGAAATTGCTATCCCTGTAGGCTATCGTTCTGACATCTTCCTCTACTATTCACACGAGCGCAAAACTCCTTGCAATTTACTTGATATCGCACAAAATAACATAGTCCAATTTGAATGTGTACTTTTTGTCTAACTTTAACACCCGCTTCTTACTTAAGCCTACCCATCCTTCTATTTCAATTAATAATGAAAAAATATTTAAATACTTTATGTTGTCTTACTCAGAATCAAGCTTGTCCATCCTTCTATTTTAATTCACAATGAAATCAATATTTAAAAACCTTATGCTATCCTATTCACAAGCAAACAATAACTTTTTTATTTCATTCACTACAACTGAAGTCTTTACTTTATTTTGCAATAACTTAAGTACAAAGTTACTATTTTATTCTATAAAAAAGTATTTCAGAATTGTATTTCATTTTTTAAAATATAAATTTTTAATATCAATACATTATGCTTAAATGTAATTTCTATTTCTAATTCAGCATCTATTGCTTGTAATTAAATATGTGAAATGATTTCATTAATTAAAATATATTTTTATTTGATGAAAATCAAAGTGTGCTCAATAGAGGGTTTATAACCTGGCTCTACAGTATGGTTGCTCAAAGGTTTAGATTTAATTTTAGAGGAGTTTCTCTCAAGTAACAGGTCTTATAATTTCTTTTAGAAGATGATTGAAAGTTTAATTTAGATTGAAACTTACGACTCTACTTATGATATGCCCAAAGATGGGTCTTACAACCTAACTCTACAGCAAGGCTGATCAGGGATTTAATTATTTGGGTAGGTCTTAAAGCTTCTCTTTAGAATTTACCTAAAAGTGGGTCTTACAACCTAATCCTTTAGATTAAGGTGCAAACAAATTTGAATTTCATTGCTTAGGAGTTTAATATTTTATTTAGTAGTTTCCCAAATAATAGATCTCACAAATCCTATTAGAAGTTAGTTAATTATTTGGGTATGATGGGTCTTAATGCTTTCTTTTGGAAGTAACCCAATTGGTGGGTCTTATAATTTAGCCCTCTAGGCTAAATGACCTACAGATTTGATTTCTTATTTGTTTAAGTAGATAACAATTGTTTGTTAGCTTAACACCAGACTATGAATTTTAGTTGTTCACTAGTAGTTTGTTTACTAGTTTTATAATTACAAGCTAGCAATTATCATTGTGTGACACTAGTGTTTTTGCTACAGTTGCTCTTTTTATTATGCTAGTCAGTTTCTTTTCAATTCCAGGTTAAATCATCTTTTTTTATGTATATTTATTTCAGTTTTTTATTCAAATTTTCACAATGCATGTTCTCTTCTCATAGTAGTATTCAGACATACCCATGCCGACCTACTCAGTTCTCCTATTTTGGAGTCAGATACTCTACATACTCCTCCATATTTCCCTTTCATGTTTTCTTACCAAACCAAAATACCACTTTGAACCCAGTACCAGGTATTGACATGTATAATTTTTTTAATATTTCATTTATTCCTTCAATCCTTCAATATGTTAATGTTTCAGATGTCGAGCTCGTAGTTGAAGAGCCTAAATGATCACTAGATATCTTAGGTGTGCACAATCATCTGGCTATTAAATATACATTTGACGACTTTAAAGGTAAATATATGGCATATTTATCACTTGTTTATTTCATTACCCAGTATTTCTCCTTTTCACTTTTCTTTTGCTTGCATGCATAGGTGAACGATCATCATCTTCTCAATTAGTACAGTGATTCTACCCATTTCATTTGAAGATGCCACTGATGACACTGTTACAGAGTTAGTTGTTTCACCTTCTCCCTTCTCAGATTCATTTTGATGAATGTAGATGATTTATCCCAGGTGTTGCTTCTCATTTAGATGACCACTGCTTGACCGATTTGTCAGATGAGACATGCCCTTCAGGTATTTTTATATTTCTATTATGGTTTTGCATTTCTTTTCTTATTCTTTCCTGTTCTAACAGCTCTAATGTGTTTTATATTTAGGTTCAGAGCTAACATATTTTACATCTAGAGTACCTTCTCGAGCTCGTATATATTTTGGTTGATAACTGTTGAGTAGAGCTCATCGTATTGTCACTACACTGCGGTATCTACTACTAGGCATGGACCTTGATGATTTGTCATTTCTAGATTTAGCTAGCTTCCACGTATAGGCTTCTCTACTTTTAGACTGTATTGTAACTTCTGGACTATGAGATGTAGCTTTAGAGACAAGGGAGTACCTTTGTCAAGTGGTTGCTTTTGGATTGAACCACCTACACTTTATCTATCAGGTGTTAGCATTTGGAATTCCTGATGGCTTGTAGGATGGGGTAAGAGCTGCTTAGGGAAAGATAAAGAGAGCTTACATGGATCTTGACTTTGGCCTTCAAACTTTTAGGCACTTTTAGCAGGATATTTCAGAGGAGCAGCTTGAGCCTTTGGAGATATCAGTAGAGCTCAGGGCTTTGAGATAGTGGGAGAGGGCTCTTTTGGATAAATGATGAGAGCTTCGAGCAGTTGCTGCTTATATTGAGGAGGACTTCTCTTGGATTGCTACTAAGGTTGAGAGATTATAGTAGGATTTCTCGTCATCCATTGAGGAGTTTGATTTATTGCATCATCAATTAGAGACCACTCAGACTAGGCAAATGATGCTGCAGGATCACTTGCTCAAAGTTAGACAGTAGATAGGCAAACTTCAGTCCAGACTTTGACAGCATTTCTGGCTTCTTTTTGGTTTGTATATATACCTGCATTTTATTTAAATTTCTCCCTTTTTTATTGAATTGGCAAATTTTTAGACTTTGCCTTTCATATTTAATTAAAAGTGGCTCAATAAGTTTTATGAGCACAAAGAGTGTTTAAAAGTTCAGTCTTTAATACTTGTACGAACCTAAGGTCGAGCTAAAGGATCCATAGTTCAATAAACCTAAGGGCCGAACCTTTCAAATCTTTTATGCTCACGAACCTAAGGGTCGAGTTATTTTTATCAACCTAAATGGTTGAAACAAAATATAGGTTTAATAGGCCTAAGGACTGAATCTCTAAAAATATTTCATGCTCACAAATTTAAGGGTCGAGCTAAAATCCATTGGTTCAATAAGCCTCAGGGTTAAACCTTAAAAATCTTTAATGCTCACAAACCTAAGGGCTTAGCTATTTTCATCAACCTAAATGGTTGAATTGAAATGCAAGTTAAATAAATATAAGGATCGAACCTCTAAAAATCTTTCATTCTCAAAAACTTAAGGGTCGACCTAAGATCCACCGGTTCAATAAGCCTAATATCTGAACCTTTAAAATCTTTTATGCTCGCAAACTTAAGGATCGAGCTATTTTCGTCAACCTAAATAGTCGAAATGAAATATAGGTTCAGCTGGTCTAAGTATCAAACCTCAAAAAATCTTTTATGCTTACAAACTTAAGGGTCAAGCTAAGATCCATTGGTTCAATAAACCTAACGGTCGAACCTCTAAAATCTTTTTTGCTCATAAACCTAAGGGTCGAGTACTTTTTATGAACCTAAATGGTTGAAACAAAATACAGGTTCAACAAGTCTAAGGATCAAACCTCTAGAAATCTTTTATGCTCACAAACTTAAGAGTCGAGCTAAGATCCACTGGTTCAATAACCCTATGGGACAACTCTTCAAAAATTTTTAGGCTCACAAACCGAAGGGTCAAGTTGTTGTCATTAACCTAAATGGTTGAAATGAAATATAGGTTAAACATGCCTAAGGGCCAAACCTTTTTAAATCTTTTATTCTTGTAAACCTAAGGCTCAAGCTAAAATCAACAGGTTCAACAAGTCTAAGCACAAAACCTCTAAAAATTATTTATGCTCACAAACCTTCGGGTCAACCTAAGATCCATTGCTTCAATAAGGCTAAGGGACAAACCTTTGAAATCTTTTATGCTCACACACCTAAGGGTCGAGCTGGTTTCATCAACCTAATTGGTTAAAATGAAATACAGGTTCACAAAGCCTAAAGGCCGAACCTTACAAATCTTGCATACTCATAAACCTAAAGGCCGAGCTGTTTTCATCAATCTGCCAATTGGATTGAAGAATAAATTTAAATTCAATAAGTTTAAAAGATTGAACTTCTAAACACTCTATGTGCTCATAAAACATAAGGGTCGAACCACTTTTGATCAAATATAAAAAACGAAAAGTCTAAAAATATGTCCATTCAATAAAACAAAAGAAGGAAGAAAATTAAATAAAATACATGCATATATACATACCAAAAAGAAGCTAGAAAAGGTGTCAGTCTGGACTAGAGGCTGCATATCTGATGTCTAACTCTGAGTAAGCGATCCTTCAGCATTATCTGCCTAATTTGAGTGGTCTCTAACAGATGATGCAACAAGTCAAACTCCTTGGTGGATGACGACAAATCCTACTGTAATCTCTCAACTTCAGTAGCTATCCATGCAAAATTCTCATTAGTATAAGCAACCACTACTTGAAGCTCTCGTTATCTCTCCAAAAGAGCCCTCACCCCCTGTCTCAAAGCCTTGAGCTCTGTTGATATCTCCAAAAGCTCCAACTGCTCCTTTGAAATATCCTGCTAGCTGTACCTTAAAGTCTGAAGGCAAAAGTTAAGATCTATGTGAGCTCTCTGAAAGTTCGAAAGGGATGTTAAGCCCTAGTGAACTAGTCCCGAGGCTAACCAAGAGGGGGGGTGAATTGGTTATTTAAAAATTTCACGATAACTACAAAAATCTTTTCGATACTTAGCAGCGGAAACAAGTAAACAATAACGAAAAGATCAACCAACGATATTCACCCAAGCAGTTTATATTGAAAAGTAAAATGAAAAAACTGAATCAGAAAAGCAAACCAGATTTTATAGTGGTTCGGTCAACTTGACCTACGTCCACTCCCCAGAGCCTCCCCTCCGGGTATTGCACTAAACGAAAGTGACTCTCCTTTTGCTCCCACAGCAAGGCGGAGAAGCCTGTACAAAACACCTCCTTTTCACCACACGGTGAGGCAGAGAACCCGACCTCCTTTCGCTTCCTCCTGAAGCAGGCAGAGAACCTTCAAACTCCTTTTGCTTCCACCTGAAGCGGGCAGAGAACCCACGAACTCCTTTCGCTTCCTCCTGAAGCGGGCAGAGAACCCGGATCTTCTTGCGAACGATCCTCCCACGAAGAACACCGACTAGACGACAGACGACGAGCGGAGAAGACGACTCTGATCCGTGCTTGGAGCAACCTTAGTGAATCCCTCACTAACTCCGCCTCACAAGATCTCTTCTCTCTCTTCCAACTCTCTCTCTCTCTCTAGGATTTCTCAGGGAAGGAAGGCAGCAAAAGATTTTTCCAAATCTAGGAAAAAGTTCTTTTAAAGGAGGGCTTAAAATTTGCCCTAAATCTCAACTTGTCGGCCAGGATCGTCCAGGACGATCGGTAGATCGTCCTGTACGATCAGTTCAAATTCAGCTGTTTCAGCCTGGACGATCTGGCTCTTCTGGACGATCAGTAGAAAAAGTTGTTCATATCGTCCCGTACGATCCTGCGATCGTCCGGGACTATTAGTTCAAATTGAAGGAAATCGTCCAGAAGACAGTTCGGGTCGTCCAGAGAAATCTGTGCTGGACGACCAAAAAATGACTTGATCATCCCGGACGATAGGGTTATCGTCCGGTACGATTAGTTCAAAAAGGCCCCAAATCATCCTGTACATAGTTCTGGACGTACAGCTGAAATGCACAAAACGATCACGATCGTCCGGGACGATCCTGCGATCGTCCAGGACGATGTGATCGTATCAATTAAACATTAATTGCTTTCCTTAATTACCAGACTAATTTAGGCATGATTGTAGTGAATCGTCTAGGACGATACACGTATCGTCTGGGACGATTAGACCAAAATACTTAAAATAAAACTTGCCTAACTTAATCTGGCGGCTGAGAATTTCTGATTTGGGCATATCGTCCCGTACGATCCGTAGATCGTCCAGGACGATCGGCTCAATCAGTCCTTCTTAACTTAGTCGCCCAAATTAGGGTTTCTGTTTTAACTGGATCGTCCAGGACGATGTGGATATCGTCCAGGACGATCTGAACAAAATTGCAACAGAAACTCTAATTCACTCAATCTCTCCCTCTGAGTGTGTGTGTGCAAGGTTACTTAGCTAGGGAATCCGTTACATTACAATTGACTCAATAAAAAGAAAAATCATACATTTGACACACTTGGACCCGATCTTGAGTTGGCTTGAGTGGCTCGCGGTCTTTTGTGCCTGAAACAGATTAGCCAAGCAAAACACACTGGAAACATGTTTGTCATCATCAAAACCAGATTTGCAACAATCTCCCCCTTTTTGATGATGGCAAACATTTGTAAATTAGTCTGAAAACAAAGGTAAACTAGCAGATCAAACAAAACAAACATTTTTTTTTAATTTCATTTAACAGCTCAAATAATACAGAAAACATGAAATAGAAAACAGAAACAGACACGACACGACTACAACTTACTCCCCCTTTTGACATCACAAAAAGGAGGAGGGAGAAACATAAACACGGAAATAAAACATAAAATAAAACATATACAGAACAACAACACGACAGAAAACTAAAACTGAGGCGGATCCTGATCGGAAGAAGGAGGTGGCGGTGGAGGGTAGAAGTAATGGTGAATGGCCTGAAAGTGAGCTCCAAACCAGGCCATGTCCTGGTCGTGCTGCTGCTGCTGCTGCGCAGCATAGTCCGCGAAGCGTTGGAGGTCCTCGTTGTGCTGCTGCTCCTGGGAAACCACGTAGGAGTCAAAACGGGCCTGCCACTGGTCGAAGCGCTGCACCAGGTGGTCAAGGGGAGAGGCAATGCGAAGGGGTGCAGGTGCCTCTGGTGCAGCAGGAACTGGAGCAGCCTCTTCCTCTTCTTCCTCAACATCCGGGGCAGGTTCCGGATGTAGGCGGGTGCTGTGTAGGACGTGGAATGAGTTGTTTGTGAAGAAGGAAGGAGGGACATCAGGAGGGACAGGATACTGAAGGTCATACTTTGTCTCTAAGGCATAGTGAATGAGATGACCTAAAGCTAGATTTAGGCGACGCCTGTGGCCCGGATCTCTAATGGTGGTGAGATGTTCTATGTATCGGATGATCAAATCAGAGGCATTAAATTCTCGACGGGCCATGATGTAGTAGGTGGTCAAGGACAGGAGCGGGGTAATGTGAATCCGATCCCCCGCCTTTGGAATGACGGAGGAACGAAGGACGTGCTGAATGGTCCGGGCGTCCTTGAGAAGGGAAGTGCAAGCATTGTCGTGATAGGGTGCGTTGGTATTGCGAAAGAAGTGATTGGCGACACTCCAATCATAGTCAGGATCGGTGATGATCGTGTGGATCTTGTCGCCAGTGATAGACAAGTTGAGGATATTGTGAAAATCGTGGGTTGTGAGTTCCATAGGGCGTTGATTTACGTAGGAGCGAAGAGTGGAATAGTCTGCGGAAATGCGCAAGTTGGCAAAGCAGATGCGAAGGAGTTCCAGATTGAAGGGAAAGGCTAAGGTCAGAATGAAGGTGAGGGAGGTGTGTGCGAACAAGTCTAAAACGGGATACGTGAGAGTGCGTGGATTGACAATCTTGGAGTGCGTGATACCTACATTACGATAGCATTCGAAAGCCGCCTGATCGGCGGCATTCGGGAAGCGAGGATCTACATGTCCCCGGGACGAACTGGCCCCCTTTTGATGAGATCTTTTGCCACCAGCCATTAGGAAACCAGAGAGGAGGAAAGGAGACGGAAAGGGGAGGAAAAACGGTGTGAAAAACATGAAGAAAACCGCTGTTTAAATAGAAAACGGGCATATCGTCCCGTACGATCGCGGGATCGTCCGGGATGATGTGGTCATTTATGACGTTCTGGACGATTGGTCAAAAAGGCGGTCCGATCGTCCAGGACGATCAGAGATCGTCCAGGACGATTAGACACAGGCGATCGTCCTGAGGAGTCAGGCTGGACGACCGTTGACGAAAAGTATCGTCCAGGACGATTAGGTGGATCGTCCAGGACGATATGCAATAAATACGTCGGACGGGCCGAATTCCAATCGTCCAGTGGCTGACACGCGGATCGTCCAGGACGATGAGGTGGATCGTCCAGGATGATGGGCAATAATTGGTGCAATGTCAGCCGTTTGATCGTATCAGGAAGATATGGATCATATCGTCTAGGCCGATGTAATTATCGTCCAGGACGATCACCAATAATTGGGGTAGTTTCAGCAGCAGGAGTAGTGGGAATGATTTTGAATGAATCGTCCAGGACGATTTTTTGGATCGTCCAGGACGAAGAGGATCGTCCAGGACGATAGGTGTATCGTCCAGGACGATGTGAAGAAAAGCAGAAAAGAATGGAGGATGAAGATGATCGATCAGGATCCAAAAAACACAACCATGAAATCAAAATCAGAAAAAGACGAATAAAACTTACGTAAAAAAACACATAGAAGTATTATTTTTTTTTTTATATTTTTTTTTATTTAAAATTTTTGATTAAACTGCTCTTAGAAAATCAGAATTTTTCCTTGACTTTAGATTCGAAAACCAATGACAGGACGATTGACAGCGCTGAAATCCAGAAAAGGTTAGAAATAATCAACGTTCGTAGCGCCGACCCCGGGCACCTTATCGATGCAAACCCCTTTCAAAACAAAAATCTGATTCAGAATAAAAGACATTAGATTTGAAAAGAAATCCTTTCAAGCCTCGTTCCAGAAAAATATCTGATATAATAGTGTTACAAAGTAAAAAATCAGAAATCAGGATTTTCAAGACTCAAGCTTTTGAAAATATTAAGTGGCGCACAGATTTTTCTAAGACATTTAATAATCTGAAAGGAAAGAAAGCTTGTGTTGGGCTCATTTTGTGCCTCTTTTGCAAATTGGTTGGCGCTTTGCGCATCTTTTGATTTTTGATACACTTTGTGTATCCAATTTGGCAATTTCGCATCTTTTCAGTTTTGGGCTCATTTTATGCCTCTTTTTCAAATTATCTGGCGCACTGCGCATCTTTTATAAGCTTTCTCCTTTTCATAATCATTAAAGAGTCTCAGCTGTGAGATTATCTTCCAGACATAGGAGATGACTCTCCGCAGTAAGGAAGAACGATTCACAAAACAAAACCCATACAACATATGATAAATGCAATCACTTGGTTTAGAAAATCAAACTAATGACTCAAGACTTTGAAAAACACTATTGATATGAGGCAGATTACTGTAGGAAGATAAAATAATCTCTATTTCAAAAATTAACATTTTAATTTTGAAAAGGATTTTTATTCAAAAGAAACTATACACCAGTAAAGGAGTTAGAGGAAGAGAAACAATTATCAATGTTTCTTCCCTTTAATAGATTCAGCGAAGTCAATCACTGCTTATCAGCTTCCAAACCAAAACAAGGTAAAAACTCTCAGTCAAAATTCAGATCACCAGAAGTAGTGAGCGGTGATCAGATCTTGAAAAGCATAAAAAAAATAGGTAGAAAATCATAGCAAAGTAAATACTCAAATCAAACTAACAAAAAGGGTAACACAGAAATCAGCAGAAGAAATAAAATCAATTGAAAGCAAATAATCAAACCAAAACTAACTAACAGAAATCAGAAATCACAATACAAAAACTAACTAACAGAAATCAGAATACCAATTATAACAATCATAAATCAGCAGTCATCAGAATCAAGCATTTATATCAATCACTCCTAATCTGGTTCTCAAAATGCTGAATGAGTCAAAGGCCAGTGGTTTAGTGAATATGTCAGCCAGCTAATTTTCAGTTGCTACGTGGTGTAGCTCAATGTCCCCTTTTGTAACATGGTCCCTAATGAAGTGATGCCTAATATCAATGTGTTTGGTCCTAGAATGTTGGATTGGATTCTTAGAGATACAGATGGCACTAGTATTATCACACAGAACAGAAATTGTGCCAACAGGTACTCCTAAATCCAAGACTTGCTGCTTCAACCAAAGAACTTGGGCCACACAACTCCCTAAGGCAATGTACTCAGCTTCAGCAGTGGAAAGTGCAACTGAGTTCTATTTTCTACTGGACCAGGAGACTAACGACTGTCCTATAAATTGACAAGTCCCAGAAGTACTCTTCCTATCCACCCTACACCCCACAAAGTCAGAATCAGAATATCCAATGATCTCAAAAGAGGTGCTGTGCCTAGGGTACCAAATTCCTAGGTTTGGGGTTCCTAAAAGATATCTAAGAATTCTCTTAACAGCAGTCAGGTGGGACTCTTTAGGATCAGCCTGAAACCTAGCACAAAGACAGACACTAAACATGATATCAGGTCGGCTAGCAGTCAGGTAAAGCAGTGACCCTATTATCCCTCTATACTTCTTCTGATCAACAGATTTTCCCTTTGAATCCTTATCTAACTGAACTGAGGAGGGCATGGGAGTATTGATTGGCTTGGCTTTGTCCATTTCATATTTCTTCAAAATGTCCTTAGTGTATTTTGATTGATTGAGAAAGGTTCCATCATCCGTTTGCCTTATGCTAAACCCCAAAAAGTAGGACAATTCTCCCATCATACTCATCTCAAACTCTTTACTCATTGTTTTAGAAAACTCTTCACATAAGTATTTATCAGAAGATCCAAAAATTATATCATCAACATAGATCTGGACAATGAGTAAGTCATCTCCTAATCTCCTCAGAAAAAGGGTGGTGTCTACGCTCCCCTTAACAAACTCTCTTTCTAACAGGAATGTGCTAAGCCTCTCATATCAAGCTCTGGGTGCCTGTTTCAATCCATATAAGGCCTTTTTTAATTTATAGACATGACTTGGATATTGGGAACTCTCAAAACCTGAGGGTTGTTCTACAAAAACATCTTCTTTAATTACCCATTTAAAAAGGCACTCTTGACATCCATTTGAAACAGCTTAAATCCCTTATAACAGGCAAAGGCTAGTAGCACTCTAATGGCTTCCAATCTAGCTACAGGGGCAAAAGTTTCCTCAAAATCTATCCCTTCTATCTGATTATACCCCTTAGCCACCAATCTTGCCTTATTTCTCACCACCACACCAGAATCATTCATCTTATTCTTAAAGACCCACTTGGTTCCCACAATACTTTGATTTTTAGGTCTTTCTACTAACTCCCAAACATCATTCCTTACAAATTGATTCAATTCTTCCTGCATTGCTAAAATCCAAAATTCATCCGACAGGGCTTGATTGATGTTGGTGGGTTCAGTCATTGAGATAAAGGCAGAATGGTTTACTTCCTTCCTAAGTCCATGCCTAGTCCTAACACCTTCAGAAGGGTCTCCTAAGATCAGTTCTTTAGGATGACTCGAAGAATATCTCCAATCTCTAAGCAATGGGGTTTGAGGTTCTACCCTTTCCTCCAAATTTGTATTTCCAACTCCTTGGGTAACCTCAACAATCTCTTCATCTTCTACTTCAGATCTAGACTCCTTAGGATCAGATTCATCAAACACTACATGGGTTGTTTCTTCCACCACCAAAGTCCTCCTATCGAACACCCTAAAGGATTTCCCCACACTTGAATATCCTAAGAACACTCCTTCATCAGATTTGGGGTCAAATTTTCCTAAGGGTGACTTCCCGTTGTTCAGAATGAAAACCTTACAGCCAAAAACATGGAGGTGGGACAGATTTGGTGTTCTACCCTTAATGATCTCATATGGTGTCTTGTTCAGTTTGACTCTCACATTCACCCTATTCAGCACATAACAGGCAGTGTTCACCGCTTCAGCCCAAAAGTATTTTGGAAGTGAATACTCGGCAAGCATGGCTCTAGCGGCTTCCACTAAGGTCCTGTTCTTCCTTTCAGCTACCCCGTTCTGCTGAGGGGTCCTAGGAGCTGAAAAATTGTGACTAATCCCATAATCCTCACAAAAACTTCCAAATCTTTCATTTTCAAACTCCCCTCCGTGATCACTATGGATGGTAATAATCTCACATCCTAACTTCTTCTGAATCCAAGTAGAGAAAGATCTAAACTCATCATATGACTCAGATTTGTGTGACAAAAACTTAACCCAAGTGAACCTTGAATAATCATCAACAATCACAAAACCATAGACTCTTCCCCCTAAGCTGGCAGTGCTAATGGGTCCAAAGAGGTCCATGTGAAGAACTTCTAAAGGTCTAGAGGTGCTAATGTCCTTAACAGAGTGAAAAGAGGACTGGACTTGCTTCCCCAACTGACAGGCATCACACAGGTGATCCTTAGTGAACTTAAGCTTGGGCACACCTCTAACTAAGTCCTTTTGGGTGACTCTCCTAAGGGTTTTCATACTGGCATGACACAATCTCCTATGCCATAACCAAGACTCATCAGCAGCAGTTTTTAAGCAAATTGAATTATCAGATTTAATGCTACTTACATCCAGCTTGTAGACGTTGTTGATCCTTTGCCCCTGCAAAACAACTTCATCATTTAAGCTTAAAATGCAGCCAGTGGGCAGGAATTTGATGCTGTATCCCTTGTCGCAGAGTTGACTAATGCTCAGCAAGTTGTGTTTCAGTCCATCTACAAGCAAAACATTATCAATCACAAAATTCATTGAATCACCAATCATACCTGTGCCTACCACCTTCCTGGTGGTGTTATCTCCAAGTGTAACCTTGCCTCCAGCTCTGGCCTCCAGTGAAATGAACTGATTTGCATCTCCAGTCATATGTCTAGAACATCCGCTGTCCAGGTACCACATGCTCTCACGAGGTCTTGTGTGAGAGCACACCTACAAAATCATCAAATGTCAGTCTTAGGAACCCAAACAGGTTTGGGTTCCATCTTATGAAAAGAAGAATGCGATGCATGTGTGCTGTGCTGTGCAACAGGCAGTTTGGGTCTCCACACCCAATGTGTACTACGGTGAACAGTACAAGTGTGTGATATGTGTCCTACCATGCCACATGAAAAACATCTAACACCAGGAAAAGGATTAACTAAACGTCGTGAGTGATAGTGCCTCTTCCTAGTAGTGTATGAAACATGCTTTGAAGAACTTGCAACAGAATTTTTAAAAGGTGGCGGTGCATAAAATTGTTCAAAAGTAGGCGGTGTTTTGTTATTTTCAAAAGAACTGATTTTCACTTTCAAAAACTCAATGTGTTTGTTTAAACTTCCAATTTCAAACGTTTTTGCACTTTCAATACTTTCTAACTCAGATGCCAAATCATTCATTTTCTTAAAAGCAAGTTCTAATTCAACATGCGCTGTTTTTAACAAGTTATGCTCAACAATTAAATCAGAATGCTTTTTATTCAGTTCATCAAACTCATCTAGTAAAGACATGTGATTGCTATCAATGGTGGAATGATCCTTAATCAACACTTCATGCTCTTTTTGCAAAGTCAGATAATCTAGTTTCAAACTAGCATGGGTTTTCTTAAGCTTCCTATATGATGTATAAATCTTTTCAGAAACTTCAAATAACTGATCGTAAGTAAGCTCACATACCTCTTCCTGGTCGGACTGACCAGGGTGATCATCAGCCATCAAACACAAGTTTGTTTCCTCCTCTTCAGCTTCAGTCTCAGAAGAGTCGGATGCAGAGTCTGCCCAGAACGCCTTCTGAATCCGCTTCTTGTCCTTTCTGAACTTTGGTTTCTCCTCACCCTTCTCCTTGCTTGGATGAGCTTTAAGTGTCGGACAATCTACCTTAATGTGTCTGGGCTTCCTGCATTCAAAACAAACCGATTCAGATGAACCGTTAAAGTTTTTATTGAACTTACCCTTGTTCCACTTCTGATGGTTCTTATGTTTCTTCCTTAGAAAGCTTTTGAATTGCCTTGTGATTAAGGCAACATCATCGCTATCAGACCCGGAAGTGCTAGCATCTGAATCTTTGGCCTTTAGTGCCATTGTCTTCTCTTTCTTGCGTTCACCTGCATCAAGTTGCCTTTGGTTCACCCCTTGCTCGTAAGCAATGAGTGATCCAAGTAAGCTGTCAATAGAGTAAGTATTTAAATCTTTGGATTCAGTAATAGCAGTAATCTTAGCATCATAAGAAGCAGGCAAACATCTAAGAATCTTGTTCACTCTTTCGTAGTTGGTAAGTTCTCTACCTAAAGCATGCAAAGAGGTAACAATCTGAGTGAACCTTGTGTACATTTCTGAAATAGTCTCACTAGGTTTCATGCGAAAAAGTTCGTAATCATGTAACAAGATGTTTAACCTAGACTGTTTGACTTCAGTTGTACCTTCATATGTTATACATAATCTATCCCAAATCTCTTTTCCCATTGTACAAGTAGAAACACGCATATAGTCCTCAGATTTTAAAGCACAAAAGAAACAGTTCAAACATTTGGCATTTAACTGTGCTAAATCACGATCATCAAACGTCCAATCAGTAAACGGCAATTCAGTTTTCACATTGTTAACCATTCGAAAAGGTGGTTCGTATCCGTCCTTAACTAACATCCACATGCGATAATCAATAGACTGAAGAAAAGTAGACATGCGTGTTTTCCAAAAATCAAATGGAATGTTATCAAACAACGGTGGTCTAGTTATAGAATAACCTTCAGCAGTATTACGATTGTTACAGTTAGCCATGGATCAAATTCAAAAGTTTTTAAACAGAAATTTTGAATCCCGCTCTGATACCACTTGAAAGTTCGAAAGGGATGTTAAGCCCTAGTGAACTAGTCCCGAGGCTAACCAAGAGGGGGGGTGAATTGGTTATTTAAAAATTTCACGATAACTACAAAAATCTTTTCGATACTTAGCAGCGGAAACAAGTAAACAATAACGAAAAGATCAACCAACGATATTCACCCAAGCAGTTTATATTGAAAAGTAAAATGCAAAAATTGAATCAGAAAAGCAAACCAGATTTTATAGTGGTTCGGTCAACTTGACCTACGTCCACTCCCCGGATCCTCCCCTCCGGGTATTGCACTAAACGAAAGTGACTCTCCTTTTGCTCCCACAGCAAGGCGGAGAAGCCTGTACAAAACACCTCCTTTTCACCACACGGTGAGGCAGAGAACCCGACCTCCTTTCGCTTCCTCCTGAAGCAGGCAGAGAACCTTCGAACTCCTTTTGCTCCCACCTGAAGCGGGCAGAGAACCCACGAACTCCTTTCGCTTCCTCCTGAAGCGGGCAGAGAACCCGGATCTTCTTGCGAACGATCCTCCCACGAAGAACACCGACTAGACGACAGACGACGAGTGGAGAAGACGACTCTGATCCGTGCTTGGAGCAACCTTAGTGAATCCCTCACTAACTCCCCCTCACAAGATCTCTTCTCTCTCTCCCAACTCTCTCTCTCTCTAGAATTTCTCAGGGAAGGAAGGCAGCAAAAGATTTTTCCAAATCTAGGAAAAAGTTCTTTTAAAGGAGGGCTTAAAATTTGCCCTAAATCTCAACTTGTCGGCCAGGATCGTCCAGGACGATCGGTAGATCGTCCTGTACGATCAGTTCAAATTCAGCTGTTTCAGCCTGGACGATCTGGCTCTTCTGGACGATCAATAGAAAAAGTTGTTCATATCGTCCCGTACGATCCTGCGATCGTCCGGGACTATTAGTTCAAATTGAAGGAAATCGTCCAGAAGATAGTTCGGGTCGTCCAGAGAAATCTGTGCTGGACGACCAAAAAATGACTTGATCGTCCCGGACGATAGGGTAATCGTCCGGTACGATTAGTTCAAAAAGGCCCCAAATCGTCCTGTACATAGTTCTGGACGTACAGCTGAAATGCACAAAACGATCACGATCGTCCGGGACGATCCTGCGATCGTCCAGGACGATGTGATCGTATCAATTAAACATTAATTGCTTTCCTTAATTACCAGACTAATTTAGGCATGATTGTAGTGAATCGTCCAGGACGATCAGACCAAAATACTTAAAATAAAACTTGCCTAACTTAATCTGGCGGCTGAGAATTTCTGATTTGGGCATATCGTCCCGTACGATCCGTAGATCGTCCAGGACGATCGGCTCAATCAGTCCTTCTTAACTTAGTCTCCCAAATTAGGGTTTCTGTTTTAACTGGATCGTCCAGGACGATCTGAACAAAATTGCAACAGAAACTCTAATTCACTCAATCTCTCCCTCTGAGTGTGTGTGTGCAAGGTTACTTAGCTAGGGAATCAGTTACATTACAATTGACTCAATAAAAAGAAAAATCATACATTTGACACACTTGGACCCGATCTTGAGTTGGCTTGAGTGGCTCGCGGTCTTTTGTGCCTGAAACAGATTAGCCAAGCAAAACACACTGGAAACATGTTTGTCATCATCAAAACCAGATTTGCAACACTCTCCTCATCCTGCCCTAAGCATCTCTTACCCCATCCTCCAAGCCATAAGAAATTCAAAATGCTAACTCCTGAGAGACAAAGTGCAGTGGGTTCAATCTTAAAGAAACCACTCAGCAAAGGTACTCCGAGTATATAGCAGACGAATTAGAGGGCAAACCATAGAGGTACCCATCAGTGCCTCAGGGGAGACGTCCAGAGCTGATGATAGAAGAAGGAAGAAGAGTACTAAGGCTCCTTCAGATATGGGGGCCAAATTATGTGATATATATTATTATTGTTTATAATTTTACCCTTCGAAAGCCACCTCAAAATGCACTGATAGTGGAAGGGAGACCAGTTGATGTGTGTCAACTTTACTAGGAACGACTACTAATCTATCTAAAAGAGTGGCCTGAATAAGTCCAAACCGTCTCACTGCCCAGTTGGGATTATATCCCTCCAGTATCACCGAACCATCTCTTCTGTAATAAACCCAACCAGGTATGATGCTAATAAAATATATAGCAATTATTATGTAGTCATTCCTAGAAAGTAAAAGTAAGAGTGTCTCTCTGAGTCTAGGAATCAACTAATGAAACTTTGAAGCGCTATGAAAGTAAAAAGCCTTAAGGAGATCTATAGATCAGTTTGTCACGGTCATTCATTTGTAGATGTACAAACATAAACTATCGAATCTAAGCTTTATCTATAGAAGAGGACACTCTAGCTAATTGAACCAAAGAAGGAAAGCAATGCTCTATAAAGTAACTCAGTAGCTCTGCATAGTTAAAAGCGCCAGTAACATGTATATATATATTTATATCCATGAAGGTAGTGCCAAGGAATCTCCCCGCTATACTGAGTATGATCGTATATAGTATAAATTTACCTCAAATTATGAAAAATCAATGTATGAACTGTACGGGCTAGAGAGATTCTCCTCCCACTCACTATTAAACTAGCCATCAAAAGAGTGCGGGGTCGAAATACTATTATCTAGCTAAGAAAAAATAAAGTAATGGAGCCACATAGCCATTAAAGACACTATTAACATATCCTTAAAAAATCCTTTGGGTAAAATTAGCTACAATCTATCTATTAATCATTGTTCAAATAGATCCTCTGAATATTACTCTATATTGTGTGATCCCTACTGAAATGATCATAAACATATGCAAACTCTATAGATACTACTACTCGAAGCAACAAGCTCTCAATACAAGTGTCCAAGTAAATAACTACTCTACGGCTATGATCCCTCCTCTTCTGCTGATAGAGGTGGTAAAAATGCCTCAAACTCTAGTGAAGCCCTAGCAAGTATATAAATTCTCCTCTCCTTTGATGCCCAGCTAGTTGATCCTCAAATAAATCATAATACAAAGGGATACATTCTTCATATGGAATACCCAAAACTAGTAGACAAGAAATAATATGCAGATCCCATAAAGTAATTGTCATCTCGATGGGTCCAACCCAATAAGTATTCATAGCACTATCCCAGTGTTCAACACCACTCTAAAGTCAGGAAGAAGACAAACGACTGTTACTAAAAGGTGAGATATAAATGGCTTTGTACACTCTAGCTTGTCTAAATATTTGTTGATGCCTCTTGAGCATGTAGTGGGCCAAACCAACGTAACCACTGAGAACCTGAATGGGACTACCAAACATAGGAGCGTAGTGATATTTTTTAACTTCATGATGCAATAAATGGTAGCTAAGCAACCTGATAGTACATGTACTCTTTACCATGCCATCTAATGGTTATAAAACGTCCTGATTGTCGTAACCCAGACACTTAACAATTCAATACAGATTAACACCATCACTATGTCATAGTTTGAGAGTGACAACCCAATCTAAAAAATAATGTCCAATAAAAAAATTAGAATCAAATAGAAACATACAAGGTGATCGAGTAAAGAGACCGTTGTATATATCTCTATAAACCAACATCTCCCTATGCTAATACAGCCAGTCTGAAATCGAAGCCGACTGTGTAAGATCGTATGCATCGATCTCTTTCCAAATATCTTATTCTAGAGGCTTAGTATAAGATAATGAAACAGATCTACTCCAATCCAAAATCATGGCCTGAAAAGATAAAAGATGAACAATTAAAACCATACAATCAATGCTTGCCATGAGTTCTTTGCATGAAAATCACCCAAGAATTTTATCGGGAGACAATTTATTGACTAAAAAAATTTAGAGAGAGAGAGAGAGTGAAAGAAACGGCAAAAATCTCTCATCATTACCAAAGGTGTAAATACAAGTAAGTCTTATAGATGAAAAGGAGCAAGATGGTGTGCTGAAAAGTAAGCAAAGCAAGGCATAAAAAAGTACATTATGATTTTTAAAAAAGCATGCAAGTTGGAACATTATAAACATGAATTCTATTATGCAGGGCATTGAATAGCTAACAATATGGTGCTTCAAATGGCACATGACATGAAGTATTAAAAGCATGCAAAATGATGCATCTCACACAATGCAACAGAACATACCAAATTTTTTTATGATGTGCCACATCGAGAAGCATGTAAAATGGTTCATAAAAATGTGCAAAGTAATATAGAGCATGCAAAGTGGTGCATTATAAGTATGCAATATTATACATTAAAAACTATGGCATAACATGACTCCCAACTTATAGGCATGACTATCAACGAAGTTGAAAATCCCACTTACATGCTTGATGCTCCACATGTTGGGGTAAAGTAAACATGACCTATAGCTCAAAAATAATGTAAAGCATGATTATTCACATACAGTGATAATATTGAGGGTGTAAATTTGTTTTGTGCTAAATGGATGTGACCACTCAGGCTGAGTAATCAAGAATTTAAAAAGAACTACACCTAGTTCAATAAATAAGGAGGTCGAGAAAGAAAATTTAAGCTAAGAAAGATCAACACAAGATCTATTGTGTTTCAGTCAACCGACATGTCGAGTAAAAATTAATTATAAAAAGAAGAAGAAGAAGAAGAAGAAGAAGAAGATAAACGAATAAATTAAAAAAAAAACTTTTGAATTAAAGAGAAACATCTCTTCATTAGATAACCTCCAAATTGGTCCCACTGCCAGCAATGGATCATCAATGAATACATCTCTTAAACACAATAACTGCCTTCTACAATCAAATTTATAAAAAGGGGAAGAAACATAAAGAAAAAAGACTTATGCTCCTTATATCCCTAACACCGTGTCCTCGTCCACAAGCTGTTTCTGACCATACCCAAGCCGCTCGTGTAAATCTCCTTCGCCTCCAGTCAACCGAAGGTCCAACCAATCTGCGATCCCTTTCTGTCTGATACTTCCAACTAGGTAAAGAGCCTGCAATAACTTATCACTTGTTTTTTTAGGTGTGTACGATCCACATGTAAACACCTCTTATTTCTTGCTTTTGATATTTATACCAAATTAGACCCTCAAGGCCTTCTCGCAAAAAGCCAGACTTTCACTCTCTAGCCTGCACCTTCACTGTCTCTTAATCCAAATCCTAAACAAAGCCTTCTGCATGAAATTGCTATCCCTGTAGGCAATCGTTCTGACATCTTCCTCTACTATTCACACGAGCGCAAAACTCCTTGCAATTTACTTGATATCGCACAAAATAACATAGTCCAATTTGAATGTGTACTTTTTGTCTAACTTTAACACCCGCTTCTTACTTAAGCCTATCCATCCTGCTATTTCAATAAATAATGAAAAAAATATTTAAATACTTTATGTTGTCTTACTCAAAATCAAGTTTGTCCGTCCTTCTATTTTAATTCACAATGAAATCAATATTTAAAAACCTTATGCTATCCTATTCATAAGCAAGCAGTAACTTTTTTATTTCATTCACTACAACTGAAGTCTTTACTTTATTTTGAAATAACTTAAGTACAAAGTTACTATTTTATTCTATAAAAAAGTATTTCAGAATTGTATTTCATTTTTTAAAATATAAATTTATAATATCAATACATTAGGCTTAAATCTAATTTCTATTTCTAATTTAGCATCTATTGCTTGTAATTATATATGTGAAATGATTTCATTAATTAAAATATATTTTTATTTGATGAAAATCAAAGTGTGCTCATTAGAGGGTTTTACAACCTGGCTCTACAGTATGGTTGCTCAAAGGTTTATATTTAATTTTAGAGGAGTTTCTCTCAAGTAACATGTCTTATAATTTCTTTTAGAATATGATTGAAAGTTTAATTTAGACTGAAACTTACGACTCTACTTATGATATGCCCAAAGATGGGTCTTACAACCTAACTCTACAGCAAGGCTGATCAGGGATTTAATTATTTGGGTAGGTCTTAAAGCTTCTCTTTAGAATTTACCTAAAAGTGGTCTTACAACCTAATCCTTTATATAAAGGTGCAAACAAATTTGAATTTGATTACTTAGGAGTTTGGTATTTTATTTAGTAGTTTCCCAAATAATAGATCTCACAAATCCTATTAGAAGTTAGCTAATTATTTGGGTATGACGGGTCTTACTGCTTTCTTTTGGAAGTAACCCAATTAGTGGGTCTTATAATTTAGCCCTCTAGGCTAAACGACCTAGAGATTTGATTTCTTATTTGTTTAAGTTGATAACAATTGTTTGTTAGCTTAACACCAGACTATGAATTTTAGTTGTTCACTAGCAGTTTGTTTACTAGTTTTATAATTACAAGCTAGCAATTATCATTGTGTGACACTAGTGTTTTTGCAACAGTTGCTCTTTTTATTATGCTAGTCAGTTTCTTTTCAATTCCAGGTTAAATCATCTTTTTTTATGTATATTTATTTCAGTTTTTTTATTCAGATTTTCACAATGCATGTTCTCTTCTCATAGTAGTATTCAGACATACCCATGCCGACATACTGAGTTCTCCCATATTGGAGCCAGATACTCTACATACTCCTCCATGTTTCCCTTTCATGTTTTCTTACCAAAACAAAATACCACTTTGAACCCAGTACCAGGTATTGACATATATAATTTTTTTAAAATTTCATTTGTTCCTTCAATCCTTCAATATGTTTATGTTTTAGATGTCAAGCTCGTAGTTGAAGAGCCTAAATGATCACTAGATATCTTGGGTGTGCACAATCATCTGGCTATTAAATATACATTTGATCACTTTAAAGGTAAATATATGGCATATTTATCACTTGTTTATTTCATTACCCAGTATTTCTCCTTTTCACTTTTCTTTTGCTTGCATGCATAGGTGAATGATCATCATCTTCTCAATTAGTACAGTGATTATACACATTTCATTTGAAGATGCCACTGATGACACTGTTATAGAGTTAGTTGTTTCACCTTCTCCCTTCTCAGATTCATTTTGATGAATGTAGATGATTTATCACCAGGTGTTGCTTCTCATTTAGATGACCACTGCTTGACCGATTTGTCAAATGAGACATGCCCTTCAGGTATTTTTATATTTCTATTATGGTTTGCATTTCTTTTCTTATTCTTTCCTGTTCTAATAGCTCTAATGTGTTTTATATTTAGGTTCAGAGCTAACATATTTTACATCTAGAGTACCTTCTCGAGCTCGTATATATTTTGGTCGATAACTCTTGAGTAGAGCTCATCATATTGTCACTACACTGCAGTATCTACTACTAGGCATGGACCTTGATGATTTGTCATTTCTAGATTTAGCTAGCTTTCATGTATAGGCTTCTCTACTTTTAGACTGTATTGTAACTTCTGGACTATGAGATGTAGCTTTAGAGACATGGGAGTACCTTTGCCGAGTGGTTGCTTTTGGATTGAACCACCTACACTTCATCTATCAGGAGTTAGCATTTGGAATTCTTGATGGCTTGTAGGATGGGGTAAGAGCTGCTTAGGGAAAGATAAAGAGAGCTTACATGGATCTTGACTTTGGCCTTCAAACTTTTAGGCACTACTAGCAGGATATTTCAGAGGAGCAGCTTGAGCTTTTGGAGATATCAGTAGAGCTCAGGGCTTTGAGATAGTGGGAGAGGGCTCTTTTGGATAAATGATGAGAGCTTCGAGCAGTTGCAGCTTATATTGAGGAGGACTTCTCTTGGATAGCTACTAAGGTTGAGAGATTATAGTAGGATTTCTCGTCATCCATTGAGGAGTTTGATTTATTGCATCATCAATTAGAGACCACTCAGACTAGGCAAATGATGCTGCAGGATCACTTGCTCAAAGTTAGACAGTAGATAGGCGACCTCCAGTCCAGACTTTGATAGCATTTCTGGCTTCTTTTTGGTTTGTATATATACCTGCATTTTATTTAAATTTCTCCCTTTTTATTGAAATGGCATATTTTTAGACTTTGCCTTTTATATTTAATTAAAAGTGGCTCAAACCTTAAGTTTTATGAGCATAAAGAGTGTTTAAAAGTTCAGTCTTTAATACTTGTATGAACCTAAGGTTGAGCTAAAAGATCCATAGTTCAATAAACCTAAGGGCCGAACCTTTCAAATCTTTTATGCTCACGAACCTAAGGGTCGAGTTATTTTTATCAACCTAAATGGTTGAAACAAAATACCGGTTTAATAGGTCTAAGGACTGAATCTCTAAAAATATTTCATGCTCACAAATTTAAGGGTCGAGCTAAAATCCAATTGTTCAATAAGCCTAAGGGTTAAACCTTAAAAATCTTTAATGCTCACAAACCTAAGGGCTTAGCTATTTTCATCAACCTAAATGGTTGAATTGAAATGCAAGTTCAATAAATATAAGGATCGAACCTCTAAAAATCTTTCATTCTCAAAAACTTAAGGGTCGACCTAAGATCCATTGGTTCAATAAGCCTAATATCTGAACCTTTAAAATCTTTTATGCTCACAAACTTAAGGATCGAGCTATTTTCGTCAACCTAAATAGTCAAAATGAAATATAGGTTCGGCTGGTCTAAGTATCAAACCTCAAAAAATCTTTTATGCTCACAAACTTAAGGGTCAAGCTAAGATCCATTGGTTCAATAAACCTAACGGTAGAACCTCTAAAATCTTTTATGCTCATAAACCTAAGGGTCAAGTACTTTTTATGAACCTAAATGGTTGAAACAAAATATAGGTTCACCAAGTCTAAGGATCAAACCTCTAGAAATCTTTTATGCTCACAAACTTAAGAGTCGAGCTAAGATCCTCTGGTTCAGTAACCCTATGGGATAACTCTTTAAAAATTTTATGCTCACAAACCGAAGGGTCAAGTTGTTTTCATTAACCTAAATGGTTGAAATGAAATATAGGTTAAACATGCCTAAGGGCCAAACCTTTTTAAATCTTTTATTCTTGTAAACTTAAGGGTCAAGCTAAAATCCACAGGTTCAACAAGTCTAAGCACAAAACCTCTAAAAATTATTCATGCTCACAAACCTTCAGGTCAAGCTAAGATCCATTGCTTGAATAAGGCTAAGGGACAAACCTTTGAAATCTTTTATGCTCACACACCTAAGGATCGAGCTGGTTTCATCAACCTAATTGGTTAAAATGAAATACAGGTTCACCAAGCCTAAAGGCCGAACCTTACAAATCTTGCATACTCATAAACCTAAAGGCCGAGCTGTTTTCATCAATCTACCAATTGGATTGAAGAATAAATTTAAATTCAATAAGTTTAAAAGATTGAACTTCTAAACACTCTATGTGCTCATAAAACATAAGGGTCGAACCACTTTTGATCAAATATAAAAAACAAAAAGTCTAAAAATATGTCCATTCAATAAAACAAAAGAAGGAAGAAAATTAAATAAAATACATGCATATATATATACCAAAAAGAAGCTAGAAAAGGTGTCAGTCTGGACTAGAGGCTGCATATCTGATGTCTAACTCTGAGTAAGCGATCCTTCAGCATTATCTGCCTAATTTGAGTGGTCTCTAACAGATGATGCAACAAGTCAAACTCCTTGGTGGATGACGATAAATCCTACTGTAATCTCTCAACTTCAGTAGCTATCCATGAAAAATTCTCATTAGTATAAGCAACCACTACTTGAAGCTCTCGTTATCTCTCCAAAAGAGCCCTCACCCCCTATCTCAAAGCCTTGAGCTCTGTTGATATCTCCAAAAGCTCCAACTGCTCCTTTGAAATATCCTGCTAGCAGTGCTTTAAAGTCTGAAGGCAAAAGTTAAGATCTATGTGAGCTCTCCTCATCCTGCCCTAAGCATCTCTTACCCATCCTCCAAGCCATAAGAAATTCAAAATGCTAACTCTTGAGAGACAAAGTGCAGTGGGTTCAATCTTAAAGAAACCACTGAGCAAATGTACTCCCACATTTCTAAAGTAGCATCCCAAAGTCCAAAAGCTGCAGAATAGTCTAAAAGTAAAGAAGCCTCTACATAAAAGCTAGCCAAATTTAAAAATGACAAATCATCAATGTCCACTCCTAGTAGTAGATGTCGCAGTGCAGTAACTATGTGACAAAGCTATACTCAACTGTTGTCAACTAAAATATCTGCGAGCTCGAGAAGGTACTTTCGATGCAAAACATGTTAACTCTGAATCTAAATGTAAAACACATTAGAGCTATTAGAAATGGAAGGGATAAGAAAAGAAATGCAAAACTACGAAAGAAATATAAAAATACCTAAAGGGTGTGTCTCATATGATAAATCTATCAAAGTAATGATCATCTAAATGTAAAGCAACACCTAGTGATAAATCATTTACAATCACCAAAAACAAATCTAAGAAGGGAGAAGGTAAAATATCTAACTTTGTAACAGTGTCATTGATGACATCTTCAAATAAAATCTGTGTAGAATCACTATGCACTAACTGAGAAGATGATGATCGTTCACCTATGCATACATGTAAAAGAATAATGAAAAGGAGAAATATTGATTAATGAAACAAAGAAGTAGATAAATATGTCATATATTTACCTTCTATGTCATCGAATGTATATTCAATAGATAGATGACTATCCACACACAATATACCCAGAGAAAATTTAGGCTTTACATCCATGGGCTCGACATCTAAAATATAAATATATTGAAAGATTAAAGGAACAAATGAAATATAAAAAACTTATACATGTTAATACATGGTACTGGGCTCTATGTGGTGTCATGGTTTGTTAGTAAAATAGGAAAAGAGAAACCTGGAGGAGTATGTAGAGTAAATGGCTCCGAAATGGGTAAACTCAGCAGGTCGGCAGGGGTATGTCTGAATACTGCAATGTGAAGAGAACATGCATTGTGAAAATCTAAATATAAGTCTGGTGTCAAGCTAACAAATAATTATTATCTACTCAAATAAACAAACAATCACATCTCTAAGCAATTTAGTCTAGAGGGCTAAATTATAAGACCCACCAATTAGGCTATTCCTAAAAGGAAGCAGTAAGACTCGTCATACCGAAATAATTAAGCAAATTCTAATAAGAGTCATTAGACCTATTATTTATGAAACTACTAAATAAAATATCAAACCACCAAGCAACCAAATTCAAATTAACATGTATATTATTCTAAAGGCTTAGGTTGTAAGACTGACTTTTAGGCAACTTCCAAAGGGAAGCTATAAGACCTACAAAAATTATTAAATCCACAGGCAACCTTACTGTAAAGCTAGATTATAAGACCCATCTTCGGGCAACTCATAAGTAGAGCCATAAGTCTCAATCCAAACTAAACTTTTAAGCATCTTTTAAAAAAAGTTATAAAACTTGTTACTTGAGAGAAACTCTTCTAAAATTAAATCTGAACCTTTGAGCAGCGTTGCTGTAGAGCTAGGCTGTGAAACCCACTAATAAGCACACTTTAATTTTCATCAAATACAAATATATTTTAATTAATGCAATCATTTCACATATTTTATTATAAGCAACAAAGGCCAAATTAGAAATTAAAATCGGATTTAAGTTGAATGTATTGATATAACAAAACTATATTAAAAAAATGAATGTAATCCTAAAATACTTTCTTATAGGATAAAATAATAAATTTGTACTTAAATTATTACAAACTAAAGCACTAAATATACATAAAGAAAGATGATTTAACTTGGAACTCAAAAGAAATTGTCATGAAAAAAGAAAAGAGTTACTGTAGCAAAAACATTATTATCACAAAATGTTAATTACTAGTTAGTAAGTGTAAAACTAGTAAACAAACTACTAGTGAACAACTAAAAACAATAGTCTGGTGTCAAGCTAACAAATAATTATTGTCTACTCAAATAAACAAACAATCACATCTCTAAGCAATTTAGTCTAGACGGCTAAATTATAAGACCCACCAATTAGGCTACTTCTAAAAGGAAGCAGTAAGACTCGTCATACCCAAAAAATTAAGCAAATTCTAATAAGAGTCATTAGACCTATTATTTATGAAACTACTAAATAAAATATCAAACCACCAAGCAACCAAATTCAAATTAACATGTATATTATTCTAAAGGCTTAGGTTGTAAGACTCACTTTTAGGCAACTTCCAAAGGGAAGCTATAAGACCTACCAAACTAATTAAATCCACAAGCAACCTTACTATAAAGCTAGATTATAAGAACCATCTTCGGGCAACTCATAAGTAGAGCCATAAGTCTCAGTCCAAACTAAACTTTTAAGCATCTTTTAAAAAAAGTTATAAAACTTGTAACTTGAGAGAAACTCTTCTAAAATTAAATCTGAACTTTGAGCAGCCTTGCTGTAGAGCTAGGCTGTAAAACCCACTAATAAGCACACTTTAATTTTCATCAAATACAAATATATTTTAATTAATGCAATCATTTCACATATTTTATTATAAGCAACAAAGGCCAAATTAGAAATTAAAATCGGATTTAAGTAGAATGTATTGATATAACAAAACTATATTAAAAAAATGAAATGTAATCCTAAAATGCTTTCTTATAGGATAAAATAATAACTTTGTACTTAAATTATTACAAACTAAAGCAAAGACTTCAGTTGCAGTGAATTAAACAAAAAAATTATTATTTTCTTGTGAATAGGATAGTGTAAGATTTTTAAATATTGATTTCATTATAAATTGAAATAAAATGATGGACATGCTTGCTTGTGAATAAGATAGCATAAAGTATTTAAATATTTATTTAATTGTGAATTGAAATAGAAGGATAAATATTCTTAAGTCAGAAGCGAGTGTTAAAGTCAAGCATAAAGCACACATGTGCGAGATCAAGTAGGTTTCAGGGTGATTTGTGCTTGCATGAACAAGAGAGTTAGACGACAAGATGACTGCCTACAGGAATAGCAATTTCAAGTGTAAGGCTTTATCTAGGATTTGGATTAATCATACAGTGAAGGTGCAGGCTAGGGAGCAGAAGTCTAGCTTTTTGTGAGTAGGGCATGAGGGTCTAATTTGGCATAAATATTGGATGCAAGCAGTAAGAGTCGTTCGCATGTTGATCATACACACCTAGAACAAGCAGTGGTAAGTTATTGCGGGCTCTTTAGTCAACATGTCTATTGACTAAAATACAATTAATCTTATTTTCATCTTTTTATCTTGAATTTTCTTTCTCGACCTCCTTATTTATTGAACTAGGTGTAATTCTTTTCAAATTCTTGAATACTTAGCCTAAGTGCTCACATTCAACAAGAACAAGACAAATTTACACCTTCAATATCATCACTATATACGAAGAATCATGCTTTAAAATATTCTTGTGCTATAGGTCATGTTTACTTTACCCCAGCATGTGGAGCATCAAGCATGTATGTGAGATTTGTAACTTCGTTGCTCGTCATGCCTATAGGTTGGGAGTCATGTTATGACATGCTTTTCAATATATCGGATTGTATTCTTAAGATGCACCACCTTGCATGCTCTATATTACTTTGCATATTTTTATAAACAATTTTACATGCTTCTCAATATGACACATCACAAAAAATTTGGTATGCTTTGTTGCATTGTATGGGATGCATCATTTTGCATGCTTTTAATACTTCATGTCATGTGCTTTTTGAAGCGCCATATTACTAGCAATTCAATGCCTGCATAATAGAATTCATATTTAAAATGTTCAAACTTTCAAGCTTTTTTTAGACAACATAATGTATATTTTTTATGCCTTGCTTTACATATTTTTCAGCATACCATCTTGCTCATTTTCATTTATAAAGCATGCTTGTATTTACACCTTTTACAATAATAAAAGGTTTTCATTTTTCTCTTTTTTTTAGAAAAAAAATTCTTGGGTGATTTTCACGTAACGAATTTGTTTCAAGCAATGAGTATATAGTTTTCATTGTTCTTCTTTTGTCTTTTCTGACCAAGATGTTGGATTGGAGGAGATATCGATCATTATCTTGTACTGAGCCTTCAGAAGAAGATATTTGGAAAGAGGTCGATGCATACAATCTTACGCAATTGGTTATGATTTCAGACCGACTATATTGGCATAGAGAGATGTTGGTTGATGGAGATATATACAACAACTTCTTTACTCAATCACCTTGTATGTTTCCATTTTATTCTAATTTTTTTATTTTATATGATTTTCAAATTAGGTCGTCACTCTCAGACTACGACATAGTGATGGTGTTTGTCTGGATCATATTATCAAGGGGCTGGGTTACGGTGATCAAGATGTTTTACAGTTGACTTAGTAGAAAGTACATGTACTATAAGTTCGCTTAGCTATCATCTATTACATCATGAGGTCAAAGAATAATACTACGCTCCTACATTTGGTAGTCCCGTTTAAGTTCTAAGTTGTTATACTGGCTTGGCCCGCTATATGCTCAGGAGGCATCAGCAGATATTGAGACAAGCTAGAGTGTACAAAGCCTTTTATCTCTCACTTTTTGGTTACAATCATTTATCTTCTTCTAGGTTTTAGAGTGTTATTGAACATTGGGATAGTGTTACGATTACTTCTTGGGCTGGACCCAATGAGATAAGAGTTACTTTGTGCGATCTGCACATTATTTCTAGTATACCAGCTCTGCGTATGCCAATGAAGAATGAATCCCTTTAGATTATGATTTATTTGAGTGTCAACCAACTGGTCAATAGAGGAGAGGATAATTTGTGTACTTACAAGGGCTTTACTAGAGTTTGAGGCATTATTACCACCTCTATCAACAGAAGAAGAGGGATCGTGGTAGGAGCGCGATTATTAACTTGGACACCTGAATTAAGAGCTTGTTGTTTCCAACATTACTTACTGTAGAATTTGTACATGTTTATGATCCTTTCAATAGGGGATCACAAAATACATAGATGTATTCAGAGGATCTATTTGAGTCATTATTGGCAGATAGATCGTAGCCCATTTCAGCCAAATGATTCTTGGAGGATAAGCAACTAGTGTCTTTCATTGCTACGTGGCTTTGTTACTTTATTTTTCCTAACATAAGTAGAGTTTTTTTACCTAGTACTCTTTTGATGGCTAGTTTAATAGCGAGTGGGAGGCAAATCTTTGCCATAATTTAAGGTAGATTTATACTACATATGATCATACTCAGTGTAGCGTGGAGATTTCTTGGCATTGCCTCATTGATGAATACATATACATGTTGTCGGTGCTGTTAACTATCTAGAGATACCAGGTTACTTTACAGAGCATCGCTTTCCTTCTTTCGTTCAGTTAGAAAGAGCGACATTCACTACAAATTGAGCTATGATCTAGCTGTTTTTGTTTGCACCTCTACTGATGACTGGTCATTACAAACTATTCTATAGATCTCCTTATGGCTCTTTACCTCCATAGTGCTTTATTATTTCATTAGCTAATTCCAAGACTGAGAGGAGGACTCTTATTTTACTTACCAGGTCAAGCTACATACCGATTATACATACTTTATTAGTATGAAACCTATTTGGGTTTCTTAGGCAACATAGCTCGGTGATATTGGAGGGATATAATCCCAATGAGGCAACGAGACAAATTGGACTGGTTCAAGCCACTCATTTAGATGGATTACCAATTATTCCTATAATAGTTAACACACGTCAACTGGGCTCTCTTCCATTGTCAGTACATTTGGAGGCATTTTCCATGACCTGGTCATTTCTTCTTCACCATGGAAGTAAAGTAGGAGTGCCTCCAAACATGCAAGATGCCTCCAAACATACTGATAATGGAAGAGAGCCAAGTTGACGTGTGTTAACTTTATGAAGAACTACTGGTAATCCATCTAAATGAGTGGCTTGAACCAATCCAAACTGTCTGGCTACCCAGTTAAGATTATATCCCTCCAATATCACCGAGCCATGTCTTCTGTAATAAACACAACTAGGTCTCAAGCTAACAAAGTATGTAGCAATCGGTTTGTAGCCTGACCTGATAAGCAAAATTGGAGTCCCCCTCTCAGTCAGAGAATAAGCCAACGAAACACCGAAGTACTGTGGAGGTAAAAAATCGCAAGAGGATCTGTAGATCAATTTATAATGATCAGTCATCCATAAATGTGTAAACATAAATAGCTGAATTTGAGCTCTATCTTTCGAAGAAATCTCTCATGTTAATTAAACCAAAGAAGAAAGGCAATGCTCTGTATAGTAACTTGGTATCACTAAATAATTGAAAGTGCCAGTAATGTGTATATGTATCCATCCGTAAAGGTAGTGCCAAGGAATCTCCATGCTACACTGACCATGACCGTATGTAGCATAAATTTGCCCCAGACTATGGATAATTGATGCAATAACTATTGAGGCTACTGAGACTCTCCCCCCAGTCGATATCAAACTAGCCATCAAAAGAGTGTTGGGTCAAAAAACTCTACTTTGGCTAAGAAAAATAAAGTAATAGAGCCATGTAGAAATTAAAGATACTTCATCTAAAAATCCTCTAGATAAAATATGTTATAATCTATGTGCTGATCCTAGCTCATATAGATCCTCTAAAAACTGCTCCATATCATGTAATCTCCGGATAAAAGGATAATAAATATGTGTAAAATCTGTAGTAAGTACAGCTTGAATCAATAAGCTCTCAATCTAAGTGTCCTTGTAAATAACCACTTTACGACCACGACCATGCCTCCTCTTCTTCTATTGACAAAGATAGTAATAATGACTCAAACTCTGGTGAAGCCCTAGTGAGTATACAGATTCTCTTCTCCTCTACTGCCCAGCTAGTCGATGCTCAGATAAATCATAATCCAAAGAAATACATTTCTCATATGGAATGCCTAGAATTGGTAGATTAAAAATAATATATAGATCCCACAAAGTAACTTCTTCTTTTTGGGTCCAACCCAATAAGTATTTGTAGCACTGTCCCATTATTCAATAATACTTTGAAGCAGAAAGAAGATAAATGATTTTAATCAAAAAGTGAGATATAAATGTTTGTACACTCCAGCTTATCTCAATATATGTTGGTGTCTTCTAAACATATAATGAGCCCATCTAGTGTAACCATTGAGAACCTGAATGAGACTACCAAATATTGGAGCATAGTGTTATTCTTCAACCTCATGATGTAGCAGACGATAGCTAAGTAATCTGATAACACCTATATGCTTTGCTAAGTAAGGTACTTGTTGTAAAACGCCTTGATCCCCATAACTCAGACCCTCAATAATGCGATCTAAAGAAGTACCATCACTATGCTGTAGTCTGAGAGTAATGACTTGGTCTAAAAGAACATGTCTAATTAAAAAATCCAAATCAAATGGAAACATTCAAGAAAATGAGAGAATAGGTTGTCAAAAATGTTTTTATCAATCAATATTTTTTCTATACTAAAATAACTGATCTACAAATCGAAGCTGAATGGGAACCATCAAAATCATCAATCTCCTGCCAAATAGCCTCTTCTGGAGACTCCATACTAGATAATGAATGAGGTCTATGCCAATTAGACATTATAACATAAAACAAAAAGGATGGGCAATAAAAATCATGTAATCAATAACTAGAATGAATTTATCGTGTGAAAGTCACACAATGAATATGTTAGGAGGCAATTTGTTGACTGAAATAAACTTGATAAAATAGAGTAGGAGAAAAATAATAATAGAACAAAAAAATGCATCTTTCTGATCTGATCCCACAATAACCAGTTGATCATCAAATAATGCATCTCCTTGTTATTGTAACTCTGTTTTAGCAAATAAAGACAATAATTACATCAAAAATTGTAACAAAAAAAATTAACACTTACCCTTTCAATTTCTCAGAAATCGATCTCTACCTCCTTACACATGAAGCCCAAGTACGAGTTATCCTGATTGTGAGCCTTTTCTACAAAGCTGCCTCTTAACCACTAGCAAGTCTTCTCTCCCTACACCCCACTTCAACTCCTGAATGATATATCCTTCCACATGAAGCCCAATGGCGAGTTATTCTGATTGTGAGCCCCTGTCTACAAAGCTGCCTCTTAACCGCGAGCAAGTATTCTATCTCCTTACACCCCACTTCAACTCTCGAACGAAACACCTCACCCAACGGGCCCTCACACCTACTTTATCCATGCTTTTGATCTGATCATCTCCTGATTGCGCAACCCCTGAGTAGCCTAGCTCGTCGTCTTCACCTCACATCGTCTAACACCTCCGTCTGGCCCATTCTCACATGTGAAAACCCATGCACCCATTTGGCTACTCTCGTTCACTCAAGCATGAAATGACCTAGCCTTTGCTCATGTATGACACTCCATCCTCTGATCTTCACATGACATGCCTAGTCCGCCTCGTCCCAACCTATGCCAATCGGCCGGAAATCCAACAATCAAGCCAATTTGTGAACTCCAAAACCCTTCCATCACTCATTCACGTGAGCTAAATTGCTTCTATCTCTCACTCCATCATCTGAATTATCTCACTTACAGTGCCTCGAAGTCTAAAGGCCAAAGTCAAGATCCATGCAAGCTCTCCTCAACCTCTTCTAAGCAACTGTTACCCCATCCTTCAAGCCATCAGGAATTCCATATGCTAACTCCTGAGAGACAAATTATAATCGATACAATCCAAAAGCAACAAACCAGCAAAGGTACTCTTATGTCTTTAAAGCCACAGCCCAGATTCCAGCAGTTGCAGTACATTCTATAAGAAGAGAAGCCTCTACACAAAGGCTAGCAAAATCTAAAAATGACAAATCATCAAGGTCCATTTCTAGTGGTAGATGCTGCAGTGTGGTGATAATGTGACGACCTCTACTCAACAGCTATCGACCAAAGTATCTACGAGCTCGAGAAGGTACTATGGATGCAAAACATGCTAACTCTAAACCTAAATGTAAAACACATTAAAGCTATTAGAAAAGGATGGGATGAGAAAAGAAATGCAAAACTACAAAAGAAATATAAAAATACTTAAAGGGCGTGTCTCATCTGACAAATCTATGACACAGTGGTCATCTAAATGAGAAGCGACACCTGGTGAAAAATCATATACAATCACCCAAGTCTAATTTGAGAAGGGAGAAGGTGAAATAGCTAACTTTGTAACAATATTATGAGTGGCATCTGCAAATCAAATTTGTGTAGAATCACTATGCACTAACTAAGGAGGTGATGATCATTCACCTATGCATACAAGCAAAAGAAAAGTGAAAAGGAGAAATATTGACTAATGAAATAAACATTTAGATGAATATGCCACATATTTACCTTTAGTGTCATCAAATGTTATTCAATAGCCAGATGACTGTACACACTCAAGATACCAAGTGAACATTTAAGCTCTGTATCCATGGGCTCTACATTTGAAACATAAACATATTGAAGGACTGAAGGAACAAATGAAATATAAAAAATATATACATGTCAATACCTGGCACTGGGCTTGAAGTGGTGTAGTGGTTTAATAAGAAAATAGGAAAAGGAAACATAGAGTAGTATGTAGAGTATCTAGCTCCAAAATAGGAGAGCTCAGCAGGACGGCAGGGGTAGGTCTGAATACTGCAATGATAAGAGACCATGTGTTTTGAAAATCTGAATACAAGAAAAATATAAAAATAATATACATAAAGAAATATGATTTAACCTGGAACATTATGGAATCCTGATGTCTAAGGTAACCCTTGTCAATAGAAGGGGAGATCTTTCTATATGCATGCGCTGCAACATTTGCATTTTAGTATGCATGAAAGGTCTTCAAATTTTAAAATTCAACTTGCCAAGCAAGGTCTTCAAATTTTAAAATTCAACTTACCAAGATCAAATATTTAACTACGCAAGGTCTTTAAAAATTTAAACCATCCACCCAGATTAAAAATCATGATGTAGGTCTTCATATTTTAAAACCACCCACCCGTATTAAAAATCATGGTGCAGTCTTCGGATATAAAATTCATCTCACCCAGATCAGAGATTAATGGCGTGATGTCTTGAGTTTGAAATTCTTGTCATCCTTTTAATTTCATATTTTATGTTTAATTAAATCTTATTACAAAATACTCGAATAATTATATATAGGATGGAATAGTAATTAGCCATCAATAAATCTTCCTTGTACATTCATGGGCCTTTAGATGATGGAGACTAAATGATTAAGATTATAATTGATTTAATATCTTATACTCACGAGCGTTTTTTGGGGATAAAAATTCTTAGATAGAAGTATAAGAGACAATGGTTCTCTGTATACTTTGAACTAGATGCAGAGTGAATCGTTCCCACACAGACAGAAGTGTGCAGAGGGATTTTGACATTCACGCGTGTGGTGTGAAGGAGAGAGGAGCAATTCAGCTCACATGGATGAGTGCTAGAGGGGTTTCAACATTCACGAATTTGCCTGACTATTGGATTACGGGTCGATTGGCTTAGGTTAGGGCGAGGTGGCCTAGGCATGTCATGTGAAGAGTAGAGGATGGGATGTCCGATGTGAGCAGAGGTTGGGTCATTTGATGCTTGCACGAATGGGAGTTGTCGAACTTGTACATGGGTGTTCACACAAGGGAAAGGGTCGGACAAACATATCGGATGCAGTGAGGTGAAGATGACAGGCTTAGCTGCTAAGTGCTTGGGTAATCTGGAGGTGATCAGATCAGAAGCATGGACAGAGCGAGTGTGAGGCCCTCCGGCGGTATATGTTTCATTAAGGAGTAAATGCTCGCGATTATGTGGCAGCCTCACAAACAGTGAAGGAGGTAGTGATCGATTTTAGAAAAATTAAAAGTGTAAGTGTCAATTTTTTAGTTCCATTTTCTGATGTAATTATTTTCTTAATTTGTGGAAAGCGAGTTACAACAAGAAAGAGAAACATCATTTGATGATCAATAGATTATTGTAGGATCAGATCAGAAAGATGCATTTTTTCCATTATTATTTTTCTCCTTCTCTATTTTATCCATTTTTTTAGTCAACAAATTGCCTCCTAACAGATTTGTTGTGTGAATTTCACATGATGAATTCATTGTAGATATTGATTGTAAGATTTTCATTGCCCTTCCTTGTTGTTTCAGGTTATAAGGTCTGATTGTAATAGAACCCATTCATTATCCAGAACTGAGCCTCTAGAAGAGGTTATATAGATGGAGATTGATGATTATGATGGTTCCCAGTCAGCTTCAACTTCAGATCGATGGTTTTGGTATAGAGAGATGTTGATTGATAGAGAAATTTTTTACAACATACTCTCCTGATCTCCTTAAATGTTTCCATTTGATTTGGATTTTCTAATTGGACATAATCATTTAGAATGGGTCATCACTCTCAGACTATGGCATAATGATGGTACTTCTTTGGATCACATTATTAAGGGACTGAGTTATGGGGTTCAAGACATTTTACATCCAGAATTGAATTGGCAGAGCATACAGGTGTTGTTAGATTACTTAGCTATCATCTACTACCTCATGAGCTACATGAATAACATTATGCTCCAATGATTGGTAGTCCCATTCAGGTTCTCAATGGTTACATTAGATGGGCTCATTACATGCTCAAAAGACACCCATATATATTGAGATAAGTTAGAGTGTACGAAGTTATTTATATCTCACTTTTCGATTACAGTCATTTGTCTTCTTCCTGGCTTTAGAGTGTCATTGAATACTGGTAGAGTGATACGAATACTTGTTGGGTTGAACCCAACGAGATAACATTTATTTTATGGGATATGAATATTATTTTTAGTCTATCAGTTCTAGGCATTCCATATAAGGAATGTATTCCTTTGAATTATAATTTATTTGAGTGTCAACCAGCTGGGCAGCAGAGGAGAGGAGAATTTGTATACTCATCAGAGCTTCACCTGTGTTTGAGGCATTATCACCACCTTTGTCAGCAAATGAAGAGGGGTCATGGTCGTAGAGTAGTTATTTACTTGGACACCTCGATTGAGATCTTATTGCTTTAAGCAATACTTACTGTAGATTTTCCATATATTTATGATACTTTTAGCCGGAGATTACATGATATTGAGCACTATTCAGAGAATCTATTTATGTCAGGATCAGTAGATGGAGTGCATCCTATTTTTGCTAGACGATTTTTAGATGATATGCTTTTAGTGTCATTCATTGCTAGGTGGCTTTGTTAGTTTACTTTTCTTAGCTAGAACAAAATTTTCCAAACGAGCACTCTTTTGATGGCTAGTTTGATGGTGAGTGGGAGGAGAGTCTCACTAGCCTCTGTAGTTCTTGCACAAATTTTCCATAATCTGGGACAGATTTGTACTGCATACAGTCGTGCTTAGTGAAGTGTGGATATTCCTTGGCACTACCTTTATGGATGGATACATAAAAACAATGCTGGCGCTTTTAGCTGTACAAAGCTACCAGGTTACTATATACAGAGTGTCACTTTTTTTCTTTGGTTTAGTTAGCTAAAGTGACTTCTTCTATAGATAGAACTCATATTTACATATTTATGTTGCTCTTTTGTGGATGACTGATCGTTATAGACTTATGTACGAATCATCGTGTGGTTTTTTACCTCCACAATACTTCAGTATTTCGTTAGCTGATTCCAAGACTGAAAGGGGGACTACCATTTTACTTTCTAGGCCAGGCTAAAAATCAATTGCTATATACTTTATTAGCATGAGACCTAGTTGGGTTTATTACAGAAGATATGGCTCCATGATATTAAAGGGTTATAATCCCAATCAGGCAGCAAGATAGTTTGGACTGGTTCAAGCAACTCATTTAGACGTATTACCAGTCACTCATGGGATAGATGACACACATCAACAGGCCTCTCTTCCATTGTCAATATGTTTAGAGGCATCTCCCGTGACCTGGGCATTTCTTCTTCACCTTGAGATTGGTTCTTGGTTCAATATTCGTCATATGGATTCTCCGGCTGGCATTTCACGCCTACGACGGTCTTGAACTCGTCACACTTTTTCTCATTTTTTGAGATGGAGATCTGAGTATATAACAAATGGATTAGAGGATAGAGACCATAGAGGTACCCTTTAATGCCTCAGGGTCGTATTGTTGTGTATAGGGAGATGTCTAGAGCTGATGATAGAAGAAAGAAGAGGAGTCCTAAACCTCCTTTTAAACATGGTGGCCCAGGTATGTGATATGTATTATTATTGTTTATAAGTTTACCCTTTGAAAGCTTCCTCAAAATGCACTGAATGTGGAAGGGAGCACAGTTGACGTGTGTCAACTATACTAGGAACAACTAGTAATCTGTCTAAAAGAGTGGGCTGAATCAGTCCAAACTGTCTCGCTACTCTTTGTGATTATATCCCTCTAGTATCGCTAAATCGTGTCTTCTGTAACAAACCCAACAAGCTCTGATGCTAATAAATATATAGCAATTACTACATAGCCAGACCTTGAAAGTAAAGTCGGAGAGCCTCTCTCAATATGGGAATTAGCTAACGAAACACTGAAGTACTGTAGAGGTAAAAATTCATAAGGAGATCTATAGATCAGTTTGTAACAATCAGTTATTCGTAGATGTGCAAACATAAATAATCAGATCTAAGCTCATTGTGAAGAGGAGGTCGCTCTAGCTAATTGAACCAAATAAGAAAAGTGACACTCTGTAAAGTAACTCGGTAGCTCTAGAGAGCTGAAAGCCCTGACAACATGTATATATATCCATTTATGAAGGTAGTGCCACAAAATCTCCATGCTACACATAGTATAATAGTATGCAATACAAATTTGCCTCAAATTATGGAAAATCTACATAAGAACTGCAGGGGCAAGTGAGATTCTCCTCCCACTTACTATTAAGCTAGCCATCAAAAGAGTACTACGTCAAAATACTCTGCTCTATCTAAGAAAAAATAAAGTACCAAAGCCACATAGCAATGAAAGACACTAGTAGCATATCCCACAAAAATCCTTTGGCTAAAATGGGCTACAAACTATCTATTGATCATCGCTCAAACAGATCCTTTGAATATTGCTTGTATTATGTGATCCCTTACTGAAAGGATTACAAGCATATACAAACTCTACAGTAAGTATAAATGGAAGCAACAAGCTCTCAATATAGGTGTCCATGTAAATAACCGCTCTACGACCACAACCCCTCTTCTTCTGCTGACAGAGGTGGTAATAATGCCTCAAACTCTAGTGACACTCTAGCGAGTACATAAATTCTCCTCTCCTCTACTGCCTAGCTAGTTGACGCTTAAAAAAATTATAACCAAAAGGGATACATTCTTCATATGAAATACCCAAAACTGATAGACAAGAAATAATTTACAGATCCCACAAAGCAACTATCATCTCGTTGGGTTCAACCGAACAAGTTTTCATAGCTTTGTACCAATGTTCAATACCACTCTGAAGCCAGGAAGAAGATAAATGACTATCAATAAAAAGTGAGATATAAATGGCTTTGTACACTCTAGCTTTTCTAAATATCTGCTGATGCCTCCTGAGCATGTAGTGGGCTAAACCAGTGTAACCACTAAGAACCTAAACGGGGCTACCAAACACAAGAGCGTAGTGCTGTTCTTTGACTTCATGATGCAATAAATAGTAGCTAAGCAAACTGACAGTACCCGTACTCTCTACTAAGTCAGCTCTAAGCTGTAAAATGCCCTGGTCGTCGTTACCGAGTCCCTTGATAATTTGATCTAGACAAACACCATCATTATGTCGTAGTTTGAGAGTGACAACCCAATCTGAAGAATCATGTCTAGTAAAAAAATCATAATCAAATAGAAACATATGAGGAGATTGAGTAAAGAGGTCGTCATATATATCTCTATCGACCAATATCTCTCTATGCCAATATAGCTAGTCTAAAAAAGAAGCCGACTGCATACGATTGTATGCATCGATATCTTTCCAAATATCTTCTTCTGAAGGCTCGGCACAAGGTAATGACGCAAATCTACTCCAATCCAAAATCTTGGCCTGAAATGATAAAAGAACAATTAAAACCGTAAAATTAATGCTTGCAATGAATTCCTTGCATGAAAAACACCCAAGAATTTTGTCGGGAGGCAATTTGTTAAATAAAAAGTTTAAGCGAGAGAGAGAGAGATAGAGAGAAATAGAAAAAACCTCTCATCATTGCCAAATGTGTAAATACAAGTATATTTTATAAATGAAAGTGAGCAATATGGTGTGCTGAAAAGTATGCAAAGCAAGGCATAAAAAAATGTACATTATAATTTTTAAAAAAGCATCCAGTTGTAACATTTTAAACATGAATTCTATTATGTAGGGCATTGAATAGCTAGGAATATGGTGCTTCAAAAAGAAAATGACATGACGTATTAAAGGTATGCAAAATGAAGCATCTCACACAATGCAATAGAACATACCAAATTTTTTGTGATGTGTCAAATCGAGAAGCATGTAAAATGGTTCATAAAAATGTGCAAAGTAATGCAGAGCATACAAAGTGCTGCATCATAAGTATGCAATATGATACATTAAAAAGCATGGCATAACATGACTCCCAACCGTTAGGTATGACCATCAACGAAGTTGCAAATCCCACTTAGATGCTTGATGCTCCACATGTTAGGGTATAGTAAACATGACCTATAGCACAAGAATACTGCAAAGCATGATTCTTAACATATAATGATGATATTGAGGGTGTAAATTTCTTTTATTCTAATAGGATGTCAGTACTCATGTGGAGTAATCAAGAATTTGAAAAGAACTACACTACTTCAATAAATAAGGGGGTCGAGAAAAAAAATCAAGCTAAGAAAGATGAACATAAGATCTATTGTGTTTCAGTCTAGCAACATGTTGACTAAAAATTAACATAAAAAAAGATGAAGATGAGAAACGGAGAAATTAAAAAAAAAAACTTTTGAATTGAAGAGATACATCTCTACATGAGATAACCTTCAAACTGGTCCCACTGCCAGCAATGGATTGTCAATGAATACATCTCTTCAACACAATAACTTCCTTCAATATTCAATTTGATAAAAAGGGGAAGAAACATAAAGAAAAAAAGTTACTCACTTTATCTCCCTAACACCATTCCCTCATCCACAAGCTGCTTTCGACCATACCCAAGCCGCTCGCGTAAATCTCCTTTGCCTCCACTCCACCGATCCAACCAATTGGCAAACCCTTTCTTCTTGATTCTTCCAACTAGGTAAAGAACGTGCAATAACTTACCACTGCATGTTCTAGGTGCATATGATCCACACGTGAATGCCTCTTATTTCTTGCTTTCGATATTTATACCAAATTAGACCTTCAAGCCCTTCTCGCAAAAAGCCAGACTTCGCCTCTCTAGCCTGCACCTTACTGTATGCTTAATACAAATCCTAGACGAAGCCATATGTATAAAATTGCTATCCCAACAGGCTGTCATCCTGATGTCTACCTCTTCTGTTCACGCCAATGCAAAACTCCCTGCAATTTACTTGATCTCGGAAAATTAAGATAGTCTGATTTGAATGCATGTTTTTTATCTGACTTTAACACCTGCTTCTTACTTAAGCCTGCCCATCCTTTTTTTTAAATTTATAATGAAATAAATATTTAAATACTCTATGTTGTCTTATTCACAAGCAAGACTGTTTGTCCTTCTATTTCAATTTATAATGAAATCAATATTTATAAACCTTATGGTGTTCTATTCACAAGCAAACAGTAACTTTTTTGTTTCATTCACTACAACTGAAGTCTATGCTTTAGTTTGCAATAAGTTAAGTACAAAGTTACTATTTTATCCTATAAGAAAGCATTTCATGATTGTATTTCATTTTTTTAAATACAAATTTATAATATCAATACATTTTGCTTAAATCCAATTTAAATTTCTAATTCAGCCTCTATTTTTTATAATTAAATATGTGATATGATTGCATTAATTAAAATATATTTTTATTCAATGCAAATTAAAGTGTGCTCATTAGAGGATCTTACAACTTGGCTCTATAGTAAGATTGCCCAAAGATTCAGATTTAATTTTAGAGAAGTTTCTCTTAAGTAATAGGTCTTACAACTTCTTTTAGAAGAAGCCCGAAATTTTAATTTGGATTGAAACTTACGGCTCTTCTTATGAATTGCCCAAAGATGGGTCTTACAACCTAACTCTATAACAAGGCTGACTAGGGATTTAATTATTTGGGTAGGTCTTATAGCTTTCCTTTAGAATTTACCTAAAAGTGGGTTGTACAACCTAATCCTTTAGATTAAGTTGCACACTAATTTGAATTTGGTTGTTTGGGAGTTATATTTTATTTAGTAGTTTTCCAAATAATAGATCTCACGAATCCTATTAGAAGTTACCTAATTATTTGGGTATGACGGGTCATACTGCTTTCTTTTGGAAGTAGTCCAATTGGTAGGTCTTATAATTTATCCCTCTAGACTAAACGGCCTAGAGATTTGATTATTTATTTGGTTGAGTAGACAGCAATTATTTGTTAGCTTAACTCCAGACTATGATTTTCAGTTGTTCAATAGCAGTTTGTTTACTAGTTTTACACTGACTAGTCAGCAATTATCATTGTGTGACACTAGTATTTTTGCTATAGTAGCTATTTTTATTCTTCTTGGCAGTTTCTTTTCAATTCCAAGTTAAATCATCTTTTTTTATGTATATTTATTCAGATTTTTCTTGTATTAAGATTTTCACAATGCATGTTCTCTTTACATTGTAGTATTTAGACACACCCATGCCGATCGACTGCATTCTCCCAGTTTGGAGCCAGATGCTCTACATACTCCTCCATGTTTCCCTTTTCATATTTTCTTACCAAACCATGGTACCACTTCGAACCCAATACCAGGTATTGACATGTATAATTATTTTAAATTTCATATATTCAATCAATCCTTCAATATGTTTATATTTCAGATGTTGAGCCCGTGGATGAAGAGCCTAAATTTTCACTGGGTATCTTGGGTGTGCACAGTCATCTGACTATTGAATATACATTTGATGATACTAAAGGTAAATATATGACATAATATCAACCTGTTTATTTTATTACTCAGTATTTCTCCTTTTCACTTTTCTTTTGCATGTATGCATTGGTGAACGATCATCATCTTCTCAATTAGTGCATAGTGATTCTACACATATTTCATTTGAAGATCTCATAGATGACACTATTAAAGAGTTAGTTGTTTCACCTTCTCCCTTCTCAAGTTCAATTTGATGACTACAGATGATTTATCACTAGGTGTTGCTTCTCATTTAGATAACCACTGCTTGAAAGATTTACTAGATGAGACATGCCCTTCAGGTATTTTTATATTTTTATTGTGGTTTTGCATTTCTTTTCTTATCCTTTCCTTTTCTAATAACTCTAATATGTTTTATATTCAAGTTCATAGCTAACATGTTTTACTTCCATAGTAACTTCTAGGCTCGCATATATTTGGGTCTACAGCTGTTGAGTAGAGCTCGTCACATTGTCACTACACTGTGATGTCTACTACTAGGCACGGACCTTGATGATTTTCCATTTCCAGATTTGGCTAGCTTCCATGTAAAGGCTTCTTAACTTTTTGACTGTGTTGTAGCTTCTGGACTACGAGATGCAACTTTAGACACATGGGAGTACATTCACCGAATGGTTACTTTTGGATTGAACCGCCTACACTTTGTCTCTCAAGAGATAGCATTTAGAATTTTTGAAGGATTGGAGGATGGGGTAAGAGCTGCTTAGGAAAGGATGAAGAGAGCTTACATGGATCTTAACTTTGGCCTTCAGACTTTTAGGCACTGCTACTGAAATATTTCAGAGGAGTAGGTTCAGCATTTAGAAATATCAGTAGAGCTCATGGCTTTGAGACAGTGGGAGAGGGCTCTTTCGGAGAGATAATGAGAGCTTCGAGTAGCGGCTGCTTATACTGAGGGGGACTTCGCTTGAATAGCTACTGAGGTTGAGAGATTATAGTAGGATTTCTCATCATTCATCGATGAGTTTGATTTTTTCCATCATCAGTTGGAGACCACTCAGACTAGGCAAATGATGTTGCAGGATCTCTTGCTCAAAGTTAGATAGTAAATAGGCATCCTCCAATTTAGACTTTGACAGCTTTTTTGGCTTCTTTTTGGTTTGTATATATGCCTGCATTTTATTTAATTTTGTCCCTTTCTTATTATAATTTCATATTTTTAGATTTTTAGTCTTTTAAAAGTGGCTCAAACCTTAGGTTCTGGGAGCACATAGAGTGTTTAAAAGTTTAGTCTTTAATACTTGTACGAACCTAAGAGTCGAACTAAAAGATCCATTGGTTCGTTAAACCTAAGGGTCAAACCTTTCAAATCTTTTAGGCTCACAAACCTAAGGGTCAATGTTTTTTATCAACCTAAATGGTTGAAATAAAATAAAGTTTCAATAAACCTAAGGACTGAATCTCTAAAAATCATTCATGCTCACAAACCTAAGGGTTAAGCTAAAATCCATTGGTTCAATAAGCCTAGGGTTAAACCTTTAAAATCTTTAGAGCTCACAAACCTAAGGGTTTATCTATTTCATCAACCTAAATGGTTAAAATGAAATGCAGGTTCAATAAGTCTAAGGATCAAACCTCTAAAAATCTTTCAGTCTCATAAACTTAAGTGTCAACCTAAGATCCATTGGTTTAATAAGCCTAATGTCTAAACCTTTCAAATCTTTTATGCTCACAAACCTAAGGGTCGAGATGTTTTCATCAACCTAAATAGTTGAAATGAAATACAAGTTCAATAGGTCTAAGAACAGAACCTCAAAAAATCTTTTATGCTCACAAACTTATGGGACAAGCTAAGATCCATTGGATCAATAAACCTAAGGGCCAAACCTTTAAAATCTTTTACGATCATAAACCTAAGGATCGAGTTATTTTTATCAACCTAAATGGTTGAATGAAAATACAAGTTCAATAAGTCAAAGGATCAAACCTCTAGAAATCTTTTATGCAGACAAACCTAAGGGTCGAGCTAAGATCCACTGGTTCAATAAGCATATGGGCCAAATATTTAAAATTTTTATGCTCACAAACCTAAGGGTCGAGTTGTTTATATTAATCGAAATGGTTGAAATGAAATATAGGTTCAACATGCCTAAGGTCTAAACCTTTCTAAATCTATTTTTTTTATAAACTTAAGGGTTGAGCTAAAATCCATAGGTTCAAAAAGTCTAAGGGCCAAACCTCTAAAAATTATTCATGCTCAAAAACCTAAGGGTTGAGCTAAGATCCATTGGTTCAATAAGACTGACAGCTGAACTTTTAAAATCTTTTCTGCTCACATAACTAAGGGTCGAGCTATTTTCAACAACCTAATTGGTTGAAATAAAATTTAGGTTCACTATGCCTGAGGGTTGAACCTTAAGAATCTTGCATGCTCATAAACCTAAAGGTCGAGCTATTTTCATCAATCTACCAAATAGATTAAAGAATAAAAATAAATTCAACAAGTCTTAAAGATTGAATTTCAAAATACTTTATGTGCTCACAAAACCTAAGGGTCGAGCCACTTTTAATCAAATATAAAAGACTAAAAGTCTAAAAATATGCCAATTCAATAAAATAAAAGAAGGAAGAAATTTAAATAAAATGCAAGCATATATATACCAGAAAGAAGCTATAAAATGTGTCAAAGTCTATTCTGGAGGTTGTATATCTACTGTCTAACTCTAAGCAAGCGATCCTTCAGCATCATCTACCTAGTCAGAGTGGTCTCCAACTGATGATGAAATAAGTTAAACTCCTAGGTGGATGACGACAAATCCTGCTATAATCTCTAAACTTCAATAGCTATCCAAGCATAATCCTCCTCAGTATGAGCAGCCACTACTTGAAGCTCTCGTCATCTCTCCAAAAGTACCCTCACCCGCTATCTTAAATCCCTGAGCTCTACTGATATCTCCAAAAGCTCAAGCTGTTCCTCTGAAATATCCCACTAGCAACGCCTTAAAATCTGAAGGCAAACATCAAGATCCATGGGAGCTCTCCTCATCCTATCCTAAGCATTTCTTACCCCATCCTCTAAGCCATCAGGAATTCAAAATGCTAACTCCATAGAGAATAAGTGTAGTTGTTTCAATCCAAAATATACCACTCGACAAAGGTACTCCCACATCTTTAAAGCAGCATCCCGGAGTCCAGAAGTTACAGCACGGTCTAAAAGTAGAGAAGCCTATACATAAAAGCTAGCCAAATCTAGAAATGGAAAATCATTAAGGTCCACTCTTAGTAGTAGATGCCACAGTATAATGACAATGTGACGAGCTCTACTCAACAATTATCAATCAAAATATATGTGAGCTCGAGAAGGTACTCTGGATGTAAAATATGTTAGCTCTGAACCTGAATGTAAAACACATTTGAGCTATTAGAAATGGAAGGGATAAGAAAAGAAATGCAAAACTACAAAAGAATTATTAATATATCTAAAGGGTGTGTCTCATCTGACAAATCTTTCAAGCAGTGATCATCTAAATAAGAAGCAACACCTGGTAATAAATTATTTACAAACACCAAAGATAAATCTGAGAAGGGAAAAGGAGAAACAGCTAACTCTGTAATAGTATATGGCTCCAAAATGTGTAAACTCAGCAAGTCAACAGGGGTATGTATGAATACTGCAATAAGAAGAGAACATGCATTATGAAAATCAGAATATAAGAAAATTTTGAAATAAATATACATAAAGAAAGATTATTTAACCTGGAACTAAAAAGAAATTACCAAGCAAAAAGAAAAAAGTTATTGTAGCAAAAATGCTATTGTCACACAATGATAATTATTGGCTAGTAAGTGTAAAACTAATAAACAAATTGATAGTGAACAACTGAAAACCACAGTCTAGTGTCAAGCTAATAAATAATTTTTGTCTAATCAAACAAATAAATAATCAAATCTCTAGGCAATTTAGTCTAGAGGGCTAAATTATAAGACCCACCAATTGGGCTACTTCCAAAATGAAGCAGTAAAACCTGTCATACCTAAATAATTAAGGAACTTCTAATAAGAGTCATTTGACATAATACTTGGGAAACTACTAAATAAAATATCAAACCCCCTGAGCAACCAAATTCAAATTAACATGCATTTTAATTTAAAGGGTTAGGTTGTAAGACTCACTTTTAGGCAACTTCCAAAGGGAAGCTATAAGACCTGCCCAAATAATTAAATCCCCAAGTAGCCTTACTATAGAACAAGATTATAAGACCCATATTTAGGCAACTCATAAGTAGAGTCGTAAGTTGCAGTCCAAATTAAACTTTCATGCATCTTCTAAAAAAAATTGTAAGACCTGTTACTTGAGAGACACTCTTCTAAAATTAAATCTCAACCTTTGGGCAACCTTATTGTAGAGCTTGGTTGTAATACCGACTACTGAGCATACTTTAATTTTCATTGAATAAAAATATATTTTAATTAATGCAATTGTTTCACATATTTTATTACAAGCAACAGAGGCCAAATTAGAAATTAAAATCGGATATAAGCAGAATGCATTGATATTATAAAACTATATTTAAAAAAAAATGAAATGCAATCCTGAAATGCTTTCTTATAGGATTAAATAGTAACTTTATACTTAAATTATTACAAACTGAAGCAAAGACTTTAGATGCAGTGAATTAAATAAAAAAATAACTATTTGCTTGTGAATAGGATAGCATAAGATTTTAAAATATTGATTTCATTGTGAATTAAGACAGAATGATCGACATGCTTACTTATGAGTAAGACAACATAAAGTATTTAAATTTTTATTTAATTATGAATTGAAATAAAAGGATAGACAGACTTATGTCAGAAGTGGGTGTTAAAGTCACCCATAAAGCACACATGTGTGAGATCAAGTAGGTTTTACAAGGATATTTATGCTCGCATGAACAAGAGAGGTAGACGACAGGATGACTGCCTATAAAGATAATAATTTCATACATAAGGCTTCATCTAGGATTTGGATTAAGCAGATAGTGAAGGTGCATACTAGGGAGCAGAAGTCTAGCTTTTTGTGAGTAGGGCATGAGGGTCTAATTTGGTATAAACATCAAAAGAAAGAAGTATGAGACATTCCCGTGTGGATCGTACGCACCTAGAATAAGTAGTGGTAAGTTATTACGGGCTTTTTAGTCAACATGTCTGTTGACTAAACACAATAAATCTTATGTTCATATTCTTAGCTTGAATTTTCTTTCTCAACCACATTATTTATTAAACTACTTGTAATTCTTTTCAAATTCTTGAATACTCAGCCTGAGTGCTCACATACAATAAGACCAAAATGAATTTACACCTTCCATATCATCATTACATGCGAAGAATCATGCTTTAAAATATTCTTGAGGTAATGTTTACTTTACCCCACCATGTGGAGCATCAAGCATGTAAGTGAGATTTGTAACTTCATTGATGGTCATGCCTATAGGTTGGGAGTCATGTTATGACATATTTCAATGCATCCAATTACATACTTATGATGCACCACCTTGCATGCTCTACATTACTTTGCATAATTTTATGAACCATTTTACATGCTTCTCAATGTGACACATCACAAAAAAAATTGTGCGTTAAGCTGCATTGTGTGGGATGCATCGTTTTACATGCTTTTAATACTTCTTGTCATGTGTTATTTGAAGAACCATATTGCTAGCAATTCAATGCCCTGTATAATAGAATTCAAGTTTAAAATGTTCAAACTTGCATGCTTTTTTAAATATCATAATATATATTTTTTTTATGCCTTGCTTTGCATATTTTTCAGCACACCATCTTGCATGTTTTCATCTAGAAATCTTGCTTGTATTTACACCTTTCGCAATAATAAGAGGTTTTCATCGTTTCTCTTTTTTTTTTATTATTCTTTTTAGTCAACAAATTGTCCCAACAAAATTCTTGGGTGATTTACATGCAAGGAATTCGTTGCAAGCATTGAGTATATAGTTTTCATTGTTCTTCTTTTATCTTTTCAGGTCAAGATGTTGGATTGGAGGAGATATCCATCATTATCTTGTACTGAGCCTTCAGAAGAAGATATTTGGAAAAAGGCCGATGTATACGATCTTACACGGTTTGCTTGGATTTCAGACCACTTATATTGGCATAAAGAGATGTTGGTTGATAGAGATATATACAAAAGTCTCTTTACTCAATAACCTTGTATGTTTCCATTTGATTCTAATTTTTGGATTGGATATGATTTTTAGATTAGGTCGTCACTCTTAGACTATGACATAGTGATGGTGTTTTTCTAGATCGTATTATCAAGGGGCTGGGTTACAACGATCAGGACATTTTAAAGCTGACTTAGTAGAGAGTACATGTACTATGAGGTTACTTAGCTATCATCTATTACCCCATGAGGTTGAAGAAAAACACTACCTCCTATATTTGGTAGTCCCATTTAGGTTATCAGTGGTTACACTAGCTTGGCCCGCTACTTACTCAGGAGGCATCAGTAGATATTGAGACAAGTTAGAATGTATAAAGCCATTTATATCTCACTTTTTGGTTACAATCATTTGTCTTCTTTCTATTTTCAGAGTGTTATTAAATACTAGGACAGTGCTACAAATACTTGTAGGATTAGACCCAATGAGATAAGAGTTACTTTGTGGGATCTGCATATTATTTCTAGTATACCAGCTCTGTGTATTCCATATGAAGAATGTATCCCTTCGGATTATGATTTATTTGAGTGTCAATAGCTAGTCAATAGAGGAGTGGATAATCTGTGTACTCACCAGGGCTTCACCAGAGTTTAAGGTATTATTGCTACCTCTATTAGCAAAAGAAGAGGGGTCGTGGTAGTATAGCGATTATTAACTTAGACACCTGGATTGAAAGCTTGTTGTTTCCAGTAGTACTTATTGTAGAATTTGCACATGTCTATGATCCTTTCAATAGGGGATCACATGCTATAGAGCATTATTCATAGCATCTATTTGAGCCATGATTAGCAGATATATTGTAGCCCGTTTCAGCTAAAGGATTCTTGGAGGATATGCTACTAGTGTCTTTCATTTCTATGTGGCTCTGTTACTTTATTTTTCCTAACAAGAGCAGAGTTTTTTGACCTAGTACTCTTTTGATGGCTAGTTTAATAGTGAGTAGGAGGTGAATCTCACTAGCTCTTACAGTTCTTGCATAGATTTGCCACAGTTTGAGGCAAATTTATACTACATACGATCATACTCAGTGCAGCGTGGAGATTCCTTAGCACTATCTCATTGATGAATACTTATACATGTTGACGTCACTTTCAGCTATCTAGAGATACCAGGTTACTTTATAGAGTGTTAGTTTCCTTCTTTGGTTCAATTAGCCAGAGTGACATTCTCAACAAACTGAGCTCTAATCCAGTTGTTTATGTTTGCACCTCTACGGATGACTAACTTTTACAAACTGATCTATAGATCTTTTTATGTCTCTTTACCTCTACAGTGCTTTGGTGTTTCGTTAGCGGACTCCTATTTTACGTATAAGGTCAGGCTATATACTGATTCCTACATACTTTATTAGCATGAGACCTAGTTGGGTTTGTTATAGACGGCATAGCACGATGATATTGGAGGGATATTATCCCAATGGGGTAGCGAGACAGTTTGGACTAGTTCAAGCCACTCATTTAGATGGATAATCAGTTGTTCCCAGGATAGTTAACACACATCAACGGGGCTCTCTTCCATTGTCAGTACATTTGGAGGCATCTTCCATGACATGGCCATTTCTTTATCACCATGGAAGTAAAGTAGAGTGCCTCCAAATGTGGAAGATGCCTCCAAACATACTGACATTGGAAGAGAGCCCAGTTGATGTGTGTTAAATATCTAAAGAGCTACTAGTAATCCATCTAAATGAGTGGCTTGAACCAGTCCAAACTGTCTGGCTACCCGATTGGATTTATGTCCCTCCAATATCACCGAGCCATGTCTTCTGTAACAAACCCAACTAGGTCTCATATTAATAATGTATGTAGTAATCGGTATATAGCCTGACTTGGCAAGTAAAATGAGAGTTCCCCTCCCAATCTGGGAATTAGCCAACGAAACATTGAAGTACTGTGGAGGTTAAAAATCACAAGAGGATCTGTAGATATATTTATAACGATTAGTCATCCGTAAAGGTGCAAATATAAATAGCCAAATCTGAGCTCTATTTGTTGAAGAAATTGCTCTAGTTAATTGAACCAAAGAAGAACAACGATGCTCTGTATAGTAACTTGGTATATCTAGACAGCTGAAAGTTCCAATCAAGAGGTGATCGGATTAGAAGCATGAACAAAGTGGTGTGAGGCCCTCCGGCGTTAGGTGTTTCATCCGGGAGTAGAAGTGGGGTGTAGGGAGATGGAAGACTTGCTCGTGGTTAAGAGGTTGCTTTGAAGATAGGGGCTCACGATCAGGATAACTCAGTTGGGCTTTACGTGGAAGTGGTAGAGATCGATTTCAGAAAATTTAAAAGTGTAAGAGTTAATTATTTTTTGTTCCATTTTATGATGTAATTATTATCTTGATTTGTCGAAAGTGAGTTACAGCAACAAAGAAATGCATCATTTGATGATCAACTAGTTATTATGAGACCAAATTAGAAAGATGCATTTTTTCCATTATTATTTTCCTCCGCTATTTTATCAATATTATTTCAGTCAACAAATTGCCTCCTAACAGATTCATTGTGCGACTTTCACACGAAGAATTCATTGATTGCAAGATTTTCATTGCCCTTCCTTTCTGTTTCAGGTTATAATGTCTTATTGTTATAGACCCCATTCATTATCCAGAAATGAGCCTCCAGAAGAGGCTATTTGACAGGAGATTTATGATTATGATGGTTCCCAGTCAACTTCAATTTCAGAACAATTATTTTAGTATAAAGAAAGGTTGATTGACAGAGACATTTTTGATAGTGTACTCTCTTGTTCTCCTTGAATATTGCCATTTGATTTGGATTTTCCAATTGGATATGATCTTTTAGACTATGTTGTCACTCTTAGACTTTTGCACAATGTTGGTACTTCTTTGGATCACATTGTTGAGGGACTGGGTTACGGGTATGAAGACATTTTATAGCCACTAGCTGACTTGGCAGAGCATAAAAGTGTTGTTAGATTACTTAGCTATTGTCTGCTATCTTATGAGCTCGATGAATAACACTACGCTCTAATGATTGGTAGTCCCATTCATGTTCTCAATGGTTATATTAGATGGGCTCGTTATATGCTTAGAAGACACCAACAGTTATTGAGACAAGCTATAGTGTACGAAGTCATTTATATCTCACCTTTCGATTATAGTTGTGTCTTCTTTCTGGTTTCAAAGTGTTATTGAATATTGGGACAATGATACAAATACTGATTGGGTTGGACCCAATGAGATGACAGTTACTTTGTAGGATATGCATATTATTTTTAATCTTCCTGTTCTAAGTATTCCATCTGAGGAATGTATTCCTTTAAATTATGATTTATTTGAGTGTCGATCAGCTAGGCAGCAGAGGAGAGAAGAATTTATATACTCACCAAGGCTTCACTAGAGTTTTAGGCATTATTACCACCTCTATCAGCAGATGAAGAGGGGTCATGGGTGTAAAGTAATTATTTACTTGGACACCTCGATTGAGAGCCTATTTCATCCAAAAGTACTTACTATAGATTTAACACATATTTGTGATCCTTTTAACAAGAGATTACATGATATTGAGCAGTTTTTAGAGGATCTATTTGTGCTAGGATCAGTAGATGAATTACAACGTATTTTAGTTAGAGGATTTTCAGATGATATGTTTTTAGTGTTTCATTGCTATGAGGCTCTATTAGTTTATTTTTCTTAGCTAGAGTAAAATTTTCTAACCGAGCACTCTTTTGATGGCTAGTTTGATAGCGAGTGGGAGGAGAGTCTCGCTAGCCTCTATAGTTCTTGTGTAAATTTTCCACAATCTGGGGCAAAGTTATGCTGCATATGGTCATCCTCAGTGCAGCATGGAGATTCCTCTACACTACCTTTATGGAGGTACATATAAACATTGCTGGTGCTTTCAACTGTCCAGAGCTACCATGTTACTATATATAGAGCGTCACTTTTCTTCTTTGGTTCAATTAGCTAGAGTGACTTCTTCTATAGACAGAGCTCAGATTTACCTATTTATGTTTGCTCCTTTGTGGATGACTGATCGTTATAGACTGATCTACAGATCCTCTTATGGTTTTTTACCTCCATTGTACTTCGGTGTTCTGTTAGCTGATTCCCAGACTAAGAGGGGGACTCCCATTGTACTTTCCAAGTCGGGCTATAAATCAATTGATATATACTTTATTAGCATGAGACCTGGTTAGGTTTGCTACAGATGACATGGCTCCATGATATTGAAGGGTTGTAATCCCAATCATGTAGCGAGATAGTTTGGACTAGTTCAAGCCACTCATTTAGATGTATTACCAATCATTCATGGGATAATTGACACATATCAACAGGGCTCTCTTCCATTGTTAGTACGTTTGGAGGCATCTTCCATGACCTCGGTGTTTCTTCTTAACCTTGGGATGGGTTCTTGGTTTAATATTCCTCAGATGGATGCTTCGATAGGTATTTCACTCCTATGACCATCTTCGACTTGTCACACTTTTTTCTTTTTCTTTGAGACGGGGATCCGAGTATATAGCAAAAGGATTAGAGGGCAAACCATAGAGGTACCCATCAGTGCCTCAGGGGAGACGTCCAGAGCTAATTATAGAAGAAGGAAGAAGAGTCCTGAGGCTCCTTTAGATATGGTGGCCAAATTATGTGATATATATTATTATTGTTTATAATTTTACCCTTCGAAAGCCGCCTCAAAATGCACTGATAGTGGAAGGGAGACCAGTTGATGTGTGTCAACTTTACTAGGAACGACTACTAATCTATCTAAAAGAGTTGCCTGAATAAGTCCAAACCGTCTCACTGCCCAGTTGGGATTATATCCCTCCAGTATCACCGAACCATGTCTTTTGTAATAAACCCAACCAGGTATGATGCTAATAAAATATATAGCAATTATTATGTAGTCATTCCTAGAAAGTAAAGTAAGAGTGTCACTCTAAGTCGGGGAATCAACTAATGAAACATTGAAGCGCTATGAAAGTAAAAAGCCATAAGGAGATCTATAGATCAGTTTCTCACGGTCATTCATTCGTAGATGTACAAACATAAACTATCGAATCTAAGCTTTATCTATAGAAGAGGACACTCTAGCTAATTGAACCAAAGAAGGAAAGCAATGCTCTATAAAGTAACTCGGTAGCTCTACACAGCTAAAAGTGCCAGTAACATGTATATATATATATTTATATCCATGAAGGTAGTGCCAAGGAATCTCCACACTATACTGAGTATGATCATATGTAGTATAAATTTACCTCAATTTATGAAAAATCAATGTATGAACTGTACGGGCTAGAGAGATTCTCCTCCCACTCACTATTAAACTAGCCATCAAAAGAGTACGGGTCGAAATACTATTATCTAGCTAAGAAAAAATAAAGTAATGGAGCCACTTAGCCATTAAAGATACTGTTAACATATCCTTAAAAAATCCTTTGGCTAAACTGAGCTACAATCTATCAATTAATCATTGTTCAAATAGATCCTCTGAATATTACTCTATATCGTGTGATCCCTACTGAAATGATCATAAACATATGCAAACTCTGTAGAAACTACTACTAGAAGCAACAAGCTCTCAATACAAGTGTACAAGTAAATAACTACTCTACGGCCATGATCCCTCCTCTTCTGCTGATAGAGGTGGTAAAAATGCCTCAAACTCTAGTGAAGCCCTAGCAAGTACATAAATTCTCCTCTCCTTTGATGCCCAGCTAGTTGATGCTCAATTAAATCATAATACAAAGGAATACAATCTTCATATGGAATACCCAAAACTAGTAGACAAGAAATAAATGCAGATCCAATAAAGTAACTGTCATCTGGATGGGTCCAACCCAATAAGTATTCATAGCACTATCCTAGTGTTCAACACCACTCTGAAGTCAAGAAGAAGACAAACGACTGTTATTAAAAGGTGAGATATAAATGGCTTTGTACACTCTAGCTTGTCTAAATATTTGTTGATGCCTCTTGAGCATGTAGTGGGCCAAACCAACGTAACCACTGAGAACCTGAATGGGACTACCAAACATAGGAGCGTAGTGATATTTTTTAACTTCATAATGCAATAAATGGTAGCTAAGCAACTTGACAGTACCTGTACTCTTTACCAAGCCATCTAATGGTTGTAAAACTTCCTGATTGTCGTAACCCAGACCCTTAACAATTCAATACAGACTAACACCATCACTATGTCATAGTTTGAGAGTGACAACCCAATCTAAAAAATAATGTCCAATAAAAAAATTAGAATCAAATAGAAATATACAAGGTGTTCGAGTAAAGAGACCGTTGTATATATCTCTATAAACCAACATCTCCCTATGCTAATACAGCTAGTCTAAAATCGAAGCCGACTGCGTAAGATCGTGTGCATCGATCTCTTTCCAAATATCTTATTCTAAAGGCTTAGTACAAGATAATGAAACAGATCTACTCCAATCAAAAATTTTGGCCAAAAAAGATAAAAGAAGAACAATTAAAACCATACAATCAATGCTTGCCATGAGTTCTTTGCATGAAATCACCCAAGAATTTTATCGAGAGACAATTTATTGACTAAAAAAATTTAGAGAGAGAGAGAGAGTGAGAGAAATGGCAAAAATCACTCATCATTACCAATGGTGTAAATACAAGTAAGTCTTATAGATGAAAAGGAGCAAGATGGTGTGCTGAAAAGTAAGCAAAGCAAGGCTTAAAAATGTACATTATGATTTTTAAAAAAGCATGCAAGTTGGAACATTTTAAACATGAATTCTATTATGCAGGGCATTGAATAGCTAGCAATATGGTGCTTCAAATGGCACATGACATGAAGTATTAAAAGCATGCAAAATGATGCATCTCACACAATGCAACAGAACATACCAAATTTTTTTATGATGTGCCACATCGAGAAGCATGTAAAATGGTTCATAAAAATGTGCAAAGTAATGTAGAGCATGCAAAGTGCTGCATCATAAGTATGCAATATGATACATTAAAAACTATGGCATAACATGACTCCCAACTTATAGGCATGACTATCAATGAAGTTGCAAAACCCACTTACATGCTTGATGCTCAACATGTTGTGGTAAAGTAAACATGACCTATAGCTCAAAAATAATGTAAAGCATGATTATTCACATACAGTGATAATATTGAGGGTGTAAATTTGTTTTGTTCTAAATGGATGTGACCACTCAGGCTGAGTAATCAAGAATTTAAAGAGAACTATACCTAGTTCAATAAATAAGGAGGTCGAGAAAGAAAATTCAAGCTAAGAAAGATGAACACAAGAACTATTGTGTTTCAGTCAAGCGACATGTTGAGTAAAAATTAATTATAAAAAGAAGAAGAAGAAGAAGAAGAAGATAAACGAAGAAATTAAAAAAAAAAAACTTTTGAATTGAAGAGAAACATCTCTTCATTAGATAACCGCCAAATTAGTCCCACTGCCAGCAATGGATCATCAATGAATACATCTCTTCAACACAATAACTGCCTTCTACAATTAAAATTTATAAAAAGGGGAAGAAACATAAAGAAAAAAGACTTATGCTCGTTATATCCCTAACACCGTGTCCTCGTCCACAAGCTGCTTCCGACCATACCCAAGCCGCTCGTGTAAATCTCCTTCGCCTCCAGTCCACCGAAGGTCCAACCAATCAGTGATCCCTTTCTGTCTGATACTTCCAACTAGGTAAAGTGCCTGCAATAACTTATCACTTGTTGTTTTAGGTGTGTACGATCCACATGTAAACACCTCTTATTGCTTGCTTTTGATATTTATACCAAATTAGACCCTCAAACCCTTCTCGCAAAAAGCCAGACTTTCACTCTCTAGCCTGCACGTTCATTGTCTCCTAATCCAAATCCTAAACAAAGCCATCTGCATGAAATTGCTATCCCTGTAGGCTATCATTCTGACATCTTCCTCTATTATTTACACGAGCGCAAAACTCCTTGCACTTTACTTGATATCGCACAAAATAACATAGTCCAATTTGAATGTGTACTTTTTGTCTAACTTTAACACCCGCTTCTTACTTAAGCCTATCCATCCTTCTATTTCAATTAATAATGAAAAAATATTTAAATACTTTATGTTGTCTTACTCAGAATCAAGCTTGTCCGTCCTTCTATTTTAATTCACAATGAAATCAATATTTAAAAACCTTATGCTATCCTATTCACAAGAAAACAATAACTTTTTTATTTCATTCACTACAACTGAAGTCTTTACTTTATTTTGCAATAACTTAAGTACAAAGTTACTATTTTATTCTATAAAAAAGTATTTCAGAATTGTATTTCATTTTTTAAAATATAAATTTATAATATCAATACATTATGCTTAAATGTAATTTCTATTTCTAATTCAGCATCTATTGCTTGTAATTAAATATGTGAAATGATTTCATTAATTAAAATATATTTTTATTTGATGAAAATCAAAGTGTGCTCAATAGAGGGTTTACAACCTGGCTCTACAGTATGGTTGCTCAAAGGTTTAGATTTAATTTTAGAGGAGTTTCTCTCAAGTAACAGGTCTTATAATTTCTTTTAGAAGATGATTGAAAGTTTAATTTAGATTGAAACTTACGACTCTACTTATGATATGCCCAAAGATGGGTCTTACAACCTTACTCTACAGCAAGGCTGATCAGGGATTTAATTATTTGGGTAGGTCTTAAAGCTTCACTTTAGAATTTACCTAAAAGTGGGTCTTACAACCTAATCCTTTAGATTAAGGTGCAAACAAATTTGAATTTCAATGCTTAGGAGTTTAATATTTTATTTATTAGTTTCCCAAATAATAGATCTCACAAATCCTATTAGAAGTTAGCTAATTATTTGGGTATGATGGGTCTTACTGCTTTCTTTTGGAAGTAACCCAATTGGTGGGTCTTATAATTTAGCCCTCTAGGCTAAATGACCTAGAGATTTGATTTCTTATTTGTTTAAGTAGATAACAATTGTTTGTTAGCTTAACACCAGACTATGAATTTTAGTTGTTCACTAGTAGTTTGTTTACTAGTTTTATAATTACAAGCTAGCAATTATCATTGTGTGACACTAGTGTTTTTGCTACAGTTGCTCTTTTTATTATGCTAGTCAGTTTCTTTTCAATTCCAGGTTAAATCATCTTTTTTTATGTATATTTATTTCAATTTTTTTATTCAAATTTTCACAATGCATGTTCTCTTCTCATAGTAGTATTCAGACAAACCCATGCCGACCTACTCAGTTCTCCCATTTTGGAGTCAGATACTCTACATACTCCTCCATGTTTCCCTTTCATGTTTTCTTACCAAACCAAAATACCACTTTGAACCCAGTACCAGGTATTGACATGTATAATTTTTTTAATATTTCATTTATTCCTTCAATCCTTCAATATGTTTATGTTTCAGATGTCGAGCTCGTAGTTGAAGAGCCTAAATGATCACTAGATATCTTAGGTGTGCACAATCATCTGGCTATTAAATATACATTTGATGACTTTAAAGGTAAATATATGGCATATTTATCACTTGTTTATTTTATTACCCAGTATTTCTCCTTTTCACTTTTCATTTGCTTGCATGCATAGGTGAACGATCATCATCTTCTCAATTAGTACAGTGATTCTACACATTTCATTTGAAGATGCCACTTATGACACTGTTACAGAGTTAGTTGTTTCACCTTCTCCCTTCTCAGATTCATTTTGATGAATGTAGATGATTTATCACCAGGTGTTGCTTCTCATTTAGATGACCACTGCTTGACCGATTTGTCAGATGAGACATGCCCTTCAGGTATTTTTATATTTCTATTATGGTTTTGCATTTCTTTTCTTATTCTTTCCTGTTCTAATAGCTCTAATGTGTTTTATATTTAGGTTCAGAGCTAACATATTTTACATCTAGAGTACCTTCTCGAGCTCGTATATATTTTGGTCGATAACTGTTGAGTAGAGCTCATCATATTGTCACTACACTGCGGTATCTACTACTAGGCATGGACCTTGATGATTTGTCATTTCTAGATTTAGCTAGCTTCCACGTATAGGCTTCTCTACTTTTAGACTGTATTGTAACTTCTGGACTATGAGATGTAGCTTTAGAGACATGGGAGTACCTTTGCCGAGTGGTTGCTTTTGGATTGAACAACCTACACTTTATCTATCAAGAGTTAGCATTTGGAATTCTAGATGGCTTGTAGGATGGGGTAAGAGCTGCTTAGGGAAAGATAAAGAGAGCTTACATGGATCTTGACTTTGGCCTTCAAACTTTTAGGCACTACTAGCAGGATATTTCAGAGGAGCAGCTTGAGCTTTTGGAGATATCAGTAGAGCTCAGGGCTTTGAGATAGTGGGAGAGGGCTCTTTTGGATAAATGATGAGAGCTTCAAGCAGTTGCTGCTTATATTGAGGAGGACTTCTCTTGGATAGCTACTAAGGTTGAGAGATTATAGTAGGATTTCTCGTCATCCATTGAGGAGTTTGATTTATTGCATCATCAATTAGAGACCAGTCAGACTAGGAAAATGATGCTGTAGGATCACTTGCTCAAAGTTAGACAGTAGATAGGCAAACTTCAGTCCAGACTTTGATAACATTTCTGGCTTCTTTTTGGTTTGTATATATACCTGCATTTTATTTAAATTTCTCCCTTTTTTATTGAATTGGCAAATTTTTAGACTTTGCCTTTCATATTTAATTAAAAGTGGCTCAATAAGTTTTATGAGCACAAAGAGTGTTTAAAAGTTCAGTCTTTAATACTTGTACGAAGCTAAGGTCGAGCTAAAAGATCCATAGTTCAATAAACCTAAGGGCCGAACCTTTCAAATCTTTTATGCTCACGAACCTAAGGGTCGAGTTATTTTTATCAACCTAAATGGTTGAAACAAAATACAGGTTTAATAGGCCTAAGGACTGAATCTCTAAAAATATTTCATGCTCATAAATTTAAGGGTCGAGCAAAAATCCATTAGTTCAATAAGCCTCAGGGTTAAACCTTAAAAATCTTTAATGCTCACAAACCTAAGGGCTTAGCTATTTTCATCAACCTAAATGGTTGAATTGAAATGCAAGTTCAATAAATATAAGGATCGAACCTCTAAAAATCTTTCATTCTCAAAAACTTAAGGGTCGACCTAAGATCCACTGGTTCAATAAGCCTAATATCTGAACCTTTAAAATCTTTTATGCTCGCAAACTTAAGGATCGAGCTATTTTCGTCAACCTAAATAGTCGAAATGAAATATAGGTTCAGCTGGTCTAAGTATCAAACCTCAAAAAATCTTTTATGCTCACAAACATAAGGGCCAAGCCAAGATCCATTGGTTCAATAAACCTAACGGTCGAACCTCTAAAATCTTTTATGCTCATAAACCTAAGGGTCGAGTACTTTTTATGAACCTAAATGGTTGAAACAAAATACAGGTTCAACAAGTCTAAGGATCAAACCTCTAGAAATCTTTTATGCTCACAAACTTAAGAGTCGAGCTAAGATCCACTGGTTCAATAACCCTATGGGACAACTCTTTAAAAATTTTTAAGCTCACAAACCGAAGGGTCAAGTTGTTATCATTAACCTAAATGGTTGAAATGAAATATAGGTTAAACATGCCTAAGGGCCAAACCTTTTTAAATCTTTTATTCTTGTAAACTTAAGGGTCAAGCTAAAATCCACAGGTTCAACAAGTCTAAGCACAAAACCTCTAAAAATTATTCATGCTCACAAACTTTCGGGTCAACCTAAGATCCATTGCTTCAATAAGGCTAAGGGACAAACCTTTGAAATCTTTTATGCTCACAGACCTAAGGGTCGAGCTGGTTTCATCAACCTAATTGGTTAAAATGAAATACAGGTTCACAAAGCCTAAAGGACGAACCTTACAAATCTTGCATACTCATAAACCTAAAGGCCGAGCTGTTTTCATCAATCTGCCAATTGGATTGAAGAATAAATTTAAATTCAATAAGTTTAAAAGATTGAACTTCTAAACACTCTATGTGCTCATAAAACATAAGGGTCGAACCACTTTTGATCAAATATAAAAAACAAAAAGTCTAAAAATATGTCCATTCAATAAAACCAAAGAATGAAGAAAATTAAATAAAATACACGTATATATACATACCAAAAAGAAGCTAGAAAAGGTGTCAGTCTGGACTAGAGGCTGCATATCTTATGTCTAACACTGAGTAAGCGATCCTTCAGCATTATCTGCCTAATTTGAGTGGTCTCTAACAGATGATGCAACAAGTCAAACTCCTTGGTGGATGACGACAAATCCTACTGTAATCTCTCAACTTCAGTAGCTATCCATGCAAAATTCTCATTAGTATAAGCAACCACTACTTGAAGCTCTCGTTATCTCTCCAAAAGAGCCCTCACCCCCTGTCTCAAAGCCTTGAGCTCTGTTGATATCTCCAAAAGCTCCAACTGCTCCTTTGAAATATCCTGCTAGCAGTACCTTAAAGTCTGAAGGCAAAAGTTAAGATCTATGTGAGCTCTCCTCATCCTGCCCTAAGCATCTCTTACCCCATCCTCCAAGCCATAAGAAATTCAAAATGCTAACTCCTGAGAGACAAAGTGCAGTGGGTTCAATCTTAAAGAAACCACTCAGCAAAGGTACTCCGAGTATATAGCAGATGAATTAGAGGGCAAACCATAGAGGTACCCATCAGTGCCTCAGGGGAGACGTCCAGAGCTGATGATAGAAGAAGGAAGAAGAGTACTGAGGCTCCTTCAGATATGGGGGCCAAATTATGTGATATATATTATTATTATTTATAATTTTACCCTTCGAAAGCCGCCTCAAAATGCACTGATAGTGGAAGGGATACCAGTTGATGTGTGTCAACTTTACTAGGAACGACTACTAATCTATCTAAAAGAGTGGCCTGAATAAGTCCAAACCGTCTCACTGCCCAGTTGGGATTATATCCCTCCAGTATCGCCGAACCATCTCTTCTGTAATAAACCCAACCAGGTATGATGCTAATAAAATATATAGCAATTATTACGTAGTCATTCCTAGAAAGTAAAGTAAGAGTGTCTCTCTGAGTCTGGGAATCAACTAATGAAACATTGAAGCGCTATGAAAGTAAAAAGCCTTAAGGAGATCTATAGATCAGTTTGTCACGGTCATTAATTCGTAGATGTACAAACATAAACTATCGAATCTAAGCTTTATCTATAGAAGAGGACACTCTAGCTAATTGAACCAAAGAAGGAAAGCAATGCTCTATAAAGTAACTCAGTAGCTCTGCATAGTTAAAAGTGCCAATAACAGTACATATATATTTATATCCATGAAGGTAGTGCCAAGGAATCTCCCCACTATACTGAGTATGATCGTATATAGTATAAATTTACCTCAAATTATGAAAAATCAATGTATGAACTATACGGGCTAGAGAGATTCTCCTCCCACTCACCATTAAACTAGCCATCAAAAGAGTGCGGGGTCGAAATACTATTATCTAGCTAAGAAAAAATAAAGTAATGGAGCCACATAGCCATTAAAGACACTATTAACATATCCTTAAAAAATCCTTTGGGTAAAATTAGCTACAATCTATCTATTAATCATTGTTCAAATAGATCCTCTGAATATTACTCTATATTGTGTGATCCCTACTAAAATGATCATAAACATATGCAAACTCTGTAGAAACTACTACTAGAAGCAACAAGCTCTCAAAACAAGTGTCCAAGTAAATAACTACTCTACGGCCATGATCCCTCCTCTTCTGCTGATAGAGGTGGTAAAAATGCCTCAAACTCTAGTGAAGCCCTAGCAAGTATATAAATTCTCCTCTCCTTTGATGCCCAGCTAGTTGATCCTCAATGAATTCATAATACAAAGGGATACATTCTTCATATGGAATACCCAAAACTAGTAGACAAGAAATAATATGCAGATCCCATAAAGTAACTGTCATCTCGATGGGTCCAACCCAATAAGTATTCATAGCACTATCCCAGTGTTCAACACCACTCTGAAGTCAGGAAGAAGACAAACGACTGTTACTAAAAGGTGAGATATAAATGGCTTTGTACACTCTAGCTTTTCTACATATTTGTTGATGCCTCTTGAGCATGTAGTGGGCCAAACCAACGTAATCACTGAGAACCTGAATGGGACTACCAAACATAGGAGCGTAGTGATATTTTTTAACTTCATGATGCAATAAATGGTAGCTAAGCAACCTGATAGTACATGTACTCTTTACCAAGCCATCTAATGGTTATAAAACATCCTGATTGTCGTAACCCAGACACTTAATAATTCAATACAGACTAACACCATCACTATGTCATAGCTTGAGAGTGGCAACCCAATCTAAAAAATAATGTCCAATAAAAAAATTAGAATCAAATAGAAACATACAAGGCGATCGAGTAAAGAGACCATTGTATATATCTCTATAAACCAACATCTCTCTATGCTAATATAACCAGTCTGAAATCGAAGCCGACTGTGTAAGATCGTATGCATCGATCTCTTTCCAAATATCTTATTCTAAAGGCTTAGTACAAGATAATGAAATAGATCTACTCCAATCCAAAATCATGGCCTGAAAAGATAAAAGATGAATAATTAAAACCATACAATCAATGCTTGCCATGAGTTCTTTGCATGAAAATCACCCAAGAATTTTATCGGGAGACAATTTATTGACTAAAAAAATTTAGAGAGAGAGAGAGTGAGAGAAACGGCAAAAATCTCTCATCATTACCAAAGGTGTAAATACAAGTAAGTCTTATAGATGAAAAGGAGCAAGATGGTGTGCTGAAAAGTAAGCAAAGCAAGGCATAAAAAAGTACATTATGATTTTTAAAAAAGCATGCAAGTTGGAACATTTTAAACATGAATTCTATTATGCAGGGCATTGAATAGCTAGCAATATGGTGCTTCAAATGGCACATGACATGAAGTATTAAAAGCATGCAAAATGATGCATCTCACACAATGCAACATAACATACCAAATTTTTTTATGATGTGCCACATCGAGAAGCATGTAAAATGGTTCATAAAAATGTGCAAAGTAATGTAGAGCATGCAAAGTGGTGCATTATAAGTATGCAATATGATACATTAAAAACTATGGCATAACATGACTCCCAACTTATAGGCATGACTATCAACGAAGTTGCAAATCCCACTTACATGCATGATGCTCCACATGTTGGGGTAAAGTAAACATGACCTATAGCTCAAAAATAATGTAAGCATAATTATTCACATATAGTGATAATATTGAGGGTGTAAATTTGTTTTGTTCTAAATGGATGTGACCACTCAGGCTGAGTAATCAAGAATTTAAAAAGAACTACACCTAGTTCAATAAATAAGTAGGTCGAGAAAGAAAATTTAAGCTAAGAAAGATCAACACAAGATCTGTTGTGTTTCAGTTAAGCGACATGTCGAGTAAAAATTAATTATAAAAAGAAGAAGAAGAAGAAGAAGAAGAAGATAAACGAAGAAATTAAAAAAAAAACTTTTGAATTGAAGAGAAACATCTCTTCATAAGATAACCTCCAAATTGGTCCCACTGCCAGCAATGGATCATCAATGAATACATCTCTTCAACATAATAACTGCCTTCTACAATCAAATTTATAAAAAGGGGAAAAAACATAAAGAAAAAAAACTTATGCTCCTTATATCCCTAACACCGTGTCCTCGTCCACAAGCTGCTTCCGACCATACCCAAGCCGCTCGTGTAAATCTCCTTCGCCTCCAGTCAACCGAAGGTCCAACCAATCTGCGATCCCTTTCTGTCTGATACTTCCAACTAGGTAAAGAGCCTGCAATAACTTATCACTTGTTTTTTTAGGTGTGTACGATCCACATATAAACACCTATTATTGCTTGCTTTTGATATTTATACCAAATTAGACCCTCAAGGCCTTCTCGCAAAAAGCCAGACTTTCACTCTCTAGCCTGCACCTTCACTGTCTCCTAATCCAAATCCTAAACAAAGCCTTCTGCATGAAATTGCTATCCCTGTAGGCAATCGTTCTGACATCTTCCTCTACTATTCACACGAGCGCAAAACTCCTTGCAATTTACTTGATATCGCACAAAATAACATAGTCCAATTTGAATGTGTACTTTTTGTCTAACTTTAACACCCGCTTCTTACTTAAGCCTATCCATCCTTCTATTTCAATAAATAATGAAAAAAATATTTAAATACTTTATGTTGTCTTTCTCAAAATCAAGCTTGTCCGTCCTTCTATTTTAATTCACAATGAAATCAATATTTAAAAACCTTATGCTATCCTATTCATAAGCAAGCAGTAACTTTTTTATTTCATTCACTACAACTGAAGTCTTTACTTTATTTTGCAATAACTTAAGTACAAAGTTACTATTTTATTCTATAAAAAAGTATTTCAGAATTGTATTTCATTTTTTAAAATATAAATTTATAATATCAATACATTAGGCTTAAATCTAATTTCTATTTCTAATTCAGCATGTATTGCTTGTAATTAAATATGTGAAAAGATTTCATTAATTAAAATATATTTTTATTTGATGAAAATCAAAATGTGCTCATTAGAGGGTTTTACAACCTGGCTCTACAGTATGGTTGCTCAAAGGTTTAGATTTAATTTTAGAGGAGTTTCTCTCAAGTAACAGGTCTTATAATTTCTTTTAGAATATGATTGAAAGTTTAATTTAGACTGAAACTTACGACTCTACTTATGATATGCCCAAAGATGGGTCTTACAACCTAACTCTACAGCAAGGCTGATCAGGGATTTAATTATTTGGGTAGGTCTTAAAGCTTCTCTTTAGAATTTACCTAAAAGTGGGTCTTACAACCTAATCCTTTATATAAAGGTGCAAACAAATTTGAATTTGATTACTTAGGAGTTTGGTATTTTATTTAGTAGTTTCCCAAATAATAGATCTCACAAATCCTACTAGAAGTTAGCTAATTATTTGGGTATGACGGGTCTTACTGCTTTCTTTTGGAAGTAACCCAATTAGTGGGTCTTATAATTTAGCCCTCTAGGCTAAATGACCTAGAGATTTGATTTCTTATTTGTTTAAGTTGATAACAATTGTTTGTTAGCTTAACACCAGACTATGAATTTTAGTTGTTCACTAGCAGTTTGTTTACTAGTTTTATAATTACAAGCTAGCAATTATCATTGTGTGACACTAGTGTTTTTGCAACAGTTGCTCTTTTTATTATGCTAGTCAGTTTCTTTTCAATTCCAGGTTAAATCATCTTTTTTTATGTATATTTATTTCGATTTTTTTATTCAGATTTTCACAATGCATGTTCTCTTCTCATAGTAGTATTCAGTCATACCCACGCCGACATACTGAGTTCTCCCATTTTGGAGCCAGATACTCTACATACTCCTCCATGTTTCCCTTTCATGTTTTCTTACCAAAACAAAATACCACTTTGAACCCAGTACCAGGTATTGACATATATAATTTTCTTAAAATTTCATTTATTCCTTCAATCCTTCAATATGTTTATGTTTTAGATGTCAAGCTCGTAGTTGAAGAGCCTAAATGATCACTAGATATCTTGGGTGTGCACAATCATCTGGCTATTAAATATACATTTGATCACTTTAAAGGTAAATATATGGCATATTTATCACTTGTTTATTTCATTACCCAGTATTTCTCCTTTTCACTTTTCTTTTGCTTGCATGCATAGGTGAAAGATCATCATCTTCTCAATTAGTACAGTGATTCTACACATTTCATTTGAAGATGCCACTGATGACACTGTTACAGAGTTAGTTGTTTCACCTTCTCCCTTCTCAGATTCATTTTGATGAATGTAGATGATTTATCACCAGGTGTTGCTTCTCATTTAGATGACCACTGCTTGACCGATTTGTCAGATGAGACATGCCCTTCAGGTATTTTTATATTTCTATTATGGTTTTGCATTTCTTTTCTTATTCTTTCTTGTTCTAATAGCTCTAATGTGTTTTATATTTAGGTTCAGAGCTAACATATTTTACATCTAGAGTACCTTCTCGAGCTCGTATATATTTTGGTCGATAACTATTGAGTAGAGCTCATCATATTGTCACTACACTGCAGTATCTACTACTAGGCATGGACCTTGATGATTTGTCATTTCTAGATTTAGCTAGCTTCCATGTATAGGCTTCTCTACTTTTAGACTGTATTGTAACTTCTGGACTATGAGATGTAGCTTTAGAGACATGGGAGTACCTTTGCCGAGTGGTTGCTTTTGGATTGAACCACCTACACTTCATCTATCAGGAGTTAGCATTTGGAATTCTTGATGGCTTGTAGGATGGGGTAAGAGTTGCTTAGGGAAAGATAAAGAGAGCTTACATGGATCTTGACTTTGGCCTTCAAACTTTTAGGCATTACTAGCAGGATATTTCAGAGGAGCAGCTTGAGCTTTTGGAGATATCAGTAGAGCTCAGGGCTTTGAGATAGTGGGAGAGGGCTCTTTTGGATAAATGATGAGAGCTTCGAGCAGTTGCAGCTTATATTGAGGAGGACTTCTCTTGGATAGCTACTAAGGTTCAGAGATTATAGTAGGATTTCTCGTCATCCATTGAGGAGTTTGATTTATTGCATCATCAATTAGAGACCACTCAGACTAGGAAAATGATGCTGCAGGATCACTTGCTCAAAGTTAGACAGTAGATAGGCGACCTCCAGTCCAGACTTTGATAGCATTTCTGGCTTCTTTTTGGTTTGTATATATACCTGCATTTTATTTAAATTTCTCCCTTTTTTATTGAAATGGCATATTTTTAGACTTTGCCTTTTATATTTAATTAAAAGTGGCTCAAACCTTAAGTTTTATGAGCATAAAGAGTGTTTAAAAGTTCAGTCTTTAATACTTGTATGAACCTAAGGTCGAGCTAAAAGATCCATAGTTCAATAAACCTAAGGGCCGAACCTTTCAAATCTTTTATGCTCACGAACCTAAGGGTCGAGTTATTTTTATCCACCTAAATGGTTGAAACAAAATACAGGTTTAATAGGTTAAGGACTGAATCTCTAAAAATATTTCATGCTCACAAATTTAAGGGTCGAGCTAAAATCCATTGGTTCAATAAGCCTAAGGGTTAAACCTTAAAAATCTTTAATGCTCACAAACCTAAGGGCTTAGCTATTTTCATCAACCTAAATGGTTGAATTGAAATGCAAGTTCAATAAATATAAGGATCGAACCTCTAAAAATCTTTCATTCTCAAAAACTTAAGGGTCGACATAAGATCCATTGGTTCAATAAGCCTAATATCTGAACCTTTAAAATCTTTTATGCTCACAAACTTAAGGATCGAGCTATTTTCATCAACCTAAATAGTCAAAATGAAATATAGGTTCGACTGGTCTAAGTATCAAACCTCAAAAAATCTTTTATGCTCACAAACTTAAGGGTCAAGCTAAGATCCATTGGTTTAATAAACCTAACGGTAGAACCTCTAAAATCTTTTATGCTCATAAACCTAAGGGTCGAGTACTTTTTATGAACCTAAATGGTTGAAACAAAATATAGGTTCACCAAGTCTAAGGATCAAACCTCTAGAAATCTTTTATTCTCACAAACTTAAGAGTCGAGCTAAGATCCTCTGGTTCAATAACCCTATGGGACAACTCTTTAAAAATTTTATGCTCACAAACTGAAGGGTCAAGTTGTTTTCATTAACCTAAATGGTTGAAATGAAATATAGGTTAAACATGCCAAAGGGCCAAACCTTTTTAAATCTTTTATTCTTGTAAACTTAAGGGTCAAGCTAAAATCCACAGGTTCAACAAGTCTAAGCACAATACCTCTAAAAATTATTCATGCTCACAAACCTTCAGGTCAAGCAAAGATCGATTGCTTGAATAAGGCTAAGGGACAAACCTTTGAAATCTTTTATGCTCACACACCTAAGGATCGAGCTGGTTTCATCAACCTAATTGGTTAAAATGAAATACAGGTTCACCAAGCCTAAAGGCCGAACCTTACAAATCTTGCATACTCATAAACCTAAAGGTCGAGCTGTTTTCATCAATCTACCAATTGGATTTAAGAATAAATTTAAATTCAATAAGTTGAAAAGATTGAACTTCTAAACACTCTATGTGCTCATAAAACATAAGGGTCGAACCACTTTTGATCAAATATAAAAAACAAAAAGTCTAAAAATATGTCCATTCAATAAAACAAAAGAAGGAAGAAAATTAAATAAAATACATGCATATATATATACCAAAAAGAAGCTAGAAAAGGTGTCAGTCTGGACTAGAGGCTGCATATCTTATGTCTAACTCTGAGTAAGCGATCCTTCAACATTATCTGCCTAATTTGAGTGGTCTCTAAAAGATGATGCAACAAGTCAAACTCCTTGGTGGATGACGATAAATCCTACTGTAATCTCTCAACTTCAGTAGCTATCCATGCAAAATTCTCATTAGTATAAGCAACCACTACTTGAAGCTCTCGTTATCTCTCCGAAAGAGCCCTCACCCCCTGTCTCAAAGCCTTGAGCTCTGTTGATATCTCCAAAAGCTCCAACTGCTCCTTTGAAATATCCTGCTAGCAGTGCCTTAAAGTCTGAAGGCAAAAGTTAAGATCTATGTGAGCTCTCCTCATCCTGCCCTAAGCATCTCTTACCCATCCTCCAAGCCATAAGAAATTCAAAGTGATAACTCTTGAGAGACAAAGTGCAGTGGGTTCAATCTTAAAGAAACCACTCAGCAAATGTACTCCCACATTTCTAAAGTAGCATCCCAAAGTCCAAAAGCTGCAGAATAGTCTAAAAGTAAAGAAGCCTCTACATAAAAGCTAGCCAAATTTAAAAATGACAAATCATCAATGTCCACTCCTAGTAGTAGATGTCGCAGTGCAGTAACTATGTGACGAAGCTATACTCAACTGTTGTCAACTAAAATATCTGCGAGCTCGAGAAGGTACTTTCGATGCAAAACATGTTAACTCTGAATCTAAATGTAAAACACATTAGAGCTATTAGAAATGGAAGGGATAAGAAAAGAAATGCAAAACTATGAAAGAAATATAAAAATACCTAAAGGGTGTGTCTCATATGATAAATCTGTCAAAGTAATGATCATCTAAATGTAAAGCAACACCTAGTGATAAATCATTTACAATCACCAAAAACAAATCTAAGAAGGGAGAAGGTAAAATATCTAACTTTGTAACAGTGTCATTGATGACATCTTCAAATAAAATCTGTGTAGAATCACTATGCACTAACTGAGAAGATGATGATCGTTCACCTATGCATACATGTAAAAGAATAACGAAAAGGAGAAATATTGATTAATGAAACAAAGAAGTAGAAAAATATGTCATATATTTACCTTCTATGTCATCGAATGTATATTCAATAGATAGATGACTATCCACACACAATATACCCAGTGAAAATTCAGGCTTTACATCCATGGGCTCGACATCTAAAACATAAATATATTGAAAGATTAAAGGAACAAATGAAATATAAAAAACTTATACATGTTAATACATGGTACTGGGCTCTATGTGGTGTCATGGTTTGTTAGGAAAATAGGAAAAGAGAAACCTGGAGGAGTATGTAGAGTAAATGGCTCCGAAATGGGTAAACTCAGCAGGTCGGCAGGGGTATGTCTGAATACTGCAATGAGAAGAAAACATGCATTGTGAAAATCTAAATATAAGAAAATTCTGAACTAAATATACATAAAGAAAGATGATTTAACTTGGAACTCAAAAGAAATTATCAAGAAAAAAGAAAAGAGTTACTGTAGTAAAAACATTATTATCACAAAATGTTAATTACTAGTTAGTAAGTGTAAAACTAGTAAACAAACTACTAGTGAACAACTAAAAATAATAGTCTGGTGTCAAGCTAACAAATAATTATTGTCTACTCAAATAAACAAACAATCACATCTCTAAGCAATTTAGTCTAGAGGGCTAAATTATAAGACCCACCAATTAGGCTATTCCTAAAAGGAAGCAGTAAGACTCGTCATACCCAAATAATTAAGCAAATTCTAATAAGAGTCATTAGACCTATTATTTATGAAACTACTAAATAAAATATCAAACCACCAAGCAACCAAATTCAAATTAACATGTATATTATTCTAAAGGCTTAGGTTGTAAGACTGACTTTTAGGCAATTTCCAAAGGGAAGCTATAAGACCTACAAAAATAATTAAATCCACAGGCAACCTTACTGTAAAGCTAGATTATAAGACCCATCTTCGGGCAACTCATAAGTAGAGCCATAAGTCTCAGTCCAAACTAAACTTTTAAGCATCTTTTAAAAAAAGTTATAAAACTTGTTACTTGAGAGAAACTCTTCTAAAATTAAATCTGAACCTTTGAGCAGCCTTGCTGTAGAGCTAGGCTGTGAAACCCACTAATAAACACACTTTAATTTTCATCAAATACAAATATATTTTAATTAATGCAATCATTTCACATATTTTATTATAAGCAACAAAGGCCAAATTAGAAATTAAAATCGGATTTAAGTAGAATGTATTGATATAACAAAACTATATTAAAAAAATGAATGTAATCCTAAAATGCTTTCTTATAGGATAAAATAATAACTTTGTACTTAAATTATTACAAACTAAAGCACTAAATATACATAAAGAAAGATGATTTAACTTGGAACTCAAAAGAAATTGTCAAGAAAAAAGAAAAGAGTTACTGTAGCAAAAACATTATTATCACAAAATGTTAATTACTAGTTAGTAAGTGTAAAACTAGTAAACAAACTACTAGTGAATAACTAAAAACAATAGTCTGGTGTCAAGCTAACAAATAAATATTGTCCACTCAAATAAACAAACAATCACATCTCTAAGCAATTTAGTCTAGAGGGCTAAATTATAAGACCCACCAATTAGGCTACTTCTAAAAGGAAGCAGTAAGACTCGTCATACCCAAAAAATTAAGCAAATTCTAATAAGAGTCATTAGACCTATTATTTATGAAACTACTAAATAAAATATCAAACCACCAAGCAACCAAATTCAAATTAACATGTATATTATTCTAAAGGCTTAGGTTGTAAGACTCACTTTTAGGCAACTTCCAAAGGGAAGCTATAAGACCTACCAAACTAATTAAATCCACAGGCAACCTTACTATAAAGCTAGATTATAAGACCCATCTTCGGGAAACTCATAAGTAGAGCCATAAGTCTCAGTACAAACTAAACTTTTAAGCATCTTTTAAAAAAAGTTATAAAACTTGTAACTTGAGAGAAACTCTTCTAAAATTAAATCTGAACTTTGAGCAGCCTTGCTGTAGAGCTAGGCTGTAAAACCCACTAATAAGCACACTTTAATTTTCATTAAATACAAATATATTTTAATTAATGCAATCATTTCACATATTTTATTATAAGCAACAAAGGCCAAATTAGAAATTAAAATCAGATTTAAGTAGAATGTATTGATATAACAAAACTATATTAAAAAAATGAAATGTAATCCTAAAATGCTTTCTTATAGGATAAAATAATAACTTTGTACTTAAATTATTACAAACTAAAGCAAAGACTTCAGTTGTAGTGAATCAAACAAAAAAATTATTATTTTCTTGTGAATAGGATAGTGTAAGATTTTTAAATACTGATTTCATTATAAATTGAAATAAAATGATGGACATGCTTGCTTGTGAATAAGATAGCATAAAGTATTTAAATATTTATTTAATTGTGAATTGAAATAGAAGGATAAATATGCTTAAGTCAGAAGCGAGTGTTAAAGTCAAGCATAAAGCACACATGTGCGAGATCAAGTAGGTTTCAGGGGGATTTGTGCTTGCATGAACAAGAGACTTAGACGACAAGATGACTGCCTATAGGAATAGCAATTTCATGTGTAAGGCTTTATCTAGGATTTGGATTAATCATACAGTGAAGGTACATGCTAGGGAGCAAAAGTCTAGCTTTTTGTGAGTAGGGCATGAGGGTCTAATTTGGCATAAATATTGGAAGCAAGCAGTAAGAGTCATTCGCATGTTGATCATACACACCTAGAACAAGCAGCGGTAAGTTATTGCGGGCTCTTTAGTCAACATGTCTATTGACTAAAATACCATTAATCTTATTTTCATCTTTTTATCTTGAATTTTCTTTCTCGACCTCCTTATTTATTGAACTAGGTGTAATTCTTTTAAAATTCTTGAATACTTAGCCTAAGTGCTCACATTCAACAAGAACAAGACAAATTTACACCTTCAATATCATCACTATATACGAAGAATCATGCTTTAAAATATTCTTGTGCTATAAGTCATGTTTACTTTACCCCAGCATGTGGAGCATCAAGCATGTATGTGAGATTTGTAACTTCGTTGCTCATCATGCCTATAGGTTGGGAGTCATGTTATGACATGCTTTTCAATATATCGGATTGTATTCTTAAGATGCAACACCTTGCATGCTCTATATTACTTTGCATATTTTTATAAACAATTTTACATGCTTCTCAATGTGACACATCACAAAAAATTTGGTATGCTTTGTTGCATTGTATGGGATGCATCATTTTGCATGCTTTTAATACTTCATGTCATGTGCTTTTTGAAGCGCCATATTACTAGCAATTCAATGCCTGCATAATAGAATTCATGTTTAAAATGTTCAAACTTTCAAGCTTTTTTTAAACAACATAATGTATATTTTTTATGCCTTGCTTTACATATTTTTCAGCATACCATCTTGCTCATTTTCATTTATAAAGCATGCTTGTATTTACACCTTTTACAATAATAAAAGGTTTTCATTTTTCTCTTTTTTTTAGTCAAAAAATTCTTGGGTGATTTTCACGTAACGAATTCGTTTCAAGCAATGAGTATATAGTTTTCATTGTTCTTCTTTTGTCTTTTCTGACCAAGATATTGGATTGGAGGAGATATCGATCATTATCTTGTACTGAGCCTTCAGAAGAAGATATTTGGAAAGAGGTCGATGCATACAATCTTACGCAATTGGTTATGATTTCAGACCGACTATATTGGCATATAGAGATGTTGGTTGATGGAGATATATACAACGGCCTCTTTACTCAATCACCTTGTATGTTTCCATTTTATTCTAATTTTTTGATTTTATATGATTTTCAAATTAGGTCGTCACTCTCAGACTACGACATAGTGATGGTGTTTGTCTGGATCATATTATCAAGGGGCTGGGTTACGGTGATCAAGATGTTTTACAGTTGACTTAGTATAAAGTACATGTACTATAAGTTCGCTTAGCTATCGTCTATTACATCATGAGGTCAAAGAATAATACTACGCTCCTACATTTGGTAGTCCCGTTTAAGTTCTAAGTTGTTATACTGGCTTGGCCCGCTATATGCTCAGGAGGCATCAGCAGATATTGAGACAAGCTAGAGTGTACAAAGCCATTTATCTCTCACTTTTTGGTTACAATCATTTATCTTCTTCTAGGTTTTAGAGTGTTATTGAACATTGGGATAGTGTTACGATTACTTCTTGGGCTGGACCCAATGAGATAAGAGTTACTTTGTGCGATCTGCACATTATTTCTAGTATACCAGCTCTGCGTATGCCAATGAAGAATGAATCCCTTTAGATTATGATTTATTTGAGTGTCAACCAACTGGTCATTAGAGGAGAGGATAATTTGTGTACTTACAAGGGCTTTACTAGAGTTTGAGGCATTATTACCACCTCTATCAACAGAAGAAGAGGGATCGTGGTAGGAGCGCGATTATTAACTTGGACACCTGAATTAAGAGCTTGTTGTTTCCAACAGTACTTACTGTAGAATTTGTACATGTTTATGATCCTTTCAATAGGGGATCACAAAATACATAGATGTATTCAGAGGATCTATTTGAGTCATTATTGGCAGATAGATCGTAGCCCATTTCAGCCAAATGATTCTTGGAGGATAAGCAACTAGTGTCTTTCATTGCTACGTGGCTTTGTTACTTTATTTTTCCTAACATAAGTAGAGTTTTTTAACCTAGTACTCTTTTGATGGCTAGTTTAATAGCGAGTGGGAGGCAAATCTTTGCCATAATTTAAGGTAGATTTATACTACATATGATCATACTCAGTGTAGCGTGGAGATTTCTTGGCATTGCCTCATTGATGAATACATATACATGTTGTCGGTGCTGTTAACTATCTAGAGATACCAGGTTACTTTACAGAGCATCACTTTCCTTCTTTCGTTCAGTTAGAAAGAGCGACATTCACTACAAATTGAGCTCTGATCTAGCTGTTTTTGTTTGCACCTCTACTGATGACTGATCATTACAAACTATTCTATAGATCTCCTTATGGCTCTTTACCTCCATAGTGCTTTATTATTTCATTAGCTAATTCCAAGACTGAGAGGAGGACTCTTATTTTACTTACTAGGTCAAGCTACATACCGATTGTACATACTTTATTAGTATGAAACCTATTTGGGTTTCTTAGGCAACATAGCTCGGTGATATTGGAGGGATATAATCCCAATGAGGCAACGAGACAAATTGGACTGGTTCAAGCCACTCATTTAGATGGATTACCAATTATTCCTATAATAGTTAACACACGTCAACTGGGCTCTCTTCCATTGTCAGTACATTTGGAGGCATCTTCCATGACCTGGTCATTTCTTCTTCACCATGGAAGTAAAGTAGGAGTGCCTCCAAACATGCAAGATGCCTCCAAACATACTGATAATGGAAGAGAGCCAAGTTGACGTGTGTTAACTTTATGAAGAACTACTGGTAATCCATCTAAATGAGTGGCTTGAACCAATCCAAACTGTCTGGCTACCCAGTTAAGATTATATCCCTCCAATATCACCGAGCCATGTCTTCTGTAATAAACACAACTAGGTCTCAAGCTAACAAAGTATGTAGCAATCGGTTTGTAGCCTGACCTGATAAGCAAAATTGGAGTCCCCCTCTCAGTCAGAGAATAAGCCAACGAAACACCGAAGTACTGTGGAGGTAAAAAATCGCAAGAGGATCTGTAGATCAATTTATAATGATCAGTCATCCATAAATGTGTAAACATAAATAGCTGAATTTGAGCTCTATCTTTCGAAGAAATCTCTCATGTTAATTAAACCAAAGAAGAAAGGCAATGCTCTGTATAGTAACTTGGTATCACTAAATAATTGAAAGTGCCAGTAATGTGTATATGTATCCATCCGTAAAGGTAGTGCCAAGGAATCTCCATGCTACACTGACCATGACCGTATGTAGCATAAATTTGCCCCAGACTATGGATAATTATAACTATTGAGGCTACTGAGACTCTCCCCCCAGTCGATATCAAACTAGCCATCAAAAGAGTGTTGGGTCAAAAAACTCTACTTTGGCTAAGAAAAATAAAGTAATAGAGCCATGTAGAAATGAAAGATACCCAAAGCATATCATCTAAAAATCCTCTAGATAAAATAGGTTATAATCTGTGTGCTGATCCTAGCTCATATAGATCCTCTGAAAACTGCTCCATATCATGTAATCTCCGGATAAAAGGATAATAAATATGGGTAAAATCTGTAGTAAGTACAGCTTGAATCAACAAGCTCTCAATCTAAGTGTCCATGTAAATAACCACTTTACGACCACGACCATGCCTCCTCTTCTTCTATTGACAAAGATGGTAATAATGACTCAAACTCTGGTGAAGCCCTAGTGAGTATACAGATTCTCTTCTCCTCTACTGCCCAGCTAGTCGATGCTCAGATAAATCATAATCCAAAGAAATACATTTCTCATATGGAATGCCTAGAATTGGTAGATTAAAAATAATATATAAATCACACAAAGTAACTTCTTCTTTTTGGGTCCAACCCAATAAGTATTTGTAGCACTGTCCCATTATTCAATAATACTTTGAAGCAGAAAGAAGATAAATGATTTTAATCAAAAAGTGAGATATAAATGTTTGTACACTCCAGCTTATCTCAATATATGTTGGTGTCTTCTAAACATATAACGAGCCCATCTAGTGTAACCATTGAGAACCTGAATGAGACTACCAAATATTGGAGCATAGTGTTATTCTTCAACCTCATGATGTAGCAGACGATAGCTAAGTAATGTGATAACACCTATATGCTTTGCTAAGTTAGCCACTTGTTGTAAAACGTCTTGATCCCCATAACTCAGACCCTCAATAATGCGATCTAAAGAAGTACCATCACTATGCCGTAGTCTGAGAGTAATGACTTGGTCTAAAAGAACATGTCTAATTAAAAAATCCAAATCAAATGGAAACATTCAAGAAAATGAGAGAATAGGTTGTCAAAAATGTTTTTGTCAATCAATATTTTTCTATACTAAAATAACTGATCTACAAATCGAAGCTGAATGGGAACCATCAAAATCATCAATCTCCTGCCAAATAGCCTCTTATGGAGACTCCATACTAGATAATGAATGAGGTCTATGCCAATTAGACATTATAACATAAAACAAAAAGGATGGGCAATAAAAATCATGTAATCAATAACTACAATGAATTTATCATGTGAAAGTCACACAATGAATATGTTAGGAGGCAATTTGTTGACTGAAATAAACTTGATAAAATAGAGTAGGAGAAAAATAATAATAGAACAAAAAAATGCATCTTTCTGATCTGATCCCACAATAACCAGTTGATCATCAAATAATGCATCTCCTTGTTATTGTAACTCTCTTTCAGCAAATAAAGACAATAATTACATCAAAAATTGTAACAAAAAAAATTAACACTTACCCTTTCAATTTCTCAGAAATCGATCTCTACCTCCTTACACATGAAGCCCAAGTACGAGTTATCCTGATTGTGAGCCTTTTCTACAAAGCTGCCTCTTAACCACTAGCAAGTCTTCTCTCCCTACACCCCACTTCAACTCCTGAATGATATATCCTTCCACATGAAGCCCAATGGCGAGTTATTCTGATTGTGAGCCCCTGTCTACAAAGCTGCCTCTTAACCGCGAGCAAGTATTCTATCTCCTTACACCCCACTTCAACTCTCGAACGAAACACCTCACCCAAGGGGCCCTCACACCTACTTTATCCATGTTTTTGATCTGATCATCTCCTGATTGCGCAACCCCTGAGTAGCCTAGCTCGTCGTCTTCACCTCACATCGTCTAACACCTCCGTCTGGCCCATTCTCACATGTGAAAACCCATGCACCCATTTGGCTACTCTCGTTCACTCAAGCATGAAATGACCTAGCCTTTGCTCATGTATGACACTCCATCCTCTGATCTTCACATGACATGCCTAGTCCGCCTCGTCCCAACCTATGCCAATCGGCCGGAAATCCAACAATCAAGCCAATTTGTGAACTCCAAAACCCTTCCATCACTCATCCACGTGAGCTAAATTGCTTCTATCTCTCACTCCATCATCTGAATTATCTCACTTACAGTGCCTCGAAGTCTAAAGGCCAAAGTCAAGATCCATGCAAGCTCTCCTCAACCTCTTCTAAGCAACTGTTACCCCATCCTTCAAGCCATCAGGAATTCCATATGCTAACTCCTGAGAGACAAATTATAATCGATACAATCCAAAAGCAACAAACCAGAAAAGGTACTCTTATGTCTTTAAAGCCACAGCCCGGATTCCAGCAGTTGCAGTACATTCTATAAGAAGAGAAGCCTCTACACAAAGGCTAGCAAAATCTAAAAATGACAAATCATCAAGGTCCATTTCTAGTGGTAGATGCTACAGTGTGGTGATAATGTGACGACCTCTACTCAACAGCTATCGACCAAAGTATCTGCGAGCTCGAGAAGGTACTATGGATGCAAAACATGCTAACTCTAAACCTAAATGTAAAACACATTAAAGCTATTAGAAAAGGATGGGATGAGAAAAGAAATGCAAAACTACAAAAGAAATATAAAAATACTTAAAGGGCGTGTCTCATCTGACAAATCTATGACACAGTGGTCATCTAAATGAGAAGCGACACTTGCTGAAAAATCATATACAATCACCCAAGTCTAATTTGAGAAGGGAGAAGGTGAAATAGCTAACTTTGTAACAATATCATGAGTGGCATCTGCAAATCAAATTTGTGTAGAATCACTATGCACTAACTAAGGAGGTGATGATCATTCACCTATGCATACAAGCAAAAGAAAAGTGAAAAGGAGAAATATTGACTAATGAAATAAACATTTAGAAGAATATGCCATATATTTACCTTTAGTGTCATCAAATGTTATTCAATAGCCAGATGACTGTACACACTCAAGATACCTAGTGAACATTTAAGCTCTGTATCCATGGGCTCTACATTTGAAACATAAACATATTGAAGGACTGAAGGAACAAATGAAATATAAAAAATATATACATGTCAATACCTGGCACTGGGCTTGAAGTGGTGTAGTGGTTTAATAAGAAAATAGGAAAAGGAAACATAGAGTAGTATGTAGAGTATCTAGCTCCAAAATAGGAGAGCTCAGCAGGACGGCAGGGGTATGTCTGAATACTGCAATGATAAGAGACCATGTGTTTTGAAAATCTGAATACAAGAAAAATATAAAAATAATATACATAAAGAAATATGATTTAACCTGGAACATTATGGAATCCTGATGTCTAAGGTAACCCTTGTCAATAGAAGGGGAGATCTTTCTATATGCATGTGCTGGAACATTTGCATTTTAGTATGCATGAAAGGTCTTCAAATTTTAAAATTCAACTCGCCAAGCAAGGTCTTCAAATTTTAAAATTCAACTTACCAAGGTCAAATATTTAACTACGCAAGGTCTTTAAAAATTTAAACCATCCACCCAGATTAAAAATCATGATGTAGGTCTTCATATTTTAAAACCACCCACCCGTATTAAAAATCATGGTGCGGTCTTCGGATATAAAATTCATCTCGCCCAGATCAGAGATTAATGGCGTGATGTCTTGAGTTTGAAATTCTTGTCATCCTTTTAATTTCATATTTTATGTTTAATTAAATCTTATTACAAAATACTCGAATAATTATATATAGGATGGAATAGTAATTAGCCATCAATAAATCTTCCTTGTACATTCATGGGCCTTTAGATGATGGAGACTAAATGATTAAGATTATAATTGATTTACTATCTTATACTCACGAGCATTTTTTGGGGATAAAAATTCTTAGATAGAAGTATAAGAGACAATGGTTCTCTGTATACTTTGAACTAGATGCAGAGTGAATCGTTCCCACACAGACAGAAGTGTGCAGAGGGATTTTGACATTTACGCGTGTGGTGTGAAGGAGAGAGGAGCAATTCAGCTCACATGGATGAGTGCTAGAGGGGTTTCAACATTCACGAATTGGCCTGACTATTGGATTATGGGTCGATTGGCTTAGGTTAGGGCGAGGTGGCCTAGGCATGTCATGTGAAGAGTAGAGGATGGGATGTCCGATGTGAGCAGAGGTTGGGTCATTTGATGCTTGCACAAATGGGAGTTGTCGAACTTGTTCATGGGTGTTCACACAAGGGAAAGGGCCGGACAAACATATCAGATGTAGTGAGGTGAAGATGACAGGCTTAGCTGCTCAGTGCTTGGGTAATCTGGAGGTGATCAGATCAGAAGCATGGACAGAGCGGGTGTGAGGCCCTCCGGCGGTATATGTTTCATTACGGAGTAAATGTAGGGTGTAGGGAGATGGAAGACTTGCTCGTGATTATGTGGCAGCCTCACAAACAGTGAAGGAGGTAGTGATCGATTTTAGAAAAATTAAAAGTGTAAGTGTCAATTTTTTAGTTCCATTTTCTGATGTAATTATTTTCTTAATTTGTGGAAAGCGAGTTGCTACAACAAAGAGAAACATCATTTGATGATCAATAGATTATTGTAGGATCAGATCAGAAAGATGCATTTTTTCCATTATTATTTTTCTCCTTCTCTATTTTATCCATTTTTTTAGTCAACAAATTGCCTCCTAACAGATTTGTTGTGTGAATTTCACACGATGAATTCATTGTAGATATTGATTGTAAGATTTTCATTGGCCTTCCTTTTTGTTTCAGGTTATAAGGTCTGATTGTCATAGAACCCATTCATTATCCAGAACTGAGCCTCTAGAAGAGGTTATATAGATGGAGATTGATGATTATGATGGTTCCCAGTCAGCTTCAACTTCAGATCGATGGTTTTGGAATAGAGAGATGTTGATTGATAGAGAAATTTTTGACAACATACTCTCCTGATCTCCTTAAATGTTTCCATTTGATTTGGATTTTCTAATTGGACATATTCATTTAGAATGGGTCATCACTCTCAGACTATGGCATAATGATGGTACTTCTTTGGATCACATTATTAAGGGACTGAGTTATGGGGTTCAAGACATTTTACATCCAGAATTGAATTGGCAGAGCATACAGGTGTTGTTAGATTACTTAGCTATCATCTACTACCTCATGAGCTACATGAATAACATTATGCTCCAATGATTGGTAGTCCCATTCAGGTTCTCAATGGTTACATTAGATGGGCTCATTACATGCTCAAAAGACACCCACATATATTGAGATAAGTTAGAGTGTACGAAGTTATTTATATCTCACTTTTCGATTACAGTCATTTGTCTTCTTCCTGGCTTTAGAGTGTCATTGAATACTGGTAGAGTGATACGAATACTTGTTGGGTTGAACCCAACGAGATGACATTTATTTTATGGGATCTGAATATTATTTTTAGTCTATCAGTTCTAGGCATTCCATATAAGGAATGTATTCCTTTGAATTATAATTTATTTGAGTGTCAACCAGCTGGGCAGGAGAGGAGAGGAGAATTTGTATACTCATCAGAGCTTCACCTGAGTTTGAGGCATTATCACCACCTTTGTCAGCAGATGAAGAGGGGTCATGGTCGTAGAGTAGTTATTTACTTGGACACCTCGATTGAGATCTTATTGCTTTTAGCAATACTTACTGTAGATTTTGCATATATTTATGATACTTTTAGCAGGAGATTACATGATATTGAGCACTATTCAGAGAATCTATTTATGCCAGGATCAGTAGATGGAGTGCATCCTATTTTTGCTAGAGGATTTTTAGATGATATGCTTTTAGTGTCATTCATTGCTAGGTGGCTTTGTTAGTTTACTTTTCATAGCTAGAACAAAATTTTCCAAACGAGCACTCTTTTGATGGCTAGTTTCATGGTGAGTGGGAGAAGAGTCTCACTAGCCTCTGTAGTTCTTGCACAAATTTTCCATAATCTGGGACAGATTTGTACTGCATACAGTCGTTCTTAGTGAAGTGTGGATATTCCTTGGCACTACCTTTATGGATGGATACATAAAAATAATGCTGGCAGTTTTAGCTGTACAAAGCTACCAGGTTACTATATACAGAGTGTCACTTTTTTTCTTTGGTTTAGTTAGCTAAAGTGACTTCTTCTATAGATAGAACTCATATTTACATATTTATGTTGCTCTTTTGGGGATGACTGATCGTTATAGACTTATGTACGAATCGTCGTGTGGTTTTTTAACAATACTTCAGTATTTCGTTAGCTGATTCCAAGACTGAAAGGGGGACTACCATTTTACTTTCTAGGCCAGGCTACAAATCAATTGCTATATACTTTATTAGCATGAGACCTGGTTGGGTTTATTACAGAAGATATGGCTCCATGATATTAAAGGGTTATAATCCCAATCAGGCAGCAAGATTGTTTGGACTGGTTCAAGCAACTCATTTAGACGTATTACCAGTCACTCATGGGATAGATGACACACATCAACAGGCATCTCTTCCATTGTCAATATGTTTAGAGGCATCTTCCGTGACCTGGGCATTTCTTCTTCACCTTGAGATTGGTTCTTGGTTCAATATTCCTCATATGGATGCTCCGGCTGGCATTTCACGCCTACGACGGTCTTGAACTCGTCACACTTTTTCTCATTTTTTGAGATGGAGATCTGAGTATATAGCAAATGGATTAGAGGATAGAGACCATAGAGGTACCCTTTAATGCCTCAGGGTCGTATTGTTGTGTATAGGGAGATGTCTAGAGCTGATGATAGAAGAAAGAAGAGGAGTCCTAAACCTCCTTTTAAACATGGTGGCCCAGGTATGTGATATGTATTATTATTGTTTATAAGTTTACCCTTTGAAAGCTTCCTCAAAATGCACTGAATGTGGAAGGGAGCACAGTTGACGTGTGTCAACTATACTAGGAACAACTAGTAATCTGTCTAAAAGAGTGGGCTGAATCAGTCCAAACTGTCTCGCTACTCTTTGGGATTATATCCCTCTAGTATCGCTAAATCGTGTCTTCTGTAACAAACCCAACAAGCTCTGATGCTAATAAATATATAGTAATTACTACATAGCCAGACCTGGAAAGTAAAGTCGGAGAGCCTCTCTCAATACGGGAATTAGCTAACGAAACACTGAAGTACTGTAGAGGTAAAAATTTATAAGGAGATCTATAGATCAGTTTGTAACAATCAGTTATTCGTAGATGTGCAAACATAAATAATCAGATCTAAGCTCATTGTGAAGAGGAGGTCGCTCTAGCTAATTGAACCAAATAAGAAAAGTGACACTCTGTAAAGTAACTCGGTAGCTCTAGAGAGCTGAAAGCCCTGACAACATGTATATATATCCATCTATGTAGGTAGTGCCACAAAATCTCCATGCTACACATAGTATAATAGTATGCAATACAAATTTGCCTGAAATTATGGAAAATCTACATAAGAACTGCAGGGGCAAGTGAGATTCTCCTCCCACTTACTATTAAGCTAGCCATCAAAAGAGTACTACATCAAAATACTCTACTCTATCTAAGAAAAAATAAAGTACCAAAGCCACATAGCAATGAAAGACACTAGTAGCATATCCCACAAAAATCCTTTGGCTAAAATGGGCTACAAACTATCTATTGATCATCGCTCAAACAGATCCTTTAAATATTGCTTTGTATTATGTGATCCCTTACTGAAAGGATTACAAGCATATAGAAACTCTACAGTAAGTATAAATTGAAGCAACAAGCTCTCAATATAGGTGTCCATGTAAATAACCGCTCTACGACCACAACCCCTCTTCTTCTGCTGACAGAGGTGGTAATAATGCCTCAAACGCTAGTGATACTCTAGCGAGTACATAAATTCTCCTCTCATCTACTGCCTAGCTAGTTGACGCTTAAATAAATTATAACCAAAAGGGTTACATTCTTCATATGAAATACCCAAAACTAATAGACAAGAAATAATTTACAGATCCCACAAAGCAACTATCATCTCGTTGGGTTCAACCGAACAAGTTTTTATAGCTTTGTACCAGTGTTCAATACCACTCTGAAGCCAGGAAGAAGATAAATGACTATCAATAAAAAGTGAGATATAAATGGCTTTGTACACTCTAGCTTTTCTAAATATCTGTTGATGCCTCCTGAGCATGTAGTGGGCTAAACCAGTGTAACCACTAAGAACACGAACGGGGCTACCAAACACAGGAGCGTAGTGCTGTTCTCTGACTTCATGCTGCAATAAATAGTAGCTAAGCAAACTGACAGTACCCGTACTCTCTACTAAGTCAGCTGTAAGCTGTAAAATGCCCTGGTCGTCGTTACCGAGTCCCTTGATAATTTGATCTAGACAAACACCATCACTATGTCGTAGTTTGAGAGTGACAACCCAATCTGAAGAATCATGTCTAGTAAAAAAATCATAATCAAATAGAAACATATGAGGAGATTGAGTAAAGAGGTCGTCATATATATCTCTATCGACCAATATCTCTCTATGCCAATATAGCTAGTCTAAAAAAGAAGCCGACAGCATACGATTGTATGCATCGATATCTTTCCAAATATCTTCTTCTGAAGGCTCGGCATAAGGTAATGACACAAATCTACTCCAATCCAAAATCTTGGCCTGAAATGATAAAAGAACAATTAAAACCGTAAAATTAATGCTTGCAACAAATTCCTTGCATGAAAAACACCCAAGAATTTTGTCGGGAGGCAATTTGTTAAATAAAAAGTTTAAGCGAGAGAGAGAGAGATAGAGAGAAATAGAAAAAACCTCTCATCATTGCCAAATGTGTAAATACAAGTATATTTTATAAATGAAAGTGAGCAATATGGTGTGCTGAAAAGTATGCAAAGCAAGGTATAAAAAAATGTACATTATAATTTTTAAAAAAGCATCCAGTTGTAACATTTTAAACATGAATTCTATTATGTAGGGCATTGAATAGCTAGGAATATGGTGCTTCAAAAAGAAAATGACATGACGTATTAAAGGTATGCAAAATGAAGCATCTCACACAATGCAATAGAACATACCAAATTTTTTGTGATGTGTCAAATCGAGAAGCATGTAAAATGGTTCATAAAAATGTGCAAAGTAATGCAGAGCATACAAAGTGCTGCATCATAAGTATGCAATATGATACATTAAAAAGCATGGCATAACATGACTCCCAACCTTTAGGTATGACCATCAACGAAGTTGCAAATCCCACTTAGATGCTTGATGCTCCACATGTTAGGGTATAATAAACATGACCTATAGCTCAAGAATACTGCAAAGCATGATTCTTAACATATAATGATGATATTGAGGGTGTAAATTTCTTTTGTTCTAATAGGATGTTAGTACTCATGTGGAGTAATCAAGAATTTGAAAAGAACTACACTACTTCAATAAATAAAGGGGTCGAGAAAAAAAAATCAAGCTAAGAAAGATGAACATAAGATCTATTGTGTTTCAGTCTAGCAACATGTTGACTAAAAATTAACATAAAAAAAGATGAAGATGAGAAACGGAGAAATTAAAAAAAAAAACTTTTGAATTGAAGAGATACATCTCTGCATGAGATAACCTTCAAACTGGTCCCACTGCCAGCAATGGATCGTCAATGAATACATCTCTTCAACACATTAACTTCCTTCAATATTCAATTTGATAAAAAGGGGAAGAAACATAAAGAAAAAAAGTTACTCACTTTATCTCCCTAACACCATTCCCTCATCCACAAGCTGCTTTCGACCATACCCAAGCCGCTCGCGTAAATCTCCTTTTCCTCCACTCCACCGAAGGTCCAACCAATTGGCAAACCCTTTCTTCTTGATTCTTCCAACTAGGTAAAGAACGTGCAATAACTTACCACTGCATGTTCTAGGTGCATATGATCCACACGTGAATGCCTCTTATTTCTTGCTTTCGATATTTATACCAAATTAGACCTTCAAGCCCTTCTCGCAAAAAGCCAGACTTCCCCTCTCTAGCCTGCACAATTACTGTATGCTTAATACAAATCCTAGACGAAGCCATATGTACGAAATTGCTATCCCAACAGGCTGTCATCCTGATGTCTACCTCTTCTGTTCACACCAATGCAAAACTCCCTGCAATTTACTTGATCTCGCAAAATTAAGATAGTCTGATTTGAATGCATGTTTTTTATCTGAATTTAACACCTGCTTCTTACTTAAGCCTGCCCATCCTTTTTTTTAAATTTATAATGAAATAAATATTTAAATACTCTATGTTGTCTTATTCACAAGCAAGACTGTTTGTCCTTCTATTTCAATTTATAATGAAATCAATATTTATAAACCTTATGGTGTTCTATTCACAAGCAAATAGTAACTTTTTTGTTTCATTCACTACAACTGAAGTCTATGCTTTAGTTTGCAATAAGTTAAGTACAAAGTTACTATTTTATCCTATAAGAAAGCATTTCATGATTGTATTTCATTTTTTTAAATACAAATTTATAATATCAATACATTTTGCTTAAATCCAATTTAAATTTCTAATTCAACCTCTATTTTTTATAATTAAATATGTGATATGATTGCATTAATTAAATTATGTTTTTATTCAATGCAAATTAAAGTGTGCTCATTAGAGGATCTTACAACTTGGCTCTATAGTAAGATTGCCCAAAGATTCAGATTTAATTTTAGAGAAGTTTCTCTTAAGTAATAGGTCTTACAACTTCTTTTAGAAGAAGCCCGAAATTTTAATTTGGATTGAAACTTACGGGTCTTCTTATGAATTGCCCAAAGATGGGTCTTACAACCTAACTCTATAACAAGGCTGACTAGGGATTTAATTATTTGGGTAGGTCTTATAGCTTTCCTTTAGAATTTACCTAAAAGTCGGTTGTACAACCTAATCCTTTAGATTAAGTTGCACACTAATTTGAATTTGGTTGCTTGGGAGTTATATTTTATTTAGTAGTTTTCCAAATAATAGATCTCACGAATCCTATTAGAAGTTACCTAATTATTTGGGTATGACGGGTCATACTGCTTTCTTTTGGAAGTAGTCCAATTGGTAGGTCTTATAATTTATCCCTCTAGACTAAACGGCCTAGAGATTTGATTATTTATTTATTTGAGTAGACAGCAATTATTTGTTAGCTTAACTCCAGACTATGATTTTCAGTTGTTCAATAGCAGTTTGTTTACTAGTTTTACACTGACTAGTCAGCAATTATCATTGTGTGACACTAGTATTTTTGCTATAGTAGCTATTTTTATTCTTCTTGGCAGTTTCTTTTCAATTCCAAGTTAAATCATCTTTTTTTATGTATATTTATTCAGATTTTTCTTGTATTAAGATTTTCACAATGCATGTTCTCTTTACATTGTAGTAATTAGACACACCCATGCCGACCTACTGCATTCTCCCATTTTGGAGCCAGATGCTCTACATACTCCTCCATGTTTCCCTTTTCATATTTTCTTACCAAACCATGGTACCACTTCGAACCCAGTACCAGGTATTGACATGTATAATTATTTTAAATTTCATATATTCAATCAATCCTTCAATATGTTTATATTTCAGATGTCGAGCCCGTGCATGAAGAGCCTAAATTTGATTTTGGCCTTCATACTTTGAATGGTAGAGATCTAATGAGAAAAAGAACCTATGGAGGTCAATCGCCTCCATTACTATAAATGTCGAGCATATCCAAGACCCCATGTTGTAAACAAACCATAACCAATGAGCTTGTGTGCATGCTCGTTAAGCTAGAGTTTTCTAAAATAACGGGCTTGTTTGCTTGCACAAAGAAGTTTTTTCTTTTCATAATCTTTCTTATAATGGGTTAAGGATATTGAGGAATGATTATCAACATATCTCTGTATTCCCAATCATCATCACATTATATTTCATGAGCAGTGTGATGCGGTATCACTCTTGATTCATAGAAAATAGATATGAATCCAAGGCCAATCCTTTGAGCGTTATGAGGCTTATTAGATTAATAGAGGAACCACGGTCGATTAAAATTTTATTTATTTTGACATTATTACTCTACGTAGTAACAAATAGTGGCCGATTATGATCTGCACTTCCCAAGAGCAGATCACTATCACATAAAGTGATTGTAGCAGTATTTTGCATATACAAAGTTTCTTTCATGCTTTGCTCGACAAAGAACTTGTACTATTCAAGATTCTTAAAGCCTTGATGAATGTTTCCTGAAGGTTTTTAAACATAAGAAGGGTGTCATAGATACTCAACAATATAGGTAATATGCAGAGATGTGATAATATAGTACAATCCACATTTGCACTGGTTGCTTTGGGTTTAAAGGAATCTTATGGAATAGCAACTTTATTGAGCTAAATGTTCTTTTCTTTATTCTTTATTTTCTTTTGAGGTGGAGGAACCTACTTTCCACTTCTTAGTTGAATTTATGTCACCTCTGAAGATGAACTAGCTTTAGTTTGAGAGTTCTTTGAAATTTTCATATCTTCAACTTTCTCGAAATTTGAACTGCTTCCATATTTGGGCATGTTTCTTTATGAATATTCTTACCCTTGTGATCACTTTCTTCATCGAGAAAATGTAATTCTTCATTTGAATAAGTGAAAGGTGCTGGTGTATGATGTACTTTCTTAGAAGGCATTTTCACATATCTTTATGGATAGTAAGAGGTGTATTGCATCCTCTCGTAGCCCTTCCACCTCATTTATTTATTGCTCGTTAAGTCTCGATAGGAATACTCTCTTCCTTTTTCGATTCCGAGTCTAGATATAAATTAGCTATATATTCCTCTAGCTTGGCAGGTCGCCTTGGAGGTTGCTAATATTCATCGATGGAGTCGATGCATTTTTGAATTACAATTTTATCCCTTGTTAATTTTTTATTCTCTTTATGAGATTTTGATCCATGCTTTTGCATATCCATTAAAGGGTTCTTTCGGTATTACATCCAAAAAATTCCTTGGATTTATTATCGCTATAGAGGAATTTAAATTGACCACTCTAAAATTAAAGCAATCATAGAATGCCACCTCCAAAAACCTTAAAACAAATTCGTTCAATCTAAGGTAGATTGGCATACATTCGAAGGTTTATATCTAACTTTTTAGGTAGATGTCAACCATTCGCCCGTCTAATGAAGAAAAATATATTTTTATATGGGATGATGCTTGTTAGGAGGCATTTGATAGAATAAAACAATATTTTCTACATCCATCAATCCTTGCTACCCCTATTTTGGGTAAACCCCTAATTTTATGTACAATAGCTCTTTAAGAATCACTCGGAACGTTGCTAGTACAAACTAATGAAGATGAAAAAAAAAACCTTTTAGGTTCACCAAGTCTAAGGGCCGAACTTTACAAATTTTGCATGCTCATAAATCAAAGGGTCGAGCTATTTTCATCAATCTACCAAATAGATTAAAGAATAAATATAAATTCCACAAGTCTAAAAGACCGAACTTCTAAATACTCTATGTACCCACAAAACCCAATGGTAGCAAATTCAATAAAACAAAAAAGGGTAGAAAATTAAATAAAATCAGGCATATATACATGCCATAATGAAGCTAGAAAAGCTATCAAAATTTGGACTGGAGGCTACCTATATGATGTCTAACTCTGAGTAAGCGATTTTGCAATATCATCTACCTAGTCTGAGTGGTTTTCAACTGATGATGCAACAAGTCAAACTCCTCAATGGCTGATAATAAATCCTATTCTAATCTCTCAATCTCAGTAGCTATCCATTCAAAGTCCTCCTCAGTATAAGCAGCCACTGCTCAAAGCTCTCATCGTCTCTCCAAAAAAGCCCTCTCTCGCTCTTAAAGCCCCGAGCTTTGTTGATATCTCCAAAAGCTCAAGTTGTTTCTCTGAAATATTCTGCTAGCATTGCCTCAAAGTATGAAGGCCAAAGTCAAGATCCATACGAGCTCTCCTAATCAGTAGTAATGCATATAAAAACATAAATAGTGGTTAGAAGTAGTTATTTGCAAGTAATGAATATAAATTTGATTTTAAAAGGAAACACATATTTACCCTTTTTTTTGGGCTTCTTTGTTGATTGAGGTTGATTGTACTTCTGAGATTCAATGTTGAGAAAAATTTTACAAGTTTTGGATATCATGCCAAGGTGAGGAAAGAAGAGTTAGGAGGGAAATAGAAGATGAGATAGAGAAGGGAACATCTATGCTCATATAGCTCTTTTATGATATCTAAAACCTTCTATAAAAAACTCTAAAGGTAAATATACTTTGTCACCTATGGATGCAAGACACCCTAAAGCTCTCTTTTTATAATATGCTTGATATTGAACTTAACTTATAACAGCGGATAACAAATTCATTCATTGTTCTAACTCAACACTTATGTCAAATGCAATTAATAAAAAGAGTAAATTAAGCAACTTAATCCTCTCTATGAATATTCACATATCTCCAATGTAACATAACTCATTATATGTTGAATACACATGTATGTACGTCATTGTTGGTGTTTGGGTTGGGAGTCGGTTGGCGATGTTGGTTGGCTCCGTCTTTATTGATGTTTGGGTGTTATGTTTGCCTCCTCCTTTTGCATTTCTATGATGCCTCTTTCTTGCAGGTTGTTGTCTTGTTGGAACTTTTTTGCTATTAGCACTGGTTGTTTCCTGTTAATCGCTCATGGGTGGCTCTCTTTATGGTCCTGGCTTATAGTTTTTTGTCTTTTCTCTTGCTTATTTTTGTATTTAGACAGAATCTAAGGCTCGTAGGTTTTGCTTTAAATAGTGTATTTTAGAGGGCTTTGAATTCATTAAGGACGTGTATCATTGTTTTTAATTAACATGTGAACCCCTACAATGAATTTTTAACCCAAAAAAATATGTATATACGTCATTGTTGTATGAAATTATTTATAAACTTTCTCTAATCAATCATAAATCATATTATGCTGAAAATCATATAAGTGTTTTTTTGTATATGACTATCATTTGTAACATGAATGTATATATAAAATTTCTTTATCTTTCCCTTATTCATAGATTTCTTGGAAGCATGAATGAAATAAAGTATAGATGTGCTTATCCAACAGCTCTTTATTTGATCAAAACTTATACCATTTCTTGATAGACATAAACTCAAACACCTTTCATATATTTGATTTCCCTGGGTTGTTGTCTTGGTTGTTGTCTTGTTTTCCCTAGGATGCTGGCTTTGTTTTCCTCGGTCGCTGGCTATGTTTACCTGCTGAGCTGGTTTATTTGTGTTGCTGTCTTGGTTGCATGTTATTTACCTGCAGGCTGCAGGTCGTGGTTTCGTTTCTTAATTTTGTGTTGCCTTCATAACTGGGTTGGTTTCCTGCTACTTGCTGTAGTGCAAGCGGGTTGGCGGGTCAATCCGGGTTGACCCGAACCAGGCTCAGGTCGGGTTCGGGTCCTGAATATTGACCCGTTTTCTTAAACGGGTCGGGTTAGAGTCGACCCGTTTAGATTCGGGTCAGTTCGGATTTGACCCGAACCCGACCCGTGACCCGGTTTTGACACCCCTAGAAGTAGCATTATGTGAGAAACTTTTTTTAATAAAAGGATGTGATCTCAACCACAAGTTCATAAGAATTATAGACGAATAATTTTATAGGACAAATATCTCTTAGAAACCTATAAATCAACCCGATTTTATTTGAAAAAGAATAAAGTTCTAAAGGCTATCCCTAGATCCACCAAAGGATTAATTCCACATTGTTAATCACTTTGCTTTGGGCTCCATCTAATCAGCTTAGGCACATGGTTTATAATTCAACTATAACAACAATAAATAATGCATGTGTGCTTCCCATGCATTTTCTAATTGATATTTATTAAGCCATCCCATCAAATGTGTATATCAAAAATTAATTTTTGACCAATTAAGATTTTCAAATAAGATCATTTTTAGCTCAATCTTATTTTCTATTTAGTGCACCGAGAACAAAAATATTGAGAATCACTTTGTGTTAGTGTTACATATAGATAAAAGGTAGAGAATTTAATTAAGAATAAAAAGATTGAGGCTTCCTTTATTTTAAAGGCACTTATTTGTGTTTGAGTGAAAGACATTCTAATAACTAGACAAAATGTATGATTAGTATATGAGTTATGTCATCTTTGAGATTTATGATCCTAATCGATCGAACGGTGAGTAGTTAAATCATATCACCTTTGAGATTTGTATAGAATCATCATAATCTTTACATTGATGAATGGATCAATGAAAGGCCTACACTTCATGATTAGTGCTAACAGATATTGAAGTGGATAATCATGATTTATACATAGCCTTGGCTTTGAGATAAATATTAAATATTATTAGAAATAAAAATTGGACATGTAATGTTATCTTAAAAATTGTGCTGACGGAATATACTTTATCAAAGCTGATTGGTAGGTCAATATGAATTTTTGCATGTACAAATAACGTACATGTTAAATAATTAATCTTTTTTTTTTCTTTTTGAATATTATTATGTGAAGATCATTTGAGTAAGAATAATGACGTCCTAAATAAAAACATCCAAAATCTAGTCCTAACCCCGCCAATTGTATGGTATAAATCAAGACTTTGAATTGCCAATTGTATGGTATAAATCAAAAACACTACAGATTTTGTGTATACAATTTTTAACTCCAAATAATATAAATCAAAACGTTAAAAACTTTATTTACGCTTCATGAAATAATCCGATTCAAATTTTCAAAATAATATTTGTATATTCGAAGGTATATAAACTGAAATAAATATATGCATTTCATTCATATAGCAAGATTGATTTTACCTTAAATTTATTTTTCTTTCCCGTTTCAGTTGTTTCAGTTTTAAGAGAAGAAAACTAATATAAAAAGAAATATGTTCATTTACACGAGAAATAAAACAAGTGCAATAAGTTGGCTCAACAAGAAAGAAAACTCCGTTAGATGACATAATTGACAAAAAAAAAAATTTTACCACTTCTTGTGTTGAAGAGGAAATATATATATTGCTGCAGCTTTTCAAATGGGGAAGAGTAAGAACGAGAACAGAGGAAGAAAAAGAACAGAAGAAGAAGAACAAGAAGAATAAAAAAATAAAAAATGAAAAAAAAAAGAATGGGAAAAAGAAGAAGAAGAGGAATAGGAATAATAACAAGAAAAAGAAGAAGAAAAGGAAGAGGGTTTACCACTTCCTGTTCCTGTTGTCTTCGGCCAAGCAAATCGCAGAAGGGAGGCACGGATGGGGCTAGGGCCGGCGGCAAGCTTCTACGTACCTTAGAGTCGGACGGGAGGAAGGAGAAGCGTAGGAACGAGAGAGAGGGCCGGTTTCACGAACTGCAAGGAGAAGAAGCCTTAAGAATCGGCTTTAAACTAGGCCCTAACTCCCCCTTTTGATCGTGTGAAGCGATGCCTGAACCGCCCCTCAAACGGTTCTCCCTTAACGGTCGGGATTAAGGGTCGTATTTGAAAGAGCTTGAAGAATAAATTCGGGATGAAATGGGTGAATCAAACAACGAATTCGAATGAATTTGGTTATATTTAAAACGTGAAATGATTCGGCATGATTGTTTTACACCAACTGATGCCAAACGATTTTAATTGGTTTGAAATGAGTGGACTCGGGCTAATCAAATCTACCGGCATTAAATTGACTTCAATTCAAATTAATTTGACACAGAGTCGTATCGACGTGATTTAATCAATGCGTGAAGCATCAATTTGTGCTAATCGACGGTACCATCATTAAATCGAACTCGAATCGAGTTGATCTAATGCGATATTATGTCGATTTGCACCAATATGCTTCGATCGACGTTGATTTGCCTTCAATGGACCCGAGACGAGCCGATTTAATTCGAATTGCATCGAAGTGGGAAAATTTTAATTTAATTAATGTCGAATTGATTAAGGGTACGTTTAGGACGGCTACAGCTGTCAGTAAAACAGATTGTGAAATTGTTGTGTAGAAAATTATTTTCTGAAGTTGCTGTACATAAAGTAATATATTTTATTTGAAAAGTTTAACTGTGGAGTTGCTGTGCTTCAACTGTATTAGAATAAATTATCTTTATACTCTTATATATATTGAGATGAAAAAAAATTATTTAAATATCACAAATTTTTTTTAAATTATAACAAACTAACAATTATAAATTAAAATTATATCTGCTTTTATAAAATATTTTATAACTTTTAATTATTATATTTTTTTTTTACAATGTACTACAATAGTTTATAGTAATCTTAAAAAATTATATTATCTGCTATTACTTCATAATAAATATACTTTTTCTAATATTAATACATGTATGTTAAATTTTTTTATTTAATTATAAGATTAAATAAGTATGCAATTACATATCATCAATAAATATTTCAGCTTGAAGAATAACAAAACTACACGAAGAATAATTATATGTTATTAGGTTTCTTTATCTCCTTTAAGATCACATATAGCACATTAGAAAACAGGAAAACCGAAGCCAATTAAGGGCTTGAGTAGAAGTGAAAACTCATCAAAACAACAACAAGCACCGTAGACATCTCTCCACTTGATCTTTCCAAGGCCGTTGGCCTAGCAGAGGCCCTCTTCCACTGAGAGATCACCTTGACAGCCTTGCCATCATCTAAACATTTTGCAGCCGCTTCCCGTAGCCTGAACTCATGGTCCGCATCGACCAGCACGCTTCCTGAGTACATAAAGCCTAACCATAACCTTGACGGGGAGGCAGGGGATGAAGAAGAGAGTTGGGAATGGAAACTGATGGAAGGGGAGAGGGCGAAGACAAGAAGGGCCATGTAGAAGAGAAGGAAGACAAGGGAGTTGATGCCATTTGGAAAGTTGGCGGGTAAAGAGAAGAGGCGGATGATTGCGGAGACGGTGAGGAGGATCCACAGTAGGAAGGAGAAGATCCAGCAGAGGCGGAGTGTTAGTGGATGGGAGATTGCGCAAAATCGCTTCTAGTGGTCGATGACGGCAGCAGTGGCGAGATGGGACAGGAACTGGAAAGTGAAGAAGATTGATTGGAGAAGCCAGGTCGGGAGATTGTCGAGAGATGAGCGTGAGGAGCTTGATTTTGGCCTTTAGGTTTGGTAATTGTAGTCGGAAGCGGTGCGAAAGGCGCCGATGGGTAGGTCGCGAATATTTGCAAGTTGGATTTACATCATTTTTTCACAGAAAGCAGCGGACCACGGGAGATAAGGAAAGGTAGCGAGAAGCAGCTATGTGTTGTGAATTTTTTCTACGCGGTTATACCACAATTTTCCAAACGATGATTTAGGGGCTGTTTGGTATGCAGAATTAGTAGGGTAGAGTAATTAATTTACATGCGTTTCGTAAATTAGGTCGTTTGGTTGACTTTCAGTGAAACAAAAGGAACAACTCGGAAGCAATAGCGGAGTATTCGGGGAGGCAGTTCACGGGACTTCAAAACCCGCTCAAACTGAGCGGGTTAGAAATTCTTTAGCGGCTGTCGCCGTTCGCATCCACCCTTTTCCTCAAATCGTCGCCGGTGCGTGAAGGGGAGTCCTGGTGGGAGTCGTTGACCTCGACGGTGGAGATGGAGAAAAAAATGTGGCCGGAGTTCTTCTGCACAGGATTCTAGCGCAGAAGAAACTTGCAGACTTATCTGAAGGACGGTCGGAAGTTCGCGGACTCGACGGGCCAATCCGAACACTGATGCCCTCATTCTCTGTCTGAGACGGAAAGAGCAGATCGGAGAGTGGAATGGTTTACCCTCTCTAAGATCTGCTTCTGAGGGAAAAATTGCCATGGCGGAGGGAAGGAGGAGGCACTCCTCCTTCGAAGAACGCCCGCCTAGTCCCGTTAAGCATCCCTCCACCTCCTCGTCTGGCAACGACAACCCACCGGCACTCGATGGCTCCTTTCTTCTACAGCTTCTTCAGAAGAAGCCACATGCAATTTCTTCCTCTTCCTCAAATCATGTTCTTCCCCACGGAGCTCAACGCCCTTACCAGGACCCTGCCGTAGCTGCAATCGGCCGTGGCTTTCCCTTTCTTCCTCATAGCTTACTGTCTCATCCCCAGCCTTCCTGGGAACCCCAAAGCTTATTTTCTTCTCTTGATGCTGGGAACGACAATCTCACGGGAGGACCGCAGTTCTTCCCAACGGACGACAGGACGTTAAGGTTTCCGCCAAGTGGTGTCATTCCTCCCAATTCCGCTCCATTGAAGAGTAATCTACGTCGGATTTCTCCGAGCTCGCCTCATGACAGATTTTTGGCGTCTAATCGGACGAGGAACTTAAGCGGGAAGGTTTCTGGTTATCGGGGCCAACAGGAGAGAGCTTCTATTGGACCTCCTCCTGGATTTGGAAAAGTCGGATCTAATGGTTGATAGAACTATATCATCTATATATTCATTTATGTCTTAGTTTTTTCAAACTAGACAGATTGAAGAATTGAAGAAGAATGGTTTTAATTTTTTTTAAAATAGCTTTTAAGTTAAAAAAATATATTACAAATACACCGTTTTTACTTTACTCTAGATATATCTAACCAAACAAGGGAAACGGTACTCCTGCGTTTACTTTGCAGACAACCAAACAGGCTCAAAGTATTCAGAATGCACTACATTTACTTTACATTACATTTACTTTACACTGCATTTTCTTTTCAGGCAACCAAACAGCCCCTAATAACTTTTTATAAAGCAAAGCAACAGTGTCGCCATCCCTAACACACCATAAATCGGGCCCGATTAGCGTGAATTTTGATTACTTTAGTGTAAATTGACTTCAAATGGCCCGATATGGCATCTAATTAATTCCAAGTTACCCGAGATAGGTTATATGTCTACCGAACATATCAAGTTCAAATTTGATTCAAATCGAACCCAAATAAACTTTGCGATGTTCGATTGCACTACTATACTCCGAATTAAATTAGAGTCAATTTAAATTTGGTTCAATTTAGGTCAAATTATGGGGCCGAGTCAATTCTATGTCATTGGACATGCATCTAATGGGAATCTTGCCAGTGGGCATGTCGATGCTATGCTTGGAAGACCTAAGCATTAGGATCAGCTTGGAGAAATTGATCTTATACAAAAATAAGATCAATAGTATTTAAATTATTTTTGTCTATCATAAAAATAAAATAAAATCACTAATCTCTACACAAAAAATTGCATACAAAAATGTAATGAGATACCTATAAAGTTAAATAATAATTAACATTTAATTTAATCATAATTTTAATGGGCTTAAAATAAGATAGCAGATAATGTATAATTTAATTATTATATATAATAAAAAATTTTCAAACATAATACACCTCCATAGGGGGATAATTTATTATTTACGAAGTACATGCGCCATTCGGACTCCAATAAGAAAGGGGCACGTCATTGTACAAAGTGTGTGTATTAATATACACACTATGTTGAAAGTTGTACACCATATGTATATTGGCAACATGTCTAGCTTTTAATGAAGTTCGAACATGAGCTACGTCCCAACTTCGCAAGTAATAATTCCTCCCATAGGGGTGGCTTTTTCTTATTTGATTTCAGGCCTAATGATTTTTAGTCACCTATCTTATTTGGTCTGACTGACCTACAAGCCTGATCTCTCTTAGGGATCATTTGTTTTGGATTAATCATGCCATTTCCAATTCTCATCAGAAAAAATAGTTACTATCTGATGTTTGTTAACCTGACTTTTGTATAATACATTATTTTATAACTTCATTATTTTTTCGGTCTCACAAGGGAAAAAATTCGGCTTACTCTGACTGGTATCAAAGTTTAGCAATGAAAAACCCTTTTTAACCCCCATCATGTTTGCTCGTCGGACGGCATGTCCCCGAACAACTTTTTCAAGAACGTTGTCCAACTCATTTTCTCCTTTGCAATTTCACAGCTTAGTCCACCTTCTGTCTATCCATTACAACATTTATGTTCATCCTATGCTTTGACTATCGTCAGCGAACAGGTACTATTGCAAATCTGGTTTTGATGATGACAAACATGTCTCTATTATGTTTTTGCTTGGCTAACCCGTTTCAGGTACAAAAGATCACGAGCAAATCAAGCCAACTCAAGATCGGGTCCAAGTGTGTCAAATGTATGGTTTTTCTCTTTATTGAGTCAATTTTAATGTAACTGATCCCCTAGCTAAGTAACCTTGCACACACACACTCAGGGGGAGAGCTTGAGTGAGTTAGAGTTTCTGTTCATTTTTTTATTCAGATCGTCCTAGACGATATTCACATCGTCGTGGACGATCCAGTAAAAATAGAAACCCTAATTAGGGCGACCAAGTTAAGTGAGTCTGATTAAGCAGATCGTCCTAGACGATCTTTGGATCGTACGGGATGATATGCTCAAATCAGAAATTCTCAACCGCTAGAACAAGTTAGGCAAGTTTTTATTTTAAGTTATTTAATCTGACCGTCCCGGACGATACGTGTATCGTCCTGGACAATTCAGAATAATCATGCTTAAATTAGTGTGGTAATTAAGGAAAGCAATTAATATTTAATTGATACGATCATATCGTCCTGGACGATCGCAGGATCGTCTTGGACGATCATGATCGTCTAGTGCATTTCAGCTGTACGTCCCGAACTGTGTTCAGGATGATTTGTGCACTTTTTGAACTAATTGTACACGACGATGTCCATATCGTCCTGGACAATCAAGTCATTTTTTGGTCATCCAGCACAAGTTTGTCTGGACGACCCGAACTGTCTTCTGGACGATATTCCTCGATTTGCACTAATCATCCCGGACGATCGCAGGATCGTACGGGACGATATGAATAATGTTTTCTACTAATCGTCCATAAGAGCCAAATCGTCCAGGCTGAAACAGCTGAATTTGAACTGATCGTACAGGATGATATACCGATCGTCCTGGACGATCTTGGCCGATCAGTTGAGATATATGGCAAATTTTAAGCCCTCCTATAAAATAACTTTTTCTTGAAACAAGAAAAATCTTTTATCACCTTCCTTTTCAGAGAAACCCTAGAGAGAGAGAGTTTGGGAGAGAGAGAGGATCTTGTGAGGGGGAGTTAGTTAGGGATTCACTAAGGTTGCTCCAAGCACGGATCAGAGTCGTCTTCTCCGCTCGTCGTCTTTTGTCTAGTTGGTGTTCATCGTGGGAGGATCGTTCGCAAGAAGATCCAGGGTTCTATGCCCGCTTAAGGTGGAAGCAAAAGGAGTTCGAAGGTTCTCTGCCTGCTTCAGGAGGAAGCAAAAGGAGGTCGGGTTCTCTGCCCCACCGTGTGGTGAAAAGGAGGTCTTGTACAGGCTTCTCCGCCTTGCTGTGGGAGCAAAAGGAGAGACACTTTTTATTTAGTGCAATACCCAGAGGGGAGGCTTCGGGGAGTGGACATAGGTAAAGTTGACCGAACCACTATAAAATCTTGTTTGCTTTTCTGATTTAGTTCTGTAGTTTATTTTTTGATATTAACTACATGGGTGAATATCTGAGATTGATCTTTTCGTTCTTGTTTAATTATTTCTGCTGCTAAGTATCGAAAAGATTTTTCATTATTATCGTAAAATTTTTAAATAACCAATTCACCCCCCTCTTGGTTAGCCTCGGGACTAGTTCACTAGGGCTTAACATCCCTATCGAACTTTCAAGTGGTATCAGAGCGGGATTCAAAATTTAGGTTTAAAAACTTTTGAATTTGATCCATGGCTAACTGTAACAATCGTAATACATCTGAAAGTTATTCTATTACAAGACCACCGTTGTTTGATAATATTCCTTTCAATTTTTGGAAAACACGCATGTCTACTTTTCTTCAATCAATTTACTATCGCATGTGGATGTTAGTTAAGGATGGATACGAACCACCTTTTAGATTGATTAATAATGTGAAAACTGAACTCTCGTTTGTAGATTGGACTTTTGATGATCGTGATTTAGCACAGTTAAATGTAAAATGTTTGAACTGCTTCTTTTGTGCTTTAAAATTTGAAGACTATATGCATGTTTCTACTTGTACAACGGGTAAAGAGATCTGGGATAGATTGTGTATAACATATGAAGGTACAACTGAGGTCAAATAGTTTAGGTTAAATATCTTGTTACATGATTCTGAACTTTTTTGCATGAAACCTAGTGAGACAATTTCAGAAATGTACATAAGGTTCACTCAAATCGTTACCTCTTTGCATGCTCTAGGAAGAGAATTAACTAATTACGAAAGAGTGAACAAAATTCTTAGATGTTTGCCTGCTTCTTACGATGCTAAGATTACTGCGATCACGAAATCTAAAGATTTAAATACTTATTCTATTGACAGCTTACTTGGATAACTCATTGCTTACGAGCAAGGGGTGAACCAAAGACAACTTGATGCAGGTGAACGCAAGAAGGAGAAGACAGTGGCACTAAAAGCCAAAGATTCAGATGCTAGCACTTCTGGGTCTAATAGCGATGATGTTGCCTTAATCATAAGGCAATTTAAGATCTTTCTAAGGAAGAAGAATAAGAATTTTCAAAAGTGGAACAAAGGTAAGACCAGTAGAAACTTTAAAGGTTCATCTGAATCTGTTTGTTTTGAATGCAGGAAGCCTGGACACATAAATGCAGATTGTCCTACACTCAAGGCTCACCCAAGCAAGGAGAAGGGTGAGGACAAACCAAAGTTCAGAAAGGATAAGAAGCAGATATAAAAGGCATTCTGGGCAGACTCTACATCCGACTCCTCTGAGACTGAAGTTGAAGAGGAGGAAATAAACTTGTGTCTGATGGCTGATGATTACCCTGGTCAGTTGGACCAGGAAGAGGTATGTGAGCTTACCTACAATCAATTATTTGAAGTATCTGAACAAATTCATGCATCGTATAGGAAGCTTAAGAAAACCCATGCTAGTTTGAAATTGGATTACTTGACTTTGTAAAAAGAGCATGATGTTTTGATTAAAGATCATTCCACTATTGATAGCAATCACATGTCTTTACTTGATGAGTTTGATGAACTGAATAGAAAGCATTCTGATTTAATTATTGAGCATGATACATTAAAAACATCGCATGTTGAATTAGAAGCTGCCTTTAAGAAATTGAAAGATATGGCATGTGATTTAGAAAGTAATGAAAGTGCAAGAACTTTTGAGATTGTTAGTCTTAACAAGGAGAACGAATTTTTAAGAGTGAAAATTGATACTTTTGAAAAGAACAAAAAACCACCTACTTTTGAACAGTTTTATGCACCGCCACCTTTTGAAAAATCTGTTGCAAGTTCATTAAAGCATGTTTCATACACTTCTAGGAAGAGGCACTATCACTCACGACGTTTAGTTAATCCTTTTCCTGGTGTTAGATGTTTTTCATGTGGCATGTTAGGACACATTTCCCACACCTGCACTGTTCACCGTAGTACACATTGGGTGTGGAGACCCAAACTGTCTGTTTCACAGCACAACACGCATGCATTGCATTCTTCTTTTCATAAGAAGGAACCCAAACCTGTTTGGGTTCCTAAGACTGACGTTTGATTTTTATTTTAGGAGTGCTCTCACAAGAGACCTCGTGAGAGCATGTGGTATCTGGACAGCGGATATTTTAGACACATGACTGGAGATGCAAATCAGTTCATTCGTTGGAGGCCAGGGCTGGAGGTAAGGTTACACTTGGAGATAACACCACCAGGAAGGTGGTAGGCATAGGTATAATTCGTGATTCAAAGAATTTTATGATTGATAATGTTTTGCTTGTAGATGGACTGAAACACAACTTGCTGAGCATCAGTCAACTTTGTGACAAGGGATATAGCATCAAATTCCTGCCCACTGGCTGTATTTTAAGCTTAAATGATGAAGTTGTTTTGCAGGGGCAAAGGATCAACAACGTCTACAAGATGGATGTAAGTTGCATTAAATCTGATAATTCAATTTGCTTAAAAACTGCTGCTGATGAGTCTTGGTTATGGAATAGGAGATTATGTCATGCCAGTATGAAAACCCTTAGGAGAGTCACCCAAAAGGACTTAGTTAGAGGTGTGCCCAAGCTTAAGTTCACTAAGGATCACATGTATGATGCCTGTCAGTTAGGAAAGCAAGTCCAGTCCTCCTTTCACTCTGTTAAGGACATTAGCACCTCTAAACCTTTATAAGTTCTTCACATGGACCTCTTTGGACTCATTAGCACTGCAAGCTTAGGGGGGAGAGTTTATGGGTTTGTGATTGTAGATGACTATTTAAGGTTCACTTGGGTGAAATTTTTGTCACATAAATCTGAGTCATTTGATGAGTTTAGATCCTTCTCTACATGGATTCAAAAGAAGTTAGGATGTGAGATTATTACCATCCATAGTGATCACGGAGGGGAGTTTGAAAATGAAAGATTTGGAAGTTTTTGTGAGGAGCAAGGGATTAGTCACAATTTTTCAGCTCCTAGGACACCTTAGCAGAACAGGGTAGCTGAAAGGAAGAATAGGGCCTTAGTGGAAGCCGCTAGAGCCATGCTTGCCGAGTATTCACCTCCAAAATACTTTTGGGCTAAAGCGGTGAATAGTGCCTGTTATGTGCTGAATAGGGTGAATGTGAGAGTCAAACTGAACAAGACACCTTATGAGATCATTAAGGGTAGAACTCCAAATCTGTCCCACCTCCATGTCTTTGGCTGTAAGGTTTTCATTCTGAATAACGGGAAGTCACCCTTAGGAAAATTTGACCCCAAATCTGATGAAGGAGTGTTCTTAGGATATTCAAGTGTGGGGAAATCCTTTAGGGTGTTCAATAAGAGGACTTTGGTGGTGGAAGAAACAACCCATATAGTGTTTGATGAATCTGATCCTAAGGAGTCTAGATCTGAAGTAGAAGATGAAGAGATTGTTGAGGTTACCCAAGGGGTTGGAAATACAAATCTGGAGGAAAGGGTAGAACCTCAAACCACGTTGCTTAGAGATTGGAGATATTCTTCGAGTCATCCTAAAGAACTGATCTTAGGAGACCCTTCTGAAGGTGTTAGGACTAGGCATGGAATTAGGAAGGAAGTAAACCATTCTGCCTTTATCTCAATGACTGAACCCACCAACATCAATCAAGCCTTGTCGGATGAGTTTTAGATTTTAGCTATGCAGGAAGAGTTAAATCAATTTGTAAGGAATGATGTTTGGGAGTTAGTAGAAAGACCTAAAAATCAAAGTATTGTGGGAACCAAGTGGGTCTTTAAGAATAAGATGAATGATTCTGGTGTGGTGGTGAGAAATAAGGCAAGATTGGTGGCTAAGGGGTATAATCAGATAGAAGGGATTGATTTTGAGGAGACTTTTGCCCTTGTAGCTAGATTGGAAGCCATTAGAGTGCTACTAGCTTTTGCCTGTTATAAGGGATTTAAGCTGTTTGAAATGGATGTCAAGGGTGCCTTTTTAAATGGGGTAATAAAAGAAGATGTTTTTTTAGAACAACCCCCAGGTTTTGAGATTTCCCGATATCCAAATCTTGTCTATAAATTAAAAAAGGCCTTATATGGATTGAAACAGGCACCCAGAGCTTGGTATGAGAGGCTTAGCACATTCCTGTTAGAAAGAGAGTTTGTTAAGGGGAGCGTAGACACCACCCTTTTTCTGAGGAGATTAGGGGATGACTTACTCATTGTCCAGATCTATATTGATGATATCATTTTTGAATCTTGTGATAAATATTTATGTGATGAGTTTTCTAAAATAATGAGTAAGGAGTTTGGGATGAGTATGATGGGAGAATTATCCTATTTTGTGGGGTTTAGCATAAAACGTATGATGGAACCTTTCTCAATCAATCTAAATACACTAAGGACATTTTGAAGAAATATGAAATGGAAAAAGCTAAGCCAATCAATACTCCCATGACCTCCTCAGTTCATATAGATAAGAAATCAAGTGGAAAATCTGTTGATCAGAAGAAGTATAGAGGAATAAAAGGATCACTGCTTTACCTGACTGCTAGCCGACCTGATATCATGTTTAGTGTCTGTCTTTGTGCTAGATTTCAGGCTGATCCTAAAGAGTCCCACCTGACTACTGTTAAGAGAATTCTTAGATATCTTTTAGGGACCCCAAACCTAGGAATCTGGTACCCTAGGCGCATCACCTCTTTTGAGATCATTGGATATTCTGATTCTGACTTTGCGGGGTGTAGGGTGGATAGAAAGAGCACCTCTGGAACTTGTCGATTCATAGGACAGTCTTTAGTCTCCTGGTCCAGTAGAAAATAGAACTCAGTTGCACTTTCCACTGCTGAAGCTGAGTACATTGCCTTAGGGAGTTGTGTGACCCAAGTTCTTAGGTTGAAGCAACAAGTCTTGGATTTAGGATTACCTGTTGGCACAATTTCTGTTCTGTGTGATAATACTAGTGTCATCTGTATCTCTAAGAATTCAATCCAATATTCTAGGACCAAACAAATTGATATAAGGCATCACTTCATTAGGGACCATGTTACAAAAGGGGACATTGAGCTACATTATGTAGCAACTGAAAATCAGCTGGCTGACATATTCACTAAACCACTGGCCTTTGACTCATTCAGCATTTTGAGAACCAGATTAGGAGTGATTGATATAAATGCTTGATTCTGATGACTGCTGATTTCTGATTGTTCTGATTGGTATTCTGTTTTCTGTTAGTTAGTTTTTGGTTTGATTATTTGCTTTCAGTTGATTTTATTTCTTCTACTGATTTCTATTTTAGCCTTACTGTTAGTTTGATTTGAGTATTTACTTTGATGTGATTTTCTACCTATTTTTATTCACTGGTTCATATCTTGCACTTACTGGTTTATGCTTTTCAAAATCTGATCACCGCTCACTATTTCTGATAATCTGAATTTCTGACTGGGAGTTTTTACCTTGTTTTTATTTGGAAGCTGGTAAGCAGTGATTGATTCCACTGAATCTGTTAAAGGGAAGAAACATTGATGATTGTTTCTCTTCCTCTAACTCCTTTACTGGTGTATAGTTTCTTTTGGATAAAAATCCTCTTCAAAATTAAAATGTTAGTTTTTGAAATAGAGATTATTTATCTTCCTACAGTAATCTATCTCATATCAATAGTGTTTTTCAAAGCCTTGAGTCATTAGTTTGATTTTCTAAACCAAGTGATTGCATTTATCATATGATATATGGCTTTTATTTTGTGAATCATTCGTCCTTACTGTGGAGAGTTATCTCCTATGTCTGGAAGATAATCTCACAACTGAGACTCTTTAATGATTGTGAAAAGGAGGAAGCTTACAAAAGATGCGCAGTGCACCAGATAAATTGAAAAAGAGGCATAAAATGAGCCCAAAGCTGAAAAGATGCGAAAAAATTGCCAACTAAAAGATACACAAAGTGTATCAAAAATGAAAAGATGCGCAAAGCGCCAACTAAATTGTAAAAGAGGCACAAAATGAGCCCAACCAAGATTTCCTTCCTTTCAGATCGTTAAAGGTCTTAGAAAAATCATGTGCCGCTTAATACTTTCAAATGCTTGTGTTTGAAAATCTTGATTTCTGAGTTTTTACTTTGTAACACTATTATATCAGATATTTTTCTAGAACGAGGCTTGAAAGGATCTCTTTTCAAATCTAATGTCTTTTCTTTTGAATCAGATTTTTGTTTTGAAAGAGGTTTGCATCGATAAGGTACCCGGGGTCGGAGTTACGAAAGTTGATTTTTCCAACCTTTTCTGGATTTCAGTGCTGTCAATCGTCTTCTTATTGGTTTTTGAATCTAAAATTAAGGATAAATTCTTATTTACTCAAGCAGCTTGATCAAAAAAAAATGTTGCTTTTATTCATGAGTTTTATTCATTTTATTTTATTTTAATTTCATGGTTGTGTTTATGGGATCGTGATCGGTCATCTTCATCATCCATCTTTTTCTATTTTCTTCACATCATCCTGGACGATACACCGATCATCCTGGACGATCCTCTTCATCATGGACGATCCAAACATCATCCTGGACAATTCAATCAAAATTGTCCCCACACTGGTCCTGCTGCTGAAAAACTCCAATTATTGGTGATCGTCCTGGATGATCCTTACATCATCCTGGACGATATGATCCATGTCTTCCTGATCTGATCAAACGGCTGGCATTGCACCAATTATTATCCATCGTCCTGGATGATCCACTTCATCGTCCTGGATGATCCACGTGTCAGCCGCTGGACGATTAGAATTCGGCCCGTCCGACACACTTATTGTACATCGTCCAGAACGATCCACCTAATCGTCCTGGATGATACCTTTTCATCAACGCTCGTCCAGCCTGACTCCTCGGGACGATCGCCTGTGTCTAATCGTCCTGGATGATCGGACCGCCTTTTTGACCAATCATCCAGGACGTCATAAATGCCCATATCGTCCCGGATGATGTCGCGATCGTACGGGACGATCAGGCATTTTTTATATAAACAACAGTTTTCTTAAGGATTTTCCACACTCTTTCTTCCACTCTCCTTCTACTTCCCTACACTTTTGATTTCTAATGGATGGTGGCAAACGTTCCCGTCAAAAGGGTGCAAGCTCCTCCCGAGGGCCTGTTGATCCTCGCCTCCCAAATGTAGCCGATCAGGTTGCCTACGAATGATATTGTGAAGTGGGGATTACACCGTCAAAAATAGTAAATCCCCGCACTCTTACTTATCTTTTCCTTGACCTCTTCACACACACCTCCCTCACCTTTATCATGACTCTCGCCTTTCCTTTTAGCTCGGAACTTCTTCGCATTTTCTTTGCAAACTTGCGGATTTCGGCTGATTATTCCACCCTCCGCTCTTATGTAAATCAGCGCCCCGTCCAACTCACTTTCCAGGACTTTCATAACATTCTCCAACTTTTCGTCACTAGAGACAAACTCCACACCCTTATCACCGACCCTGACTATGATTGGAGTGTCGCCAATCATTTCATTCACAATACAAATGCCCCTTATCATGACAATGCCTGCACTATACTTCTTAAGGACGCCCGGACTATTCAGCACGTTCTTCGTTCCTCAATCTTTCCAAAGGCGGGGGATTGAATTCATATCACCCCACTCATGTCCTTGACCACATACTACATCCTGGCCCATAGGGAATTTAATGTCATTGACCTTATTATCCGGTACCTCGAGCACCTCACCACTATTCGGGATCTAGGTCATCGCCGTCGTCCAAATCTAGCCTAAGGACACATCATTGCCTATGCCCTCGAAACCAAATATGACATGCAATATCCCGCAGCTCCAGATGTCCCTCCTTCCTTCTTCACCAATAACTCCTTCCATGTCCTATACAGCACCCGACTACATCCGGAGCCCGCCCCGGATGTTGAGGAAGAGGAGGAAGAGGCCATTCCAGTTCCTGCTGCACCAGAGGCACCTGCTCCTCTTGACATTGCCTCTCCCTTTGACCACCTGGTGCAGCACTTCGATCAGTGGGAGGCAAGATTTGACTCCTATGTGGTTGCCCAGGAGCAGCGGCACGTCGAGGACATCCAGAGCTTCACTGACTATGCTGCGCAGCAGCAACAGCATCATGACAAGGACATTACCTGGATTGGAGCCCATTTTCAAGCCATTCACCACTACTTCAACCCACCACCGCCACCTCCTTCTTTCGATTAGGATCCGCCTCCGTTCTAGTTTTCTGTTTTGTAGTTATTTTCTTCTATGTTTTGTACTTATATTTCCGTGTTCTGTTTTACCCTCCTCCTTTTTGTGATGTCAAAAAGGGGAGTTAGTTGTAGTCATTTCAGTTTTTATTATGTGTTATATTTTCTGTATTAGTTTGATTATTAAATGAAAATTAAAAAAAAAATATCTGGTTTTCGATCTCCTGTTTATTTTTATTTTCAAACTACTGTATAATTGTTTGTCATCATCAAAAAGGGGGAGATTATTATAAATCTGGTTTTGATGATGACAAACATCTCTCTATTATATTTTTGCTTGGCTAACCCGTTTCAGGCACAAAAGATCACGAGCAAATCAAGCCAACTCAAGATCGGGTCCAAGTGTGTCATATGTATGGTTTTTCTCTTTATTGAGTCAATTGTAATATAACTGATCCCCTAGCTAAGTAACCTTGCACACACACACTCAGGGGGAGAGCTTGAGTGAGTTAGAGTTTCTGTTCATTTTATTTTTCAGATCATCCTAGACGATATTCACATCGTCCTGGACGATCCAGTAAAAATAGAAACCCTAATTAGGGCGACCAAGTTAAGTGAGTCTGATTAAGCAGATCATCCTGGATGATCTTTGGATCGTACGGGACGATATGCTCAAATAAGAAATTCTCAGCCGCTAGAACAAGTTAGGCAAGTTTTTATTTTAAGTTATTTAGTCTGATCATCCCGGACGATTCAGAATAATCATGCATAAATTAGTCTGGTAATTAAGAAAATAAATTAATATTTAATTGATGCGATCATATCATCCTGGACGATCGCAGGATCGTCCTGGATGATCATGATCATCTAGTGTATTTCAGCTGTATGTCCCGAACTGTGTTCAGGATGATTTGGGCACTTTTTGAACTAATCGTACAAGACGATGTCCCTATTGTCCTGGACGATCAAGTCATTTTTTGGTCGTCCAGCACAGGTTTCTCTGGACGACCCGAACTGTCTTCTGGACGATATTCCTTGATTTGCACTAAACGTCCCGGACGATCTCAGGATCGTACGGGACGATATGAATAATTTTTTCTACTGATCGTCCAGAAGAGCCAGATCGTCCAGGTTGAAACAGCTGAATTTGAACTGATCGTACAGGACGATATACCGATCGTCCTGGACGATCTTGGCCGACCAGTTGAGATTTAGGGAAAATTTTAAGCCCTCCTATAAAATAACTTTTTCTTGAAACAAGAAAAATCTTTTGCCACCTTCCTTTCCAGAGAAACCCTAGAGAGAGAGAGGATCTTGTGAGGGGGAGTTAGTGAGGGATTCACTAAGGTTGCTCCAAGCACGGATCAGAGTCATCTTCTCCTCTCGTCGTCTTTCATCTAGTTGGTGTTCGTCGTGGGAGGATCGTTCGCAAGAAGATCCGGGGTTCTCTTCCCGCTTCAGGTGGAAGCAAAAGGAGTTCGAAGGTTCTCTACATGCTTCAGGAGGAAGCATTAGGAGAACGGGTTCTCTGCCCCGCCGTTTGGTGAAAAGGAGGTCTTGTACAGGCTTCTCTGCCTTGCTGTGGGAGCAAAAGGAGAGACACTTTTTGTTTAATGCAATTCCCGGAGGGGAGGCTCCGGGGAGTGGACGTAGGTCAAGTTGACCGAACCACTATAAAATTTGGTTTGCTTTTCTGATTCAGTTATGCACTTTACTTTTTGATATTAACTGCGTGGGTGAATATCTAAGATTGATCTTTTCGTTCTTGTTTAATTGTTTCCGCTGCTAAGTATCGAAAAGATTTTTCATTGTTGTCATGAAATTTTTAAATAACCAATTCAACCCCCCTCTTGGTTAGCCTCGGGACTAGTTCACTAGGGCTTAACATCCCTATCGAACTTTCAGGTACTTCTCATTTGACCTAGCTTGGATCATCCTCTCCCTCCTACTTTCATTTTCGCATTCGACATCATCCCACAACGACTCCGTACATCGCTTTTCTTGAATTACTGTATAAAGTATCTACAAAATGAATATTTGATGTTTCTTTTGAGCTCCTTAATCAAATTTCTTTCTATTTTGTCGGCCCCTATTGCTCTTTCAATTATTGATTATCTGGCCTATTGCTTTATTTTTTTATTGCACTCTGCGGGCTTTGCTCATAATTTTCCTTTAAAAAAATACAATATGCACAAGCTTAATAATGTATACATTATCTCCACGACACATCTGCTCAGCCTTCTTTGGTTACTTTATAAATATTAATATATTTAAATATTTATTATGTACATGTTAATCGCAATGTTGTTGGAATCTGTAGATGGGAAAACAAAGAGAATTTGGTCCACCTGTGACATGGGATATCGATAGCACCTTACTCTGCTGTGACATATGTATAGGAGAAATTGAATTTTGTAATAGGCCTACCACCCATTTGAATAAAAAGGGATGGACAAACCTTATGAATAAATTTAATTCAAGGACTGGAAGATCATATGATCGTACACAGCTAAAGAATAAGTGGGATTAGTTGAAGAAGGATTGGAAGTTGTGGAAAGAGTTGTTGCGTAGGGAGATAGGATTAGGGTGGAATCCAATAAAATGAACCATAGATGCTTCTAATGAATGGTGGAATGATAAACTACAGGTAATACTAATTAAAATTATAAAAATAAATTCATATTAAATTATAATATTTGCAGGTTGAATACAAGCATATTTTCACTTATGTAGGTCGTACATGCAGCAATGAAGTTTAGGTTCAATGGATTACCACCAAAGCCTGAACAAAAACTCAAAATTATGTTCAGTCGCATTATCGCAACTGGCAACGATGTATGAATTCCAAACTCTGGTATTTTACCCTCTGAACTAACTGATGAACAACATAACTCATCTGAGGAAAATGACATCCAAGATGATTACCGACATATAGATATTGTTAATCGAGAAGAAGCTATCTTTACAACTGCTTCTCAAAGATCTCAAAGTTCAGCTACATTCCTAAAAAGAAAGAGAGTTAAATCAGGTAGGTTAGTGGGGAAGCAACTTTTTGTGAATCATATTGAAAGTTTAGTTAATGTTGCACAATCAGTAAGCTCTTCCATAGCAACCTCAACTACGCAATGTAGAACAGTTACAATACTTGATGCGGTCGCAAAGATATCAGCCATACCAGAAATATATGATGATTTGGAATTCTTTGATTTTGCAATTGAGTTCTTACAAGATAGAAATAGTAGAGAGAGTTTATGGGAATCCCAAGTGAGCAAAAAGTTTGGTGGCTTAGATGATGCTTCAATAAAAGTTTAAACTAGACTTCTATTGAAATGTATTTTTTATGTTATGTATTAGTTTTTGTGATTCTGTTTAAAATAACAATGTTTGAAAATATATTTCTTTTGTTTATGTTGTTCAACTTATAAAAAAAAACTACAATAGCTATGCATTGTTTCAAAACTTTATATATTAGTCTGATAAGCATCCATATATTCTCTAACGTACCATGATTTGATATGTTTTTCTCATCTGAATATAAATTCCCAAAACACAAGAAGTTAAGTGTTTATACCATGAACATTGTTCATGCAAACTAAATTGACTAAGTAATATTTTGATGCATTTCAACAATAATTCCCATTATTTGATTTCAAATATAAAATCTTTATATTAATTGTTTATGAAGCAGTGATGTTGTCTACACAAACAGACAAAATATTCTAGTTCTGTAACATGCTTAATGTACACTACATAACATTAAAGTTTAACGTTTTTTTTTTAAGTCATTCAATTGATTATAATTAGCTGCAAATGTAATGGACTTATCTTCTTCCTCTATAGCTCTCCTTCATCAGTTCTTTTTAGGAGCTACAACATACATGAATGCCCATCTTAAGTTAGCTGAAATATCGAAATGCCATACACCAACAAAAAACTGCTCACTTTAATTTTTGAAGAAAACCTGCTTTGCTACATCAAATTTCAAGCTAATTTCAAAATTTTTTCTTAAACGTAACATTGATAGAACTACTAAAATTATTGGCAGTCTAAGAGTCACATTTATCGTTCTTTTTTTTTTTACCACTGAATTACAAATATATTGGCTTAATCAATATAGAGCAAAGTTTTTTGGTGACTAATGTTATTAATCACGATAAAATTAAGATATGCCAATTGATCTGTAGAAGTAATCGAACCTATTTGTATATGATAAAGGATTTCATTCAGATGTCAGTAATTATAAATTCTTTAATGCAAATAGAACTGTTTATCATACTATAAGCTTTCGAATGAGTACATTTTAAGGATATATGAATTATTTACTAATATTGTATACTCGTATCCTTGCCCTTTGGTCATTTGTTTGTCGATGAGTGGTTTTCGCTAAAATAAATTGTGAAGGGCACTTGCATCTTAACTTATAACTCATATGAAGTTTTTGTCAGCTGGTTAATTTCCGGAAGTACTCATTGAATTCATAACTATTTACTCCTACTTCTTAGTATTATATAACACACCCTTTAAATTTATTGTATTTCTATTTTTTTTTGTTGTTAATCATTTCAATTGTATAAAAGTTCAGGTTCATGACCTTACTTTATTATTTTAAGAAACAAAAAAATTCTAAGCATAATTGAATATATAGTCTAACAGAAACTCCAGCATTTTTTCTTATTTCTCAAATTGAACGAGGTAATTGCAATTTGGCTTACGTTTACAAATTCCTAGTTTGTTAATTGAAATAGAGAAGCAATATGTGAGGAGAATGAGGATTGTTCAAGTGAAGAGTTTGAAGAAGAAGTTGGGACTGGAGATAAATGGATTAGTGAGTTACTTTTTGGCCATCTAGTTAGATTTCATAATATTTTTAGAATGTCATAGATCATTTTCAACGACTTGGTATGTTTTCTTGAGTCAAAACACGAGAAGTATGGATCACGTAGGACGAACATTAGAGAAGTACTCACAATTATATTATTCATTTTTAGTCATAATGAATCTCTTCGAGCAACATCCAAAAGATTCCAGCACTTTACATAAACTAAATATTTCTCTGGTGGACTTGAAGCATTAGCTCGATTGTAATTGGACATTATTTCACTAGAAGATAAGAAATTTAAGAATATTCCAGTACACATTCGTAGGGATTCAAGGTATATGCCATATTTCGGAGATTGCATCGGAGAAATTGATGGAACTCACGTTGACACATGAATTCTTGTAGAAGATCAAATTCCTTTCATAGGATGACATCATAAAATAATTCAAAATGTAATGGCTACTTGTGATTTCAACATGTGCTTTACATTTGTCTCAACATATGGGAAGGTTCAGCACATGATGCTTATATTTTTTTAACATGCAGTGATAGATCCTAGATTTAATTTTTCAAAACCACCAACATGTAAGTTGTATGCATAAATGAATTATGTATAATATTTTTGTAATATATAATATTGTATGTATTAAATTTTGTAAATTGGTGAATAGGTAAATATTACTTAGTTGATGCATCTTATACTCTACAAATAGGATATCTAAAGCCTTACCCATATATGAGATATCATTTAGCCACTACAAAAAATAATGACTATTAGGGCACCTTAAAGTGACATAATATGTATCTATAAGGGTGAAAGTTCGATAGGGATGTTAAGCCCTAGTGAACTAGTCCCGAGGCTAACCAAGAGGGTGGGTAAATTGGTTATTTAAAAATTTCACGATAACTATGAAAATCTTTTTATAACGTGCAGCGGAAATGAATTAAAACAACGATAAAAAGATCAACCATAGATATTTACCCAAGCAGTTAATATCAGAAAAGTAAAGTGCAAAACTGAATCAGAAAAGCAAACCAGATTTCATAGTGGTTCGGTCAACTTGACCTACGTCCACTCCCCGGAGCCTCCCCTCCGGGTATTGCACTAAACAAAAGTGTCTCTCCTTTCGCTCCCACAGCAAGGCGGAGAAGCCTGTACAAACAGCTCCTTTTCACCACACGGTGAGGCAGAGAACCCGACCTCCTTTCGCTTCCTTCTGAAGCAGGCAGAGAACCTTCGAACTCCGTTCGCTTCTTCCTGAAGCAGGCAGAGAACCTTCGATCTCCTTTTGCTTCCACCTGAAGCGGGCAGAGAACCCCGGATCTTCTTGCGAATGATCCTCCCACGACAAACACCGACTAGACGAAAGACGACGAGCGGAGAAGAAGACTCTGATCCGTGCTTGGAGCAACCTTAGTGAATCCCTCACTAACTCCCCCTCACAAGATCTTCTCTCTCTCTCCCAACTCTCTCTCTCTCTAGGGTTTCTCAGGGAAGAAAGGCAGCAAAAGATTTTTCCAAAAATTGAAAAAAGTTCTTTTAAAGGAGGGCTTAAAATTTGCCCTAAATCTCAAATGGTCGGCCAAGATCGTCCAGGACGATCGATAGATCGTCCTGTACGATCAGTTCAAATTCAGCTGTTTTAGCCTGGACGATCTGGCTCTTCTGGATGATCAGTAGGAAAAATTGCTCATATCGTCCCGTACGATCCTGCGATCGTCCGGGACGATTAGTGCAAATTGAGGAAAATCGTCCAGAAGACAGTTCGGGTCGTCCAGAGAAATATGTGCTGGACGACCAAAAAATGACTTGATCGTCCAGGACGATAGGGTCATCGTCCTGTACGATTAGTTCAAAAAGACCCCAAATCATCCTGAACAAAGTTTGGGTCGTACAGCTGAAATGCACTAAACGATCATGATCGTCCGGGACGATCCTGCGATCGTCCAAGACGATGTGATCGTATCAATTAAACATTAATTGCTTTCCTTAATTACCAGACTAATTTAGGCATGATTGTAGTGAATCGTTCAGGATGATACACGTATCGTCCGGGATGATCAGACCAAAATACTTAAAATAAAACTTGCCTAACTTAATCTGGCGGTTGAGAATTTCTGATTTGGGCATATCGTCTCGTACGATCTGGAGATCGTCCAGGACGATCTGCTTAATCAGACCCTCTTAACTTAGTCGCCCTAATTAGGGTTTCTATTTTGGCTGGATCGTTCAGGACGATGTGAAAACCGTCCAGGACGATATAAACAAAATTTTAACAAAAACTCTAATTCACTCAATCTCTCTCCCTGAGTGAGTGTGTGCAAGGTTACTTAGCTAGGGAATCAGTTACATTACAATTGACTCAATAAAAGGAAAAATCATACATTTGACACACTTGGACCCGATCTTGAGTTGGCTTGAGTGGCTCGCGGTCTTTTGTGCCTGAAATAGATTAGCCAAGCAAAAACACACTGGAAACATGTTTGTCATCATCAAAACCAGATTTGCAACAAAGGGCACATGATATATTGGGGCATCAAACAATGGTGTCACTTAGGTGGTCGTTGGCATAGAGTTCAGGGCATCTTTATGTGCCCTAAAAACTTAACTTTCGTGACAAATAATTTTGATGGCATAGTCTCTTTAACAACACTTATAAAGTGTCCTAATAGACACCCTTTCCTAACACCTTCATATGATGGAATTTGTGAATAAATATAACAAATATTATGTGTCATAATAGGTTAGCTTTCCAAACACATTTACTTGAAGGAACATGTTTAATAATAAGGAACATTTATGTTGCCCTAAGATATATGATTTTCCAATACATAAATTTAATGAAACAATTTTAATGAAATGACGTTATTATGTGCATCAATATATGTTATATCCAATATAAATTACATTCAATTATCAATTACTTATGTTGACTCATAATATTTCAATTGCAAATAATTAATCTCCAATCAAATTTCTAAAAATCTCAAGTACATATGAGAGCTTACATAAGATATTTTTCTTCAAATAAAAAATTTATTTCATAAATTTAAAATTACAAGAATTTTCCACCTTAAATATAACAAAAGTTCTACTACAATCTTTATATATATACAAAATCAATCTATTATAATAAATACCTTTACAAAATAATACACGAAAATCCAAAAAAATAGCCCTTATCATGAGGGCAATTTCTTTACACAATATCAACCAAGTCTTGGGATCTCTCTTTCTAAACTTCAGTGGCATCCACTCCAGCCTACATCTGAAAAGATAATTTGGAATCTGAAATCATGAAATATGAATATGAGTAAGTTGAATGCTTATATCTTATTAATGCTGGACATTTGCAAGAGGAATGTCAATTAAGCCAGCACATATACTTCAAAATTTCAACAACAATAAAATTTGGTAAACTTAAACACAAAAGAAAGCTGACTCTTGTATGAAAATATATCTTAATTTAGGAAAGATGCAAAAAAGATAAGAAGCAGAAAGTCAATCAATGGCTAACAACATTCCAAAGTGGAGGACTAAAATCTACAACTGTCAAGAGTTTGCTTGTCAATGAAGCCAAAACTAAATCACCTTAAGGTCATTGTAAGGTAAAATAATCTTTAAATTATAGTTGGCTTATGAAAAAGGTCTACTCCAATCTTATGAGAGTGAGTAGTTTCACATGGCATTCAAACTTAACCCAAAAACCTAATTTCAAATAAATGAATTATTATCAAAGCCACCAACAGTAGTCGACAGTAAATTCAAGGGCTATCATAGTCAGGCAATAGAAGAGCTACTGAATAGTAACATATCACAAAACTACATCTTAAACCAAATGAAAAATATGGCCACTACAACAAATTTGTCTTTCATTTCAAGCTCTACACTGCTTTTCTGCACAACCATTTATTGTAAGAAGAGATGTTGAGCATACTGATATCCAAAATAGAATGCCAAAGCATCCCAGAAGGCCATCCTAGTGAACCAAATAGCAACATAAATAATTATGTTTGGTACTAGTAACATAATAAAATTGCAATGAGCCAGACTATGAATGGCCATAAGTTTTGGTTAAATTAATCTTGGATTAAAATCAGTACAATCCTCTAGCACAAAAAAAGACAAAAGATATATAAACACAACTTTGCAACAACAAGGTACTTACAAATTTGTTTGGGAATGGAAAAAAACTGACGAAAAATAGCACATTTAATGGTCAACAACTTCATGTAGGATTTGGGAAGGATTTATGTTAAATCCTACCAAATACCTGAAAAGGAACTTCTAAATCCTGGCAGAAATAAATGACGGATTTGGTAGGATTGGATAAATATTAGATTAAATCAAGATTTATCATATCCATACATATTTGGTATCCTATTTTAGACAGCATTTATCCTAGATTTATCTTAAATCCTGCTAAATTATTTTTTAGGGACTTTAAATTAGATTATTTTGATAAATATTATTTAAACTTATTATTAGTTGAATAAAATTTGTTACATTCCATCATTCACGGGATTAAAGGACCCCTCCCTCTCTTAAATCTAGAAACAAATAGCAAACAACTTATCAAGATATAGAAATAATTACTAATTGTCATGCCAAACAGTTTTAATGTTTTAATCCCTTAAAAAGTTAAATGCTACTTGTATCCAAACAGGGTCTAAGATTTTCGAGATTTGCTTCATCAGGATTCACTAAACCTCTTTAAATACCCAAATCTCCCCATCTGTTTGTGACCAAACAATCTAAAGATTTGGTTGGATATCAGATCTGAGCAACCAAAGCCCATCAGGATTCAGTAAAGCTTATTAAATCCTACTCAAATAAAGATTTATCAATTTCTGCCTTTTAGAATCCTAAATTCAACCAAACTAGCATTTACTATAATATTCAAGTAGAGCATCAAAATTTCAACCTCATCAGACGTCAACTAAGAGGGAAGGATAGCTTATTTTAAGAATATTCAAAGCCATGGTTCTACCAATTTCATTAAAAAAAAAACTCATAAACATACAAAAGCAAATAATAAAGTATAAGTAAAGCAAATAATAAAATATAAGTAAATCGACTCTAATAAAATTCACCTTTAAAACCTCGATGAGTATTTCCATGAATAACCCTGAGACTGGAGTATATCAATGTACCAACCGTCACAAAGACGGGTGAGGAAGGATCTAGGGACATTGCTTCTGCAATAGTTAAATTAATCTCATCCTCCACATGTTCAGTTTGTGGCTCAAGCAACTTGGCTTTAACAATCTCATGGCCAATTCCAATTCCTTAGAAAACATATAAATCAGAACATAACCCCTGCCATGCACAGATATAGCAGGAAAATCTTTATGCATAGTGATAAATTTATCCAATTTTATTATGCGATATGTAGTGATCACAATACAAAATAATCCTTATATATCTTCCAACTGAAGTTAGACGTCCAAATCCTCACAAAAACCACTAACACAGTCACCAAGAGGTGTTTCCTTCAGTGGAACATGAATAAGACAATTCATACTCTCAACCTCCAAAGACTTGGGAATTAGCTGCCATTAAAACTGTAAGCCTACCAATGATGAGAACACATTTTCTGCAGGAATTCAAAAAAATGAAGATTAGAACACATTAGAAGTTTAAAAAGTGAAATAAGTAAAAAATTTCAGCCACCAAGCTATGACACCAAACATTACGTCTAATTAACCTGAACAATCCATGACCACAAAAACTTTCATCTAAACTTTCAGAGTCTTATTTCTACATACTTCATTATAAATTACAAGATACGATCAATAAATTAAAATTTTTAACACCCAAATTTCTTATTTTATCACATAATTTAATAGTCATCTTCTTTTATGCTTTTTTTCTTTGCTAGCAACTACCAATCAAAAAACTTGAACAATTTCGAAAAGCAGTACCTAATAGAATCCTAACCTAGCATGATTGTCCTAATAATATCATAAAAAAAGTTTCACAATGAAAGATAAACAGAACAGCTTGTATCACAAAGAAATGTGTAAATTCATGAGAGAAAAGGTGGTAAGATTCCAACAATACTAAGTAATGCAAGACCACAACAAAAGTGGTGGTGAGATAACAATCTTCTATAGAGGTGAAAGTTGTAGCGATTAGAAGTATAGGTTACTTTAAGTACTGGTTTTTCTAAAGCATGTCTAACATGCAATGTAGAATTAGATATGGCCAAGTGATGCAACAAACATATGGTTTTTATAGTAACCAACATTTATTCCTAAAACAATTATCAACAAGCTTTGAAGGAGAAAAAAAATCCAATTGCGATAAAAAATTTTAGCCTTATAATAGAAAGTAATATTAAGAAATTAGGAATTAAAAAAACAATCACACTTTAAACAATAATGTTTGTGCTCCTTCAGCTTCAGACTGATATTAAGCACAACGGAGCAGTTGACAGTTAAGAGGATAGAGCAACCCATCAAATAGAAGCAGATGCATGAACAATGCGATCAAAGCAATTACCCATATTCCCGTTTGAGTGCATTGGAAGTAACAGTTGTAGCCTTTCCTCCCCTGTATCTCTTGGTAAAATCTTCTTTGACCCTTTCCAAGAAAGCAATGGGGATTTGTCTTCCAACTGATTCAACTGCAACTACACAATATGCTACAAAAGCAAAACTAGTTGAAGCAGATATCAACCATAAACAAAAGAGAGATCACAGGAATCACTTATGTTTATCATCGTTATAAACTTTCCAAAAAGCAATGAAAGCTTCTGCAATATGGCTCAGCTGCTACGAAAGTAATTACAAAAGTTGAGGACTCAAAAGGATTCAACATTATCTACACTAGAAATGAAAATAGTCACAGAAGTCTATTATGTATATCACACATCAGCAGTGACAAATGTTACTGCGGCATAATAAAGCAGAAAATTTCTTCCCTTTTTTAATTTACTGAATTGGTAGCATTATGTTTTATCTGCTATTTTTTGATGCATAGATGATTTTGGGAAGGATTTTTTCAATTCGTGGAAATCAACAAAATTGGGAAATGATTCAATTGATTTTGACGTGGAAACAATCCCAAAGAATAAAAAGGCTTCCTTTAAATTTGATGAACTCTAAGTCGTTTGCTTACTAGTTATTTTTTATTTATTATAACTATTTAATAAAAGCATTTCAGAATCTTACAAGCTATTGATTTTTGAAAAATTCATCTTGGTGTTTTCCCCTTAGAATTAAATCAAAATATAACTTTCATATATGAAAGAACCTGACGATGACGCCTTTTGTCTAGTGATAATTTTGAACTCAGTGAGAACTTTGGCAAACTACCCTCCTTCAAGTTGGATGTGCCTGATCTTAATTTCTCTAGTCCGTCAAAGAAAAAAGAAAAGACAACTGAAAAGTCTTCCAAAGAACTTGTTAAAGGAAAAAAAGAACCAAAAGGCGACAAATTCTCTTTCAATTTTGATTTCAACAGGTATGCTTATTTAGTGCGGATATAAGCCGACTTTATTCTCTTACTTGTCGAATGATGATGCTTGGTATTTTCATTATAAAAAAACTCCATGGCATAATTCATGCATTTTTGCTGAATGTGGTTCTACTGGAATAGTTTCGATCTTGATTCAAAATCACTGGAGGATAAAAGACCTATAAATTTTTCTAACAAAAATGTACCTGAACTCCCTTCTAAGCATGAAATGAATCAAGTGTCAGGTGATAATAACTCCACAAGCATCAACATAGCAAGGAGTTCAAATTTTGCATACTTATCATGTTTAAATACCACTTGAATCCATTCAGGATATGGTCCTTAACATTTGAAATTCTTATGACTTTCCACCTTTTCAAACCAACGTTCTGATTTTGATCACAAGACCAAAGTATCTTTTGGAATAAGAGCTGATATTCCAAAAAATAATGAGAAAAAAACTTGTGTTACTTCATCTAAACTAATACGTAACAGAACAGAAATGAATAGCTCGAGAGAAGCAATATTGTAGTAGAAATCATTCATGTACAAGAATCATAGGCAATTCTGGAGATTTGAATATTCCTTGACAAAGAAATAAATATTTAATGTTGAATATAGGACTTGAAAATATGTTCGTAAGTAAATCTAAAACATAAGCAATAAAAATGATCTTCCTACTTATATGTAAAGGGTTGCTCACCTTTCCTTTCAACTCTGTATATATAGCATGTGTGCTGTGAAGCATTTAGGAAGTACCCAAATCATAATAACGTCACTTTCACTATACTCTCAAGCACTTCTCTTGACATTTAGAGCGTCTGAATATTCAATGTTATGCCATGCAATCTTCTAAAATCATCGTGTTGATTATTTATAAATTATGCAAATGATATAGAATAAACAAAATATACATAAAGTGGTGAAGAGGTAAGATCTATAGGCTTTTTTCAGAATAAGAGGATATTTGATTGGTTCTCCGTAATCACTGATTATTGGGGCTGTGATAATGGTACCACTACCAACATGAGTATCCATCTGCCGACATTCTTCCTTCCATTTAGCATATTTTACTCTGCATGGCAAGGCATAGTATTTCCAAATAAGTGCTCATTTTGACATCTCCGGTCACATTTGTGACTAGGAATTAGCATTTCTCGGTTGAAAAATATCATAAACAACATTCCAAAAAATATCGAACAAGCAAATGAGAAAACATCAAAGAATATTAACATAAATCCCAATCTTCATGAAGTAGAAAGCAAATAAAATAAAATAAAACCATTACGAACAACCTGAATTAAATTTTTGCCAACATCTTCTAATAAGGGTTCTTATTTCACGTTGTAATACTATATAAGAATATTCCAAAGAAGAAAGGTAATGAAGAAAGAGTAACCATATAACCAAATTCTATCAACTTATAAAAAAATTTTATAGTATATGTAAAATTATTCAAATCCAAGTAGACTCTTCAGAAATAATTCTTATTGTATTTCAATCTTCTTCACGAACAACCTGAATTAAATTAATTACACAAATATAAGTAATTTAATTATTTAATTAAATTTTTAGAATTAAAAATATTCTTACTAAAGCTTGAGGCCATGCAACATAAGTTCCAATTGCCTATCCAATTGTTGTTAAAGTACTGTACGGTCTAATCAAGTGTTCTTCCCAATTCATAAGAATGTTTATATGAACTAAACACCAATTTGGGCCTAATTGATTGTTACCAACCCTATGTGTAGGATCCATACTTTGAATATATCCAATTGCCACACTTTTAGTAGAATCAAGAACACTTTTGACTGCAACTTTAGTTCCAACCTATATATATGAAGTTTATAAGATCTAACAAAAAATTGTAACATATGAAAGATCAAAATATGGCTATAAAATTTCATAAGTAAATAATTTGCTTACTTGAATAAGAGTACTATTATTGAAAGAGTATACATCACCATTTTGAGAATATTGAGTAGCTCTTAATGGGGTGGTATTAGTAGCTTGCTGTGTACTTTGCATATCCAACTTCATTTTAGCAATTACCTCACCCTATTCTTGAACTTGTTTTTCCATTTTTTTTTGAAAGCTTCCTTGTAACCTTCTATTAATCGATAAGCACTACTTCGATTTGGGATTTCTCCCCATGCAACATAAGGAGTTACACCAAATCCATACATGCGAACTCTTCTGACCTTGTCATTTCCAAGAACCTTTGAGAAAATATCATCTCTTCCAAAATCTTCTATTTGAGATGGTTGGCTTCTTATTTCCTTCATTTTTTTCCTAAATATAATGAATATTAACTCTTTCACGTAAATTTTTGTATACTTTATAATTAATTTATGAAATAGTTTATTATAAGTACTTACCAAAGCTTCATAAGCCTCAATACTATTAGCAATTCCTTCTTTTGTGTAACACCTTTCAAACATTTCAACTCTCGTTGGTGAGTGATCTAAGCTTTTCTCCTAAAAAAATAAATAAATAATGTAAAAGTTAATTAAAATAAAAAAATAACTGACTTCAAAATTTATGTAGAATATACACTGACACAAACATGTATATACATATAAAACTTACCTGATCTTCACGCACTTGATCGAAACTCCTTTTTCCAGTTATGTGCATCAAACTCTTTTTTGACGTACTCTTTTTATTTCGTTCACTTACACACTAAACATAAATATGAATTAATAAAAAAAATAAAACATGAATAATACTTTAAAATTTAAAAGTTAAGATAATATACCTTTGATTCTTCTGAACTCCAATAGGATAGAAGATTTTTTCATTGATCTTTGAGTATCCTTTTTGGCACATTACATAGTTGTAATTCTGTATGCATATTTGGATCATAATATCTAGATTTAACATCTGATTTCCAATTCCTCCCTTTCTTCCCAATTGATTGAAGAACCCATACATCACTACCACGTGGAATCTCAAATTTCTCCTAAAAAAAAATAAAATATTTATTGTTATATCCAAATTTGTTTGCTATTTTATGTATGTAACTAAAATCAAACAAAACAAGTAGACATAATATGAAGATAAATACCTGAACAACTTCTAACATATATTTTTTTAAAGACTTTGGCATTTTATCCCAACTTCTGATATCAATAGGTGCATGTTTCCCATTCCGAGCTATAGTTCCTAAAAACTTGACAAATAATGATTTATTTTGCCCAATGGGTTGACCATATTTAGCAAAATTAAGAACAAGTCATTCTCCACCATGTTGAATAGCATAATATCCCCAAATACTACACATATAGGTTGGACCTCTTTTTCGTTTTTGCTCCTCATTGCTTCTACCTACTATGAAAAAATATCTTAAAATTAAAATCTTATAAGTAAGAAAAATGTAAATGTAAAATAAGCATACAAAATTTTGATAATATCTTAAATAAGAGGCAAACTTGCAACATAATTTTCAATGGTATTTGTTGGAACATCTATTTCAACTTCAATTTGTTCTTTGTATCCTGTATTTCTAATATTTGTTCTGTTGTGTGGTGCCTTTTCTTAAAAATCATTATAAAACATATACATGAGTAGAGTTTAATAGAAGATAAACAATGCAATTTGTCACCCATGTTGCTCAGATAATCTATGGAGAAAAATAAAGTGTACAATATATTAAAAAAAAAAATTGTAAGGTTCACTACATCAAAACTAAATGCAACCTTTAGATAAATGTTGCAAATCTGGTTTTGATGATGACAAACATGTTTCCAGTGTGTTTTTCTTGGCTAATCAGTTTCAGGCACAAAAGACCGCAAGCTACTCAAGCCAACTCAAGATCGGGTCCAAGTGTGTCAAATGTATGATTTTTCCTTTTATTGAGTCAATTGTAATGTAACTGATTCCCTAGCTAAGTAACCTTGCACACACACACTCAGGGAGAGAGATTGAGTGAATTAGAGTTTCTGTTGCAATTTTGTTCAGATCGTCCTGGACGATATCCACATCGTCCTGGACGATCCAGTTAAAACAGAAACCCTAATTAGGGCGACTAAGTTAAGAGGGTCTGATTAAGCAGATCGTCCTGGACGATCTATGGATCGTACGGGACGATATGCTCAAATCAGAAATTTCCAGCCGCCAGATTAAGTTAGGCAAGTTTTATTTTAAGTATTTTGGTCTGATCGTCCCGGACGATACGTGTATCATCCTGGACGATGCACTACAATCATGCCTAAATTAGTCTGGTAATTAAGGAAAGCAATTAATGTTTAATTGATACGATCACATCGTCCTGGACGATCGCAGGATCGTCCCGGACGATCTTGATCGTCTTGTGCATTTCAGCTGTACGTCCAGAACTATGTACAGGACGATTTGGGGCCTTTTTGAACTAATCGTACCGGACGATTACCATATCGTCCGGGACGATCAAGTCATTTTTTGGTCGTCCAGCGCAGTTTTCTCTGGACGACCCGAACTGTCTTCTGGACGATTTCCTTCAATTTGAACTAATCGTCCCGGACGATCGCAGGATCGTACGGGACGATATGAACAACTTTTTCTACTGATCGTCCAGAAGAGCCAGATCGTCCAGGCTGAAACAGCTGAATTTGAACTGATCGTACAGGACGATCTACCGATCGTCCTGGACGATCTTGGCCGACAAGTTGAGATTTAGGGCAAATTTTAAGCCCTCCTTTAAAAGAACTTTTTCCTAGATTTGGAAAAATCTTTTGCTGCCTTCCTTCCCTGAGAAATCCTAGAGAGAGAGAGAGTTGGGAGAGAGAGAAGAGATCTTGTGAGGGGGAGTTAGTGAGGGATTCACTAAGGTTGCTCCAAGCACGGATCAGAGTCGTCTTCTCCGCTCGTCGTCTGTCGTCTAGTCGGTGTTCTTCGTGGGAGGATCGTTCGCAAGAAGATCCGGGTTCTCTGCCCGCTTCAGGAGGAAGCGAAAGGAGTTCGTGGGTTCTCTGCCCGCTTCAGGAGGAAGCGAAAGGAGGTCGGGTTCTCTGCCTCACCGTGTGGTGAAAAGGAGGTGTTTTGTACAGGCTTCTCCGCCTTGCTGTGGGAGCAAAAGGAGAGTCACTTTCGTTTAGTGCAATACCCGGAGGGGAGGCTCCGGGGAGTGGACGTAGGTCAAGTTGACCGAACCACTATAAAATCTGGTTTGCTTTTCTGATTCAGTTTTGCATTTTACTTTTCAATATAAACTGCTTGGGTGATTATCGTTGGTTGATCTTTTCGTTATTGTTTACTTGTTTCCGCTGCTAAGTATCGAAAAGATTTTTGTTGTTATCGTGAAATTTTTAAATAACCAATTCACCCCCCCTCTTGGTTAGCCTCGGGACTAGTTCAGTAGGGCTTAACATCCCTTTCGAACTTTCAAGTGGTATCAGAGCGGGATTCAAAATTTCTGTTTAAAAACTTTTGAATTTGATCCATGGCTAACTGTAACAATCGTAATACTGCTGAAGGTTATTCTATAACTAGACCACCGTTGTTTGATAACATTCCATTTGACTTTTGGAAAACACGCATGTCTACTTTTCTTCAGTCTATTGATTATCGCATGTGGATGTTAGTTAAGGACGGATACGAACCACCTTTTCGAATGGTTAACAATGTGAAAACTGAATTGCCGTTTGCTGATTGGACATTTGATGATCGTGATTTAGCACAGTTAAATGCCAAATGTTTGAACTGTTTCTTTTGTGCTTTAAAATCTGAGGACTATATGCGTGTCTCTACTTGTACAACGGGAAAAGAGATTTGGGATAGATTATGTATAACATATGAAGGTACAACTGAAGTCAAACAGTCTAGGTTAAACATCTTGTTACATGATTACGAACTTTTTCGCATGAAACCTAGTGAGACTATTTCAGAAATGTACACAAGGTTCACTCAGATTGTTACCTCTTTGCATGCTTTAGGTAGAGAACTTACCAACTACGAAAGAGTGAACAAGATTCTTAGATGTTTGCCTACTTCTTATGATGCTAAGATTACTGCTATTACTGAATCCAAAGATTTAAATACTTACTCTATTGACAGCTTACTTGGATCACTCATTGCTTACGAGCAAGGGGTGAACCAAAGGCAACTTGATGCAGGTGAACGCAAGAAAGAGAAGACAGTGGCACTAAAGGCCAAAGATTCAGATGCTAGCACTTCCGGGTCTGATAGCGATGATGTTGCCTTAATCACAAGGCAATTCAAAAGCTTTCTAAGGAAGAAACAGAAGAACCATCAGAAGTGGAACAAGGGTAAGTTCAATAAAAACTTTAAGGGTTCATCTGAATCGGTTTGTTTTGAATGCAGGAAGCCCGGACACATTAAGGCTGATTGTCCAACACTTAAAGCTCACTCAAGCAAGGAGAAGGGTGAGGAGAAACAAAAGTACAGAAAGGACAAGAAGCGGATTCAGAAGGCGTTCTGGGCACACCCTGCATCCGACTCTTCTGAGACTGAAGCTGAAGAGGAGGAAACAAACTTATGTCTGATGGCGGATGATCACCCTGGTCAGTCCGACCAGGAAGAGGTATGTGAGCTTACTTACGATTAGTTATTTGAAGTTTCTGAAAAGATTCATACATCGTATAGGAAGCTTAAGAAAACTCATGCTAGTTTGAAACTAGATTATCTGACTTTGCAAAAAGAGCATGAAGTGTTGATTAAGGATCATTCCACCATTGATAGCAATCACATGTCTTTACTAGATGAGTTTGATGAACTGAATAAAAAGCATTCTGATTTAATTGTTGAGCATAACTTGTTAAAAACAGTGCATGTTGAATTAAAACTTACTTTTAAGAAAGTGAATGATTTGGCATCTGAGTTAGAAAGTACTGATAGTGCAAAAACGTTTGAAATTGGAAGTTTAAACAAACACATTGAATTTTTGAAAGTGAAAATCAGTTCTTTTGAAAATAACAAAACACCGCCTACTTTTGAACAATTTTATGCACCGCCACCTTTTAAAAATTCTGTTGCAAGTTCTTCAAAGCATGTTTCATACACTACTAGGAAGAGGCACTATCACTCACGACGTTTAGTTAATCCTTTTCCTGGTGTTAGATGTTTTTCATGTGGCATGTTAGGACACATATCACACACTTGTACTGTTCACCGTAGTACACATTGGGTGTGGAGACCCAAACTGCCTGTTGTACAGCACAGCACACATGCATCGCATTCTTCTTTTCATAAGAAGGAACCCAAACCTGTTTGGGTTCCTAAGACTGACATTTGATGATTTTGTAGGTGTGCTCTCACACAAGACCTCGTGAGAGCATGTGGTACCTGGACAGCGGATGTTCTAGACATATGACTGGAGATGCAAATCAGTTCATTTCGCTGGAGGCCAGAGCTGGAGGCAAGGTTACACTTGGAGATAACACCACCAGGAAGGTGGTAGGCACAGGTATAATTGGTGATTCAAAGAACTTTATGATTGATAATGTTTTGCTTGTAGATGGACTGAAACATAACCTGCTGAGCATCAGTCAACTCTGCGACAAGGGATACAGCATCAAATTCCTGCCCACTGGCTGCATTTTAAGCTTAAATGATGAAGTTGTTTTGCAGGGGCAAAGGATCAACAACGTCTACAAGCTGGATGTAAGTAGCATTAAATCTGATAATTCAATTTGCTTAAAAACTGCTGCTGATGAGTCTTGGTTATGGCATAGGAGATTGTGTCATGCCAGTATGAAAACCCTTAGGAGAGTCACCCAAAAGGACTTAGTTAGAGGTGTGCCCAAGCTCAAGTTCACTAAGGATCACCTGTGTGATGCCTGTCAGTTGGGGAAGCAAGTCCAGTCCTCTTTTCACTCTGTTAAGGACATTAGCACCTCTAGACCTTTAGAAGTTCTTCACATGGACCTCTTTGGACCCATTAGCACTGCCAGCTTAGGGGGGAGAGTCTATGGTTTTGTGATTGTTGATGATTATTCAAGGTTCACTTGGGTTAAGTTTTTGTCACACAAATCTGAGTCATTTGATGAGTTTAGATCTTTCTCTACTTGGATTCAGAAGAAGTTAGGATGTGAGATTATTACCATCCATAGTGATCACGGAGGGGAGTTTGAAAATGAAAGATTTGGAAGTTTTTGTGAGAATCATGGGATTAGTCACAATTTTTCAGCTCCTAGGACCCCTCAGCAGAACGGGGTAGCTGAAAGGAAGAACAGGACCTTAGTGGAAGCCGCTAGAGCCATGCTTGCCGAGTATTCACTTCCAAAATACTTTTGGGCTGAAGCGGTGAACACTGCCTGTTATGTGCTGAATAGGGTGAATGTGAGAGTCAAACTGAACAAGACACCTTATGAGATCATTAAGGGTAGAACTCCAAATCTGTCCCACCTCCATGTCTTTGGCTGTAAGGTTTTCATTCTGAACAACGGGAAGTCACCCTTAGGAAAATTTGACCCCAAATCTGATGAAGGAGTGTTCTTAGGATATTCATGTGTGGGGAAATCCTTTAGGGTGTTCAATAGGAGGACTTTGGTGGTGGAAGAAACAACCCATGTAGTGTTTGATGAATCTGATCCTAAGGAGTCTAGATCTGAAGTAGAAGATGAAGAGATTGTTGAGGTTACCCAAGGAGTTGGAAATACAAATTTGGAGGAAAGGGTAGAACCTCAAACCCCATTGCCTAGAGATTGGAGATATTCTTTGAGTCATCCTAAAGAACTGATCTTAGGAGACCCTTCTGAAGGTGTTAGGACTAGGCATGGACTTAGGAAGGAAGTAAACCATTCTGCCTTTATCTCAATGACTGAACCCACCAATATCAATCAAGCCCTGTCGGATGAATTTTGGATTTTAGCTATGCAGGAAGAATTGAATCAATTTGTAAGGAATGATGTTTGGGAGTTAGTAGAAAGACCTAAAAATCAAAGTATTGTGGGAACCAAGTGGGTCTTTAAGAATAAGATGAATGATTCTGGTGTGGTGGTGAGAAATAAGGCAAGATTGGTGGCTAAGGGGTATAATCAGATAGAAGGGATAGATTTTGAGGAAACTTTTGCCCCTGTAGCTAGATTGGAAGCCATTAGAGTGCTACTAGCCTTTGCCTGTTATAAGGGATTTAAGCTGTTTCAAATGGATGTCAAGAGTGCCTTTTTAAATGGGGTAATTAAAGAAGATGTTTTTGTAGAACAACCCCCAGGTTTTGAGAGTTCCCAATATCCAAGTCATGTCTATAAATTAAAAAAGGCCTTATATGGATTGAAACAGGCACCCAGAGCTTGGTATGAGAGGCTTAGCACATTCCTGTTAGAAAGAGAGTTTGTTAAGGGGAGCGTAGACACCACCCTTTTTCTGAGGAGATTAGGAGATGACTTACTCATTGTCCAGATCTATGTTGATGATATAATTTTTGGATCTTCTGATAAATACTTATGTGAAGAGTTTTCTAAAACAATGAGTAAAGAGTTTGAGATGAGTATGATGGGAGAATTGTCCTACTTTTTGGGGTTTAGCATAAGGCAAACGGATAATGGAACCTTTCTCAATCAATCAAAATACACTAAGGACATTTTGAAGAAATATGAAATGGACAAAGCCAAGCCAATCAATACTCCCATGCCCTCCTCAGTTCAGTTAGATAAGGATTCAAATGGAAAATCTGTTGATCAGAAGAAGTATAGAGGGATAATAGGTTCACTGCTTTACCTGACTGCTAGCCGACCCGATATCATGTTTAGTGTCTGTCTTTGTGCTAGGTTTCAGGCTGATCCTAAAGAGTCCCACCTGACTGCTGTTAAGAGAATTCTTAGATATCTTTTAGGGACCCCAAACCTAGGAATTTGGTACCCTAGGCACAGCACCTCTTTTGAGATCATTGGATATTCTGACTCTGACTTTGCGGGGTGTAGGGTGGATAGGAAGAGTACCTCTGGGACTTGTCAATTCATAGGACAGTCATTAGTCTCCTGGTCCAGTAGAAAACAGAACTCAGTTGCACTTTCCACTGCTGAAGCTGAGTACATTGCCTTAGGAAGTTGTGTGGCCCAAGTTCTGTGGTTGAAACAACAAGTCTTGGATTTAGGAGTACCCGTTGGCACAATTTCTGTTCTGTGTGATAATACCAGTGCCATCTGTATCTCTAAGAATCCAATCCAACATTCTAGGACCAAACACATTGACATTAGGCATCACTTCATTAGGGACCATGTTACAAAAGGGGACATTGAGCTACATCATGTAGCAACTGAAAATCAGCTGGCTGACATATTCACTAAACCACTGGCCTTTGACTCATTCAGCATTTTGAGAACCAGATTAGGAGTGATTGATATAAATGCTTGATTCTGATGACTGCTGATTTATTATCTTTCTGATTAGTATTCTGATTTCTGTTAGTTAGGTTTAGTTTTTCTTTTGATTTCTGATTTCTGTTAGTTAGTTTTTGGCTTTGATTATTTACTTTCAGTTGATTTTATGTCTTTTGCTGATTTCTGTTTTAGCCTTATTGTTAGTTTGTTTTAAGTATTTACTCTGATATGATTTTATACCTGTTTTTTATTCACTAGCTCATATCTTGCACTTACTGTTTTATGTTTTTCAAAATCTGATCACCGCTCACTACTTCTGATAATCTGAATTTCTGACTGGGAGTTTTTACCTTGTTTTGATTTGGAAGCTGGTAAGCAGTGATTGATTCCATTGAATCTGTTAAAGGGAAGAAACATTGATGATTGTTTCTCTTCCTCTAACTCCTTTACTGGTGTATGGTTTCTTTTGGATAAAAATCTTCTTCAAAATTGAAATGTTAGTTTTTTTTGAAATAGAGATTATTTTATCTTCCTACAGTAATCTGCCTCATATCAATAGTGTTTTTCAAAGTCTTGAGTCATTAGTTTGATTTTCTAAAACCAAGTGATTGCATTTATCATATGATGTGTGGTTTTTTATTTTGTGAATCATTCTTCCCTACTGTGGAGAGTCATCTCCTATGTCTGGAAGATAGATTCACAGCTGAGACTCTTTAATGATTATGAAAAGGAGAAAGCTTACAAAAGATGCGCAGTGCGCCAACCAAATTGAAAAAGAGGCATAAAATGAGCCCAAAACTGAAAAGATGCGAAAATGCCAAATACACAAAGTGTATCAAAAAATTCAAAAGATGCGCAGTGCGCCAAATAAATTGAAAAAAAAAGAGGCACAAAATGAGCCCAACCTAAGCTTTCTTCGCTTTCAGATCTTTAAATGTCTTAGAAAAAAACTCGTGTGTCACTTAATACGTTCAAAAAGCTTGAGTGTGAAAATCTTGATTTCTGATTTTTTACTTTGCAACACTATTATATCAGATATTTTTCTGGAACGAGGCTTGAAAGGATCTCTTTTCAAATCTAATGTCTTTTCTTCTGAATCGGATTTTTGTTTTGAAGGAGGTTTACATCGATAAGGTGCCCGGGGTCGGAGTTACGAAAGTCGATTTTTTCAACCTTTTCTGGATTTCAGCGTTGTCAATCGTTCTCTTATTGGTTTTTGAATATAAAATCAAGGAAAAATTCTGATTTACTCGAGCAGATTGATCAAAAAAAAATATAAATAAAATAAAAAACAAAAAACAAAAAAACAAAAAAAAAAAAAAAAAAAAAAAAAAATACTTCTCTGTGTTTTTTACGTAAGTTTTATTCGTCTTTTTGTGATTTTGATTTCATGGTTGTGTTTTTTTTTATCCTGATCGATCATCTTCATCCTCCATTCTTTTCTGCTTTTCTTCACATCGTCCTGGACGATACACCTATCGTCCTGGACGATCCTCTTCGTCCTGGACGATCCAAACAATCGTCCTGGACGATTCATTCAAAATCATTCCCACTGCTCCTGCTGCTGAAACTACCCCAATTATTGGTGATCGTCCTGGACGATAATTACATCGTCCTGGACGATATGATCCATATCTTCCTGATACGATCAAACGGCTGACATTGCACCAATTATTGCCCATCGTCCTGGACGATCCACCGCATCGTCCTGGACTATCCACGTGTCAGCCACTGGACGATTGGAATTCGGCCCGTCCGACGTATTTATTGCATATCATCCTGGACGATCCACCTAATCATCCGGGACGATACTTTTCGTCAACGGTCGTCCAGCCTGACTCCTCGGGACGATCGCCTGTGTCTAATCGTCCTGGACGATCTCTGATCGTCCTGGACGATCGGACCGCCTTTTTGACCAATCGTCCAGAACGTCATAAATGACCACATCGTCCCGGACGATCCCGCGATCGTACGGGACGATCTGCCCGTTTTCTATTTAAACAGCGGTTTTCTTCATGTTTTTCACACCGTTTTTTCTCCACTTTCCTTCTCCTTTCCTCCTCTCTGGTTTCCTAATGGCTGGTGGCAAAAGATCTCGTCAAAAGGGGGCCAGTTCGTCCCGGGGACATGTAGATCCTCGCTTCCCGAATGCCGCCGATCAGGCGGCTTTCGAATGCTATCGTAATGTAGGTATCACGCACTCCAAGATTGTCAATCCACGCACCCTCACGTATCCCGTTTTAGACTTGTTCGCACACACCTCCCTCACCTTCATTTTGACCTTAGCCTTCCCCTTCAATCTGGAACTCCTTCGCATCTTCTTTGCCAACTTACGCATTTCCGCGGACTATTCCACTCTTCGCTCCTACGTAAATCAACGCCCCGTGGAACTCACCACCCACGATTTTCACAATATCCTCAACTTGTCTATCACTGGCGACAAGATCCACACGATCATCACCGATCCTGACTATGATTGGAGTGTCGCCAATCACTTCCTTCGCAATACCAACGCACCCTATCACGACAATGCTTGCACTTCCCTTCTCAAGGACGCCCGGACCATTCAGAACGTCCTTCGTTCCTCCGTCATTCCAAAGGCGGGGGATCGGATTCACATTACCCCGCTCCTGTCCTTGACCACCTACTACATCATGGCCCGTCGAGAATTTAATGCCTCTGATCTGATCATCCGATACATAGAACATCTCACCACCATTAGAGATCCGGGCCACAGGCGTCGCCCAAATCTAGCTTTAGGTCATCTCATTCACTATGCCTTAGAGACAAAATATGACCTTCAGTATCCTGTCCCTCCTGATGTCCCTCCTTCCTTCTTCACAAACAACTCATTCCACGTCCTACACAGCACCCGCCTACATCCGGAACCTGCCCCGGATGTTGAGGAAGAAGAGGAAGAGGCTGCTCCAGTTCCTGCTGCACCAGAGGCACCTGCACCCCTTCGCATTGCCTCTCCCCTTGACCACCTGGTGCAGCGCTTCGACCAGTGGGAGGCCCGTTTTGACTCCTACGTGGTTGCCCAGGAGCAGCAGCACAACGAGGACCTCCAACGCTTCGCGGACTATGCTGCACAGCAGCAGCAGCAGCACGACCAGGACATGGCCTGGTTAGGAGCTCACTTTCAGGCCATTCACCATTACTTCTACCCTCCACCGCCACCTCCTTCCGATCAGGATCCGCCTCAGTTTTAGTTTTCTGTCGTGTTGTTGTTCTGTATTTGTTTTATTTTATGTTTTATTTCCGTGTTTATGTTTCTCCCTCCTCCTTTTTGTGATGTCAAAAGGGGGAGTCAGTTGTAGTCGTGTCGTGTCTGTTTCTGTTTTCTATTTCATGTTTTCTGTATTGTTTGAGCTGTTAAATGAAAATTAAAAAAAAAATGTTTGTTTTGTTTGATCTGCTAGTTTACCTTTGTTTTCAGACTAATGTACAAATGTTTGCCATCATCAAAAAGGGGGAGATTGTTGCAAATCTGGTTTTGATGATGACAAATATGTTTCCAGTGTGTTTTTCTTGGCTAATCAGTTTCAGGCACAAAAGACCGCAAGCTACTCAAGCCAACTCAAGATCGGGTCCAAGTGTGTCAAATGTATGATTTTTCCTTTTATTGAGTCAATTGTAATGTAACTGATTCCCTAGCTAAGTAACCTTGCACACACACACTCAGGGAGAGAGATTGAGTGAATTAGAGTTTCTGTTGCAATTTTGTTCAGATCGTCCTGGACGATATCCACATCGTCCTGGACGATCCAGTTAAAACAGAAACCCTAATTAGGGCGACTAAGTTAAGAGGGTCTGATTAAGCAGATCGTCCTGGACGATCTATGGATCGTACGGGACGATATGCTCAAATCAGAAATTTCCAGCCGCCAGATTAAGTTAGGCAAGTTTTATTTTAAGTATTTTGGTCTGATCGTCCCGGACGATACGTGTATCGTCCTGGACGATGCACTACAATCATGCCTAAATTAGTCTGGTAATTAAGGAAAGCAATTAATGTTTAATTGATACGATCACATCGTCCTGGACGATCGCAGGATCGTCCCGGATGATCTTGATCGTCTTGTGCATTTCAGCTGTACGTCCAGAACTATGTACAGGACGATTTGGGGCCTTTTTGAACTAATCGTACCGGACGATTACCATATCGTCCGGGCCGATCAAGTCATTTTTTGGTCGTCCAGCGCAGTTTTCTCTGGACGACCCGAACTGTCTTCTGGACGATTTCCTTCAATTTGAACTAATCGTCCCGGACGATCGCAGGATCGTACGGGACGATATGAACAACTTTTTCTACTGATCGTCCAGAAGAGCCAGATCGTCCAGGCTGAAACAGCTGAATTTGAACTGATCGTACAGGACGATCTACCGATCGTCCTGGACGATCTTGGCCGACAAGTTGAGATTTAGGGCAAATTTTAAGCCCTCCTTTAAAAGAACTTTTTCCTAGATTTGGAAAAATCTTTTGCTGCCTTCCTTCCCTGAGAAATCCTAGAGAGAGAGAGAGTTGGGAGAGAGAGAAGAGATCTTGTGAGGGGGAGTTAGTGAGGGATTCACTAAGGTTGCTCCAAGCACGGATCAGAGTCGTCTTCTCCGCTCGTCGTCTGTCGTCTAGTCGGTGTTCTTCGTGGGAGGATCGTTCGCAAGAAGATCCGGGTTCTCTGCCCGCTTCAGGAGGAAGCGAAAGGAGTTCGTGGGTTCTCTGCCCGCTTTAGGAGGAAGCGAAAGGAGGTCGGGTTCTCTGCCTCACCGTGTGGTGAAAAGGAGGTGTTTTGTACAGGCTTCTCCGCCTTGCTGTGGGAGCAAAAGGAGAGTCACTTTCGTTTAGTGCAATACCCGGAGGGGAGGCTCCGGGGAGTGGACGTAGGTCAAGTTGACCGAACCACTATAAAATCTGGTTTGCTTTTCTGATTCAATTTTGCATTTTACTTTTCAATATAAACTGCTTGGGTGATTATCGTTGGTTGATCTTTTCGTTATTGTTTACTTGTTTCCGCTGCTAAGTATCGAAAAGATTTTTGTTGTTATCGTGAAATTTTTAAATAACCAATTCACCCCCCCTCTTGGTTAGCCTCGGGACTAGTTCAGTAGGGCTTAACATCCCTTTCGAACTTTCAATAAACACACATAAGAAACACATAAAACCATAAAATGTTACATAGTAATTAGATTGATATAAGGATCTAATGATATAAGTATAAAAAAATGGTTTAACATTACAAAATAAATAATACACAAATCAATTACTCTAGTAGAATGCCATCAACTTCATCTCTAGTCCACTGAACTTCATCATCAATAAAATAATGTTGAGTAGAAGTCTTACTTTGCAAGTAGTAATCAACATCCATGTCTATGTGAATGTTACTAATATCATTTCTTGGTGATGTTGTAACAACAATATACCATGTAGGATCAATAGGATCTTCCACATAAAAAACTTGTTGAACTTGAGAAGCAAGCACAAAAGGTTCTTGATGTCGTTTAATTTTATTGAAATTAGTCAAGATGAAGCCATCCTCGTCCTCCTTCAGTCTCTTACCTTTAGAAACCCAATCACATTTAAATAAAATAACACTTCGCTCTACTGTGTAGTCCAATTCAATTATATTTTTTAAGATCCCATAGTATGTCAAGTTACATGAAATAGGGTTCTTATTATTGATACTAGCAAAGCTTGAAGTTAGAGCTATAACCATCACCTCATAATTTTGAGTTTTTCTTTTTTTCATCAAATCTACGACATGAAATCTAAAACCATTTATAAGGTATTTCTAGTATAGAGTGACAACAGTGGATGAACCTTTTAGCTAATTGCCTCAAATTAGTAAAAATAGTATCATCCTTTAATGGATCAATTGAAACAATATATTAAAACAAAGTAGATGTAATCAGTAAAAATTCTCATGTAAATTACATTAGCATTATAACACTAACCTTATTAGCAAACGAAGAAACGAAATCTTCATTGTGCACTCTTTTAGCTTCATGCTCTCCATAGAGAGACCTTTTTTGTCTTATCATTTTTTTAACTGTAGTGTAATGTTCACTGTATATAATCATAAATTTTATAAGAATATAATAATAGTAATTATATAAAAAAAATGAAAATATGTACTTCAACTAATTTTTTTTACCTAACATATGGCTCTATTTTCTCATAATTGAAAAGGACATATCAATTTGCTTTTATGAGTGTGTCATCATTGAAGATCTTCACCTCTCTTTTTTTGAGTGCCCGACCATTTGTTTCATAGATATTAAGTCCTTCATTCAAAACATTCTCATCCAACTCATTTCTTCCAAGATGATTATGCCTTGTTTTCACATGATCAGCAAAATATAAAGAGCAAAATGTTAAACATTCCTCCGCAATATAGCCTTCTATAATTAATCCCTCTAGACGACTTCTATTTCGAACATATTACTTTAACTTCCCCAAAAATCTAAAAAAATTGTTTGATAAATGATATAAATTTTTTTATTAAAGTTAGACATAATAAAAGAAATAATAATACATAAAATAATTACTAACCTCTCAATAGGATACATCCAACAATAATATACTGGACCTCCAATCCTTGTCTTGGTGGCCAAGTGAATTGTCAAATGGACCATGATATTAAAAAAGTAGGAGGAAATATCTTTTCAAGCTGGCAAAGTGTAATTGTGATTTCTTTTTCCAATCTAAGAAGCTCAATTGGGAGAAGAACTTTAGAGCACAATCCTTGAAAAAAATGACTCAAACGAATTAGAGGAGAGTGAACCGACATAGGTAAGACTCATCTTAAGCATAATGGAAGTAATTGTTGCATTATTATGTGATGATCATGGATCTTTAATCTAAGTATTTTCAGTGGTTTCAATTGCACTCGTCTTGAAATATTAGATGCATATCCATCTAGCACTTTAATATTTTTTAAAACTTTATAGAAAATTTCTTTTTCTTTTGGTTCATTGTAAAGTATGTAGAAGGTAAATAAGTAAGTCCAGATGAAGTACAAGTAGGATGCAATGTAGGGTGAATTCCCATTTTTTCCATGTCTTTGCGTGCATTTAAATGATCTTTTATCTTTCCATCAAGATCCAACAATATACCCAAAAGCTTATCACATGCATTCTTTTCAATATGCATAACGTCTAAGTTATGATGTAAAAGATTTTTTTCCCAATACGACAACCTGAAAAATATGCTAAACTTCTTCCAATTATAAGGCAAAGCAGGATTAGTAGGTGTTTTCTTTCCAAACTTCACATTTATACTTCTTAACATATCAACAATTTTGGATCCATTAATTTGTGGTGGTATTGTCCCATGTTCTTCCCAACCATTAAAAGATCGACAATCTTTTCTACCAGGATGATCGTGATCTAAGAAACTCTGATGTCCCATATAACAACTTTTATGACAAAAATGTAACCACTCAGAACATGTACCCTCCTGAAAAATAGGGCATGCAAACTTTCCTTTTGTACTATAACCTGATAAGTTAGCATAACATGGAAAATCATTTATAGTCCATAATAATGCAGCTCGCATATGAAAATTCTCCTTAGAACATGCATCATAAGCCTGCACACAAATTTCCCATAACTCTTTTAACTCAGCCACAAGTGGTTGTAAATAAACATCAATATCATTTTCAGGTTGAGTTGGTCCAGGAATAAGAAAAGAAAACATCATGTATTGTGGTTTCATACACAAGTTAGGTTGCAAATTTTATGTCATCAATACAATAGGCCAAGTACTATGAGTTGAAGTCATTATCCCAAATGGATTAAACCCATCTGATGCTAAACCCAATCGTACATTTCTAGGATCTGCAACAAAATTTGTATCTTGTTAGTCTAAATGCTGCCAAGCTAGAGTGTCAGCTGGATGCCTCATATAACCATCTTTTATGTGATCTTCTTTATGCCATATTATATATGATGCAGTTTTAGATGACATGAATAATCTCTGCAATCTTGATGTTAATGGAAAGTGCCACATGACTTTTCCTGCAACCTTATTTATTTATTTTACTTGATATCTCTTTTGAAGTGCTATCTTCTGCAACCCATCTTAACTCATTACAAATATCACATTCATTCTTAAATTCATGAGGACCCCAATATAAAATGCAATCATTACGACATGCATCATATTTTTATAACTTAAGCCCAAATCCTGAATTATCTTCTTTATCTCGTCATAAAACTTCGGTAGACGAATATCTTCCATTACTTACCTTAACAAGTCAAGCAACATACTAAATGATTTTCGAGTCCAATTACCAAAGCATTTAAGTTGAAGTAGCCTAACAAGAAAATTATGTTTTGATAACCTTTTTGCATCCGGGAAATAATTCTTGTTGTGAGTCACTTATCAACTTATAAAACTTTGCAACATCCACATTTGGTTTATTAATTTCTTCTTGTTCATAAGTAGTATTACTTTCAAACCCAAATGCATCATTTAATAGCCCTTCCATGTCATCATTAACATCATCAACAATGAGGGAATGTGATCCAATGTCATTTCTAAATGAAGTTTCTCCATGAGCAGTCCAATTGTAATATCCAGGTTTGAATCCTCTCCAAAGAAAATGAGCTTCAACATCATCTCTTATCCTACAAATGCCATTTCCAAAATCTCTAGATGGGCATAGTATCATTCCACTTGAACTTCCATAACTAAATGCAAAATTTAGAATGTTTTTAACTCCTTTAAAAAACTGTATTACTCCTTGAACAATACATCCAACTTCTATCCATTTCCATATTAGAACCTTCATATAGCAAAGGATAAATGAATATTAGAAACCATGAGTATATTCTTAAATTAATTAGTTTATTGAACCTGGTTTTATTCAAGAAGAGAAGTATGCTGACTACATCATCAACATCATTCCAAAAATGGAAAATTGGTCAAATCCATGTTTGCATAGATTATCGGGATTTAAATAAAGTTTGCCCAAAAGATAATTTCCAATTGCCTAATGTAGAACTTATGATTGATAATACATAAAACTATGGCATATTCTCATTCATGGATGGATCATCAGGCTATAATCAAATCAAATTGATTCGAAGGATGAAAAGTATATCGCATTCCAAACTTCCATTAGTATATATTGCTACAAGGTGATGCCATTGGCTTGAAAAATGCCGAAGCCACTTACCAAAGTGCAATACCTCAAATCTTCAATGACCTAATTCATAAGAATGCTGAATGTTATGTTGATGACTTGGTTGTAAAAGGTAAAGTTCAACATGAGCATGTAAATAATCTTAAGATTATGTTCAAAAGACTTCAAAATTTCAATTTGAAAATGAATCCATTAAAGTGTGCTTTCGGTGTTGCATCTTGAAAATTTCTTAGATTTTAAATTGACCCCTCTAAACTTAAAGTAATCATGGAAATGCCAACTCCAAAAACTTTAAAACAACTTCGTTCAATCCAGGGTAGATTGGCGTACATTATAGGTTTATATCTAACCTTTCAGGTAGATGTCAACCATTCGTACGTCTAATAAAGAAAAATACACCTATTAAATGGGATGATGCTTAAAAGGAGGCATTTGATAGAATAAAATTATATTTATTACATCCTCCAATCCTTGATACCCCTATCTCGAGTAAACCTCTAATTTTATATACAACACCTCTTGAAGAATCAATCGGAGTGTTGCTAGCACAAACTGATAAAGATGGCAAAGAAAATGCCCTTTATTATATCAGCTGATGATTATTAGGGGTAGAATCAAAGTATTCATCAATTGAAAAGCAATGCTTAGCATTAATCTTTGCTGCTCAAAAACTCTAGCGGTATATGATATCCCATAAAATCACTTTAATATCTAAAGTGGGTCCATTAAAATTTTTAATGACTAGACCAACTCTGACTAGTTATCTAGCTAAAAGGGTTGTCTTGCTGATGCAATTTGACATAACATATATGCCACAAAAAGTGGTGAAAGAACACACTCTAGCTGATTTTCTAGTAGCCCATCCTTTACCTATAGATTCACCACTCAGTGATAAGTTTCCAAATGAGCGAACACTTAAAGTGGAAGTAAAAGAAAATCTATAAGAATGGGAGCTCTATTTTGATAGAGTTTCATCAATAAAATTGGCCATGCCACCTAAATTTCTAACAATTCAGGTAGGCATTAACCTTATATTATTACGCCATAAAAACGGATACTCTGATATTCCTATAATTTAATAGAGCCTTGCACTAATAAAGAGGCTGAATAAGAAGCCTTAATATCGGGACTTGAGCAGGCAATTAACTTGAAAAACCAAAAACCCCATATATATATATAGATTCTCAACTCATAATCCAACAAATAACAAGTATTTTCAAAATCAATAAGCTTGAATTAATCTCATATCATAACTATGCTTTGAAACTCCAACAATAAATTCCTAAAGTAACTCTCACTAGAATTATACACAGTGAAAATGGCAAAGCCGATGCACAGGCAAAATTAGCTAAAGAACTAGCAAATTGTCAAGAGGATCTGATTTCACAATTATTCAAAATAGGCATGCATTAACTCCAGCTATCATGCAAGATGATGAAGGGAGATAAATGCCAGAAAGCTTGGATATATCTGATGAAAATGATTGGAGAGAGCCATTCAACAGATACTTCAAGTAAGGGAAATTGCCTCAAAATAAATCCATAGCTTCACAAATATAATGAAGAGCATTAAGATATACTTTCAAAAATGATACATTATACCGTAGATCATTTGATCAAATGTGGCTATGATACTTAGGTCCTGAGGAAGCCCAAAAAGTCATAAGTGATGTTCACGAAGGATTATATGGTGCATACCAATCAAATCCAAAAATAAAAATAAAAATCTAACTTATCGACCATGCTAAGAAATGCCATTAATGTCAAGTGTATGGAGATATCATGCATCGACCTCCCAACATGCTACATCCAATGGTAGCATCATAGCCATTTGAAAATGTGGGTACCGATATAATTGGCTTGATAGAACGACCATCTTCTTTAGGACATCGGCTCATCCTCGTTGTCACTAACTGCTTATCAAAATGGGCTAAAGTAATTCCCTTGAGAGAAGTTAAAGAAGACATTGTGATGAAATTCTTTCGAGTTAACATTATCTATCAATTTAGAGTACCACATCAAGTTATATCTGACAATGGTAAGCCTTTAAAAGTGCTAAGCTGAATAAATTTATCAAATGAAATCAAATAGATTCGCATTATTATTTGATATATAATCTATGAGCCAATAGTTTAGCTAAAGTTTTTAATAAAACTTTAGTAAAATTGCTTCAGAAAATTCTCTCTAAAAATAAAAGAGAATGGCACGATAAGTTGAAAGAAACTGAGCAGATCATACCACTTATGAAACTGCAATGCAAGCGCCACCCAATATTTGCAAGTTTTTGAAACTAAGGCATATTACCTCTCGAGGCCAAGTTTCCATCACTTCGAATTATTGTTCAATACAAATTTACCAAAGAACAAAATGATCTTTTGTGGCTTGAAGAACTTGAAGCTCTTGATGAAGTTCAACTTCAAACATAATAAAGTCAAGAATTCTATAAAGAAAGAATGACTAGGGCCCATGATCTAATGGTTCATACTAGAAGCTTAATGATGGTGAACTTGTTCTGGTTTGCTGAAGACCTGCAATCTCTCATTGTCACCTAGCTAGTAAATTTGACCAAATATGGGAAGAACCTTGATAATTGAAATAGTGTGTGAAGGAGGAGCCTATCAACTCATAGACCTATAAGGTCAAGGCCCATGCCACCAATAAATGATCAATATTTGAAGAAATACCATACATAACTACTCAATAAGAAGAGGTGTTATATACGAAAATTTTCTTACAAGGGAACAAAAAAATAACAATCATCTTCCTAAACATAGGAAACAATTTGTATATTCTCCTATAAGAAGGGAGAAAAATTCAATTCATGTCTAAAAGATATGAGATAATTTTTATATTCTCTGATAAGATAGGAGATAAATTTAATTCCATTCTTAAAGATAGGAGGCAATTTTATATCTCCTGCAAAGCAGGAGTTTTTTGTTATATATATATATATATACTTATAAGGCAGGAAAATAACTTTTTAATCTCCTCTTGTAAATATAGTAGGCAATTTTTATAAAATACCCCTTTGCCAAATAAAGTAAGAAAATTATAAAACTACATATTGACTAAATGATCCATCATTATAGTCAACTACTAAAATTGCATCGCTCAAAAACAGAAGGGTTGAGCTATATTTTCATTAACCTACCTAGAAGGTTAAGAAATAAAAATGTTTGATGCCCACAAACCTAAGGGTCGAGCTAAAATCCATTTGTTCAATAAGCCTAAGGGTAGAACCTTTAAAACTTTTTATGCTCATACACCTAAGGGTCGAGCTATTTTCATTAACTTAATTGGTTAAAATGAAATACATGTTCACAAAGCGTAAGGGTCAAACCTTACAAATTTTACATGATCAAAAATCAAAAGGTCAAGCTATTTTTATCAATCTACCTAACAGATTGAAAAATAAATATAAATTCAACAGGTCTAAAAGACTGAGCTTCTGAACACTCTTTGTGCTAATAAAACCTAAGGGTTGAGCCACTTTTAATCAAATATAAAAGACTAAAAGTCTAAAACTATGACAATTCAATAAAACAAAAAATGGGAGAAAATTAAATAAAATAAAGGCATATATACATGCCAGAAAGAAGCTAGAAAAGCTATTAAAGTCTGGACTAGAGGTTGTTTAGTTGATGTCTAACTCTAAGGAAGATATCCTGCAGCATCATCTACCTAGTCTGAGTGGTCTCCAACTAATGATGCAACAAGTCATACTCCTCAGTGGATGGCAATAAATTTTTCTCTAATCTCTCAACCTCAGTAGCTATGAAAGCAATGTCCTCCTTAGTATAAGTAGCCACTACTCGAAGCTCTCGTCATCTCTCCGTAGGAGCCCTCTTCCACTGTCTTAAAGCCTTGAGCTCTATTGATATATTGTTGTTATATAAGGTCACTAGGGTTAATCCAGACCATAGGATTAGACCCTAGATCAATCAAAACCTTAGGATCTAGCTAGATCTTAGATCAATCCAGATCAAATCCAAATTTTTAGATCAAAATCTAAGGTTCAATGGCCCCGTCCTAAAAGCATTTTCCAATTATTTTTCAAACACTTTAAACCCCAATCAAATGACCCTCAATTCATGATTTATCAACTGTATATTTATTAAGCATGTTCATAGGGTATACCCTCTAAATTTGAGCTCATTCTGAGATTTCTAACCCCAAAAACTGAATTGAAATCCAAAGATTGTAAAACCTTCAAATATTTATGGCCTATGCCACTAGACCTGCCACCCAATATATTTTAACCTTAGATCTTTCTCCAAAGCCTCTAATCACTTCCAGACCCTTGATTATGACTTGTTAAGTATTAAACTAAATTTTAGTGGACCCACTTTGACCTCGAGTTGATCAGGGGTCAAAATGACAAAAATGCCCATTAAGGACAATTTTGAAGTTTTCTTTAAACTCCAACATAACCTTTTTAAATTAAATCCCAAAAACTCTTCTAATGCATCCTAATCATCATTAGGAGTGCATAGGATTCAAACCTAACCCTAGTCAAGCCTGGTTGATTAGGTCAACCCAAAATAACCAAAATATCCCTTAGGGGTATGAATAATCATTTTGAATCAAATGACCTTATCTTTGGATGGAATCACTTCCATTGACCTCTAAATGTTAAAATAAACCTATTAGACCCAATCTTAATCCTTGGGTCAACCTGGTTGATTAAGTAAATAAGGGTTGACCCAAATGCCCTATAAGGGCCTAAATAGTCATTTTGACTGAATTGAACTCTCCAAACCTTGGGATCACCTCCAATAGACTCAAAATATCATTTCAAACTTATTGAGCCAAAATCTAGGTCTTGGGTTAACCTGGTTGATAAAGTCAACCTAGGTTGACCTAATTCCTCTTTAAGGTTCCAAATGGGTATTTTCAACTCATTTGACCAAATTAACTTCTTTAAATACTCAAACCTATTTCATAGTATAGTTCAAACCTTTCTAAACTTATCACCAGTCAAAGAATATTGAATTTGACCAAGTCAATCATTTCTAATTTGGTCAAACTCCCACATGTGTATGTTTACTCATTCATACTTTACTTGAATTGCTCTAAACCCCTTTTAAATCATCCTACCAGTATTTGAGACCTTCGCCTTTGCCACCTCATCACGCTTTGACTATTGGCTAGTCAATCTTAGTCAACAAATGAGGAGTGAGTGGTAAAAAATGATCAAAATAGCTTTCATGAGAGCTTAGGTGGCCATGCCACTTTGGCAATCCATATCTCTTTCAACTCCAGCCATCTCCTCTAATTTTATGCAATCCTAGGGACACTTGGAAAACATCTAAGCCTCCTTTAATCAGTCATAGCCATCCAAACCAAGGGGATGAAGGGATAATATTAAAACTTAACTCAATGCCTTGGACTTACCTCATTTCACTTAATACTTCTTTTCTAAAAGCCTTCAGCCAATGAGACTGATCATCTAACCTCTCCATGTAGTTCTAAGGCTTTCCCAAGAATTTTCCCATTTTTCCAAAGCTCCAAAATCCCTTTTAGGGAGGAGAGAGAGAGATAGTGAGAGAAAGAAGACTTTTAACAGTAGATTTAAAACTAGCTGTCAAACATTTATGAGGACTTTAGCAAAGTTATAGAGGACTTCTCCATCTTTCCAACAAGCCCAAAAACATTAAAATTTAAATTTTGGATTGTAAGTTATCCTCATTTTAAGTTATATGATCAAACATTAATTTCTCCCAAATCTCAATGCATTGAGCCTTGATACTCCATAGGTTGAAAGATTAGGGCACCTAGATCTTATGTTTCAAAGTTCATCAAATTTGGACGGTTGGATTAAAGTTATGAGCGTTTGAAGTTTCAAATAAAAAAAGAACTGAAAATCTAGGTCAATCTAGGTCGTCCGTTCATTTGAACTGGGCGGATTGGACGACTCTGAGATGTGAGGCTTCTCTGGGGTTCGAACCATGGTTCTTCAGTATGAAGGTGCGGCGACGTGGCCAAAGCTTGGCTGTTGATCCGATTTTTTGAATCAAAATTGATTTAAAAAGTTAATTTAAATTCTCTAAACTTCAAAAATTCACTAAAAATTTATTTTTTGTCCAACTTAAATATTCTTGGGCTCATTGGAACCGTCTCAAGTTCAAGTTTGCTTTAAAATTTATTATGACTCATTTGGATCGATCTATAGAAAGTTATTAAGCTTTTAACAAAAAATAAAATTCTTTGATAATTCTCAATCTAGTGATCTGATTGAGTTTAAATTTGGACAGAATAAACTATGGTGTGATACTCACATGCCATAAAAAATGCAGCTCTTATTAATAGCTGGATTTTAGTGAATTAAATTTTCAAAGCTTTTGGTCAAATTTTAACCCAAAACTTTAAAAATTTATAACTCACATATCACTTAGAATTAGACTTGCATTTTTTTGTGATATGTGTAATTTAGTGTGAGGGTTAGATGACCAGAGATTCATACCTAATTGAACACTAGTGACACTTAAGAAAAATAATTAAAGACAAGGTCTATTTAACTTAGAAAACTTCTACAAACTTATACACACACCCAATAGGGGTGAAATTTTAGAACATTAAACTTAGTGAAAATGTACACCTTAGAACCAAATTTCACTAAATTTGGAGGTCATTAGGTCAGAAAATTAAACAAGTCAAAATTCAGCCCTTTTAAGGAATAAAAAATTTCATAAAATTATAATAAATCACAATTAAATCCAAAATTTATAAAAATTATATCAAACTGACTAGAATTTAATCCTCTATTTAGGAAAAATAAAAGCTCCATCACTTAACTTTTAATTTAACTTTAATTTAAGTTTTAGTGAAAATTAATAATTAATTAAATAAAATAATTAAAACTTATTAAAAAATTTAAATAAATTCTAAACACCTGAAATCACTCCCATGGGCCATCCCTAGCCTTTAGGAGTAATTTAATGCAGTTTAGGATGAGTTTGAATTAAAATAATCAAAACCTTCTTAATTAATAATTTAAAAAATTAATTAATTAACCAAACTTTGAAAAATCATAACTAATTTCAGAAATTATAAATTGAGCAAACTCAAAGGCATTGAACTTCATGTAAAGCCTAATATTTATTAAAAATATTAAGCTATCAAAAATCACTTAAAATAAAAAAGTCAACTTTTAAGTCAACTTTAAGTTAAAATTTTAACTCAAACTTCAAATATTCATAACTAATTATAGAAAAATTCAAATCCAGCAAACTTACAGTTTAATTACTCATCCTAAGGTCTAATATTTAATAAAAATACTAAGTTTCTAAAAATTAACCTTAATTTAAAAGTCAAAATTTGACCCCTTAATTTAATGATTAAAATAATCTAGAAAATCCCAAAAATTTAATAATCAATCAAAATTCTAGAAATTATTATTTTGATTCATAAAATTAATTAACCAACCTTTTAATACATAACGATCACTCTAAAGATGAAGTTTTCAGGATGGACTACTCTAGGCTACAGGGCTAAGTGTCCTAAGGAGGCTTGATTCCTCGAGCCTCGTGGCACAACGTCACGAAAGGATTCAATAGAGTGTACAACCTAAAAATTGATTTATTATTAATAATTTAACAAAATAAAAAATACTTAATTTAACTACATTAACAAGATTTTTAGGATGGACTATCTCGGGCTACGGGGCTAAGTGTCCTAAGGAGGCCTGGTCCTCGAGCCTGTGAAACAACGCCATGAATCAGTTGATGAAAATTTTAAATTAAACTAATCCTTAAAATTAGAAGCTAATCCCATTAATTAAATTAAACTATTCCTTTAATTTCTAACTAATCAAATGCATTTAATGAATTAATCTTAAAAATGCATTCTAAAATAAACCTTAATACATTAATATTTGAACTTTAACAAAATTTACCATTTGACCTTCAATAAACCCAAGCATTAGATAATTTTAAACTAATTATCTAATATAAGATATATCTGAACCACATATCCTATCTCACACACTTTAGATGGTTTTTTAGGACCCAACTCTAGTCTTAGGCTTGGCCGATATTTACTTTACTGCTGTGTGCTGGGATTTTTGAGTTTTCACTACATATTGATTTATAATGTGGATGTAATTATTTATTTAATTTCTACACTCTGTGATGTGATTGATGGGCATTAGATTTACCCCTAGGTTAGGGATGATTTAGATTAATTCAATCTTATGCAGGTGGTCATGCTCATACAAGACATTTAAAAAAAAGGGTCAAAATCATAAATATTAAATTGCTACAGGTATTGCTGTTGCACTAAGTCCCCTTTAAAAGAGCATGGCCAAGTGTGGCTGATTTGAGCATTTTAAATTTTATTATATTAACTGCTTGGGATGATTTAAATATAATTGCTTAGGATAACCCTACAGGTGATCCAAGTCTAGATTTTAGCTTTCATTCAATATAATTTAAAATATTTGAGTTGTAATTGAGTCAAGTAACATTTGAGATGGGACATAAATCCAATATGAAATTCAAAGAGCAGGGTGACATCCCTTAGGGGAGAGTCCTTCTTCATTTGAAATATCCAAGGAGGCAAAAAAATATCCCTTTAGGGAGGAATTTCTTTTCACTTGGATAACAAGATCTGACAATCCAAGGAGCCCTGTAGAAGGACAAAGAAGTGAAGATCGAGAATAATACCATTCTCAAATTCACTTGAGTCTTAGGAGTAGAATCTGAGCTGTTGTCAGTGGCACCCAACCACTTTACCTTTTATAGACCCTAAGTTATAATATTAAGTGGAATTTGCCACATAGACTTTTAATTTGAATATTAATTTAATTGATTTGATTAATGATTGATGTGTTGATTGTGATATAGAATTGCATGCTTTTAGTATTTTTTTATGATTTTGCATGTTGATCTTTTATTTTGCCTGGAATCCGATCGGAGGCTCATGAGGGATCATTAGAACTTTTTCTACTTTGATTAAATTAAAATTTTTAAGATAACATAGAAACTCTAATGCTTTTAAGAAGTAAGTCCGGGATCACCAGGAGTTCACATAGTATCTTATTGCACCCTTTTTCCTTTGTTAGGCACCTCCCATCCTGCAAGTTTTGGCAGACCACCTAGCCTTTGAGGGTGCAGATCTGTCAAGGGGAATCTATGCAATCTCTTGGATAAAATTTATTTATAAGCCTTTTTATAATTGCTTTATTATAATTTTAAGTAATGATCGAGTCAATTGGTATGTATTGCATTAGAAATCAATTAAAATGAGTCTAAAACTTAATTGCACTTTTATTTTAAGCTTCTAATACCCTATATAAGTCAATGGGGCCAAATTAGGATCTGCTCTAGATGTTGGCTCAAACTCCTTTAACTAAATCTAATTAACATCCCTACCACTTTTACATAAAAGATCAGACTCATAGTTTTAAACTGTTTAGGTGGTTAACTGGCTGCCCAATCTAGGCCGGGGTAAGTCCAAATCCTTCATTGCATTAGCTAGGTTTGTGTTACTGATTTTTAGTACCCAATTTAGATTTAGGTTATGAGGCAGGCTCAAGGTATAAGACCTCAATCTTCTAGGAATTGAAGCCTAATTTTCTAATAAAATTAATAATTTAAACTTAAATATCTTTCAATTCAAATTTAAGCCCAACACATAGGGTAAATTGGGGTGTTTTTGAATTATTTTAGAATCCCAAAGCACCTCCTACCATTCCTCCTTTGATCTCTAAAAATAAATGCTCACTTTTGATCCATCCCCTATTGAATTTCCAATCTTTACTTCCTTTGATATCAAACTTTGAAATCTATAAATAAAATTACTACGTCTATTTTAATCAAGTGTACTCATAGGAAACTCCAGTTTCCTATGATGTAATTAACTACGTGGGCTTGCGCTCGTAGGAGATTTAGAAACCCAGATCAAACTTTAAAAATTAATTTTTAAAAACCTTAATTAATTATCTTTGGAAAAATTTAAGTCAAAATCAATGTTCATTATCATCATTTTTAAATGATCAATAATGATTGATATCTTCTTTCCTCTTGAAGATATATCAATTATTATTATAACTTTGATTATGAAATTAATGATAATTTATCCAAATTATCATAGTTAAATATCTAAGTGAACAATCATTTTGACCCTTTGGGGTCATTTGTAGTTCTTACTCGAATTTGATTATGATAATTAGGATGAAATTTTAATCCTGTAAATTGAACCCATTAGAAAATGGTATGCTTGTCTCTTGAGACATTATATCATTCATAATGATGCGTTCAATTTTAAACTTAAAAGTCAAGAACTTAAATCGCCTAAGATAATTAATCTTTTCAAAAACTCAACACTTTTTTAATCAAACATATATCCAAAAGCTCAAGCTGCTCCTTTGAAATATCCCACTAGCAGCGCCTCAAAGTCTGAAGGCTAAAGTCAAGATCCATGCTAGCTATCCTCAACCTCTCCAAAGTAGCTCTTACCCCATTCTCCAAGCCATCAGGAATTTCAAATTCTAACTCCTGAGAGATAAAGTATAGTCGATATAATCCAAAAGAAACAACCCAATTAGGGGAGATCATTATATCTCCATACGCTGCAACATTTGCATATTAGTTTGCATGAAGGGACTTCAAATTTTAAAATTTAACTCGCCAAGCAAGGACTTCAAATTTTAAAATATAACCCACCAGGATAAAAAGACTCAACTATGCAAGGTCTTTAAAAATTAAAACCATCCACCTGAATTAAAAATCATGACGCGAACCTTCAAATTTTAAAACCATCCACCCGTATTAAAAATCACGGCTCGGGTCTTCGGATATAAAATTTATCTTACACAGATAAGAATTCTATGGTGCAACGTCTTGAGTTTGAAATACATATCATCCTTTTAAATTTATAACTTAAGTTTAATTAAATCTTATTACAAAATACTCAAATAATTATATATGACATGGAACAGTATTCAGCCGACAATAAATCTTCCTTGCACATTCATAGGCCTTTAGATGATGGAGACTAAAGGAATAATATTATAATTGATCTACTATCTTATACTAATGTGTAGTTTTTTAGAGTTAAAAATCCTTAAATAGGAGTATAAGAGACAATCATTTTCTATATACTTTGGACTAAGCGCACAGTAAATCATTCCCAAATGGATAGAAGTTTGCAGAGAGGTTTCAACATTCATGCATATGCTGTGAAGGAGAAAGGAGCAATTCAGCTCATATGGATGAGTGCTAGAGGGGTTTTGGCATTCATGAATTGGCTTGGCTATTGGATTTTGGGTTGATCGGCTTAGGTTGGGGAAAGGTGGACTGGGCGTGTCATGTGAAGAGCAAAGGATGGGCCATGGGATGTGAACAGAAGCTGGGTCATTTGGTTCTTGTGTGAATGGGAGTAGTCAAAATTGTGTGTGGGTGCTTATATAAGGGAAAGGGCTGAACAGAGGTGTTGGATGTAGTGAGGTGCAGACTATAGGTTTGGCTACTCAGTGCTTGGACAATCAGGATGTGATCGGATCAGAAGGGTGGAAAGAGCGGTTTGAGGCCCTGTGACGTTAGGTGTTTCATCCGGGAGTAGAAGTGGGGTATAGGGAGATGGAAGACTTGCTCGCAGTTAAGATGTAGCTTCACAGATAGGGGCTCATGATATGGATAACTTATAGTTGGGATTCACGTTGAAGGAGGTAGAGATCAATTTCAAAAAAATTAAAAGTGTAAGTTCCACTTTTTTTAGTTCCATTTTCTGATATAATGATTATCTTGATTTGCTTAAAGCGAGTTACAGCAACAAAGAGATGTATCGTTTGATGATCAACTGGTTATTCTAGGATCAGATTAGAAAGATGCATTTTTCACATTATTATTTTTCTCATTCTCTATTTTATCAATTTTATTTCAGTCAACAAATTGCCTACTAATGGATTCATTATGTGACTTTCACATAATGAATTTGATGCAGTTATTAATTGTAAGATTTTCATTTCCCTTCCTTTTTTTAAGGTTATAATGTTTGATTGGAATAGACTCCAGTCATTATCCAGAATTGAGCCTCTAGAAGAGGCTATTTGGTAAGAGATCGATGATTATGATGGTTCTCAATCGCTTCAATTTCAGATTGATTATTTTGGTATAGAGAGATATTGATTAACAGAGACATTTTTGATAATGTATTCTCCTGTTCTCCTTGAATATTGACATTTGATTTGGATTTTCCAATTGGACATGATCTTTCAGACTGGATCATCACTCTCAGACTACGGCATAATGATGGTACTTCTTCGGATCACATTATTGAGGGACTGAGTTATGGGGATCAAGATGTTTTATAGCCAGTAGCTAACTTGGCAGAGCATACAGGTCTTGTTAGATTACTTAGTTATCATCTGCTACACATGAGGTTGATAATTAACACTACACTCTAATGTTTGGTAGTCCCATTCAGTTCTCAATGGTTACACTAGATGGGCTCGTTACATGCTAAAAAGACACCAACAGATTTTGAGACAAGCTGGAGTGTACAAAGTTATTTATATCTCACTTTTTGATTACATTCGTTTGTCTTCTTCCTGGCTTCTGAGTGTTATTGAATATTGGGACAGTGATACAAATACTTTTTGGGTAGGACCCAACGAGATGACAGTTAGTTTGTGGGATATGCATATTTTTTTTAATCTATAAATTCTAGACATTCCAGATGAGGAATATATTCCTTTAGACTATAATTTATTTGAGCATCAACTAGCTGGATAGTAGAGGAGAGGAGAATTTGTATACTCACTAGAGCTTCACCCGTGATTGAGGCATTATCACCACCTTTGCTAGCTGAAGAAGTGGGGTCATGGTTGTAGAGTAGTTATTTACTTGGACACCTTGATTGAGAGCTTGTTGCATCCAATAATACTTATTGTAGATTTCACACATATTTATGATCCTTTTAGCAGGAGATTACATGATATGGAGCAATTTTTAGAGGATCTATTTATGTTAGGATCAGTAGCTGGAGTGCAGCCTATTTTAGCTAGAGGATTTTTAGATGATATATTTTCAGTATCTTTTATTGCTAGGTGGCTTTGTTACATTACTTTTCTTAGCCATAACAAAATTTTCTAATCGAGCACTCTTTTGATTGCTAGGATAGTGAGTGGGAGGAGGCTCTCACTAGCCACTACAATTCTTGTGCAAATTTTCCATAGTCTGGGGAAAATTTGTGCTGCATACAGTCGTTCTTAGTGCAGCGTGGAGGTTCCTTGGCACTACCTTTATGGATGGATACATATAAACATTGCTATCGCTTTTAGCTATCCAGAGCTACTATGTTACTATATACAGAGCGTCACTTTCCTTCTTTGGTTCAATTAGCTAGAGTGACTTCTTCTATAAATAGAGCTTAGATTTACTTATTTTTGTTTGCTCTTTTGTGGATGACTGATCGTTATAGATTGATGTATGGATCCTCATGTGGTTTTTTACCTCCACAGTACTTCGGTGTTTTGTTAGCTGATTCCTAGACTGAGAGGGGACTCCAATTTTACTTTTTAGGTAAGGCTATAAATTGATTGCTATATACTATATTAGTATGAGAATTGGTTGGGTTTATTATAGGTGACATGGCTCCATGATATTGGAGGGTTATAATCCCAATCGGGCAGCAATATAATTTAGACTAGTTTAAGCCACTTATTTAGACGTATTACTAGTCAGTCATGGGATAGTTGACACATGTCAATAGGGCTCTCTTTCATTGTCAGTACGTTTGGAGGCATCCTCCATGACTTAGGCATTTCTTCTTCACCTTGGGATGGGTTCTCGGTTCAATATTCCTCATATGGATGCTGCGATAGGCATTTCATGCCTACGAGTGTCTTGGACTCATCACACTTTTTTCTCTTTCTTTGAGATGGGGATTCGAGTATATAGCAGACGGATTGGAGGATGGAGACCATAGAGGTACCCTTCAGTGCCTCAGGATCATACTGCTGCCCATAGGGAGACGTCCAAAACTGATGATAGAAGAAGGATGAAGAGTGCTGAGCTTCCTTTCAGATATGGTGGCCTAGGTATGTGATAGGTATTATTATTTTTTATAATTTTATCTTTCGAAAGCCGCCTCAAAATGCACTGATAGTGGAAGGGAGCCCAGTTGACGTGTGTAACTATACCAGGAATGACATCTATCTAAAGGAGTGACCTGAACAAGTATAAACTGTCGCGCTGTCCAGTTGGGATTTTATCCCTCCAGTATCACTAAACCGTGTCTTCAGTAATAAACCCAACCACGTATGATGCTAATAAAATATATAGTAATTGGTACATAGCTAGACCTAGAAAATAAAGTAGGAGTGCCTCCCTTAGTCCAAAAAAGTGCTAACAAAACACTGAAAAACTTTAGAGGTTAAAAGATATAAGGAGATCTATAGATCAGTTTGTCAGAGTCAGTCATCTATATATGTGCAAACATAAATAATCAAATCTGAGCTCTTTCTGTAGAGGATGTCGCTCTAGCTAACTAAACAAAAGAAGGAAAGTGATGCTCTATAAAGTAACTCAGTAGCTCTGGGCAGCTGAAAGTGCCGGCAACATGTATATATATCCATCCATGAAGGTAGTGCCAAGGAATCTCTATGCTACACTGAGTATGATCGTATGTAGTACAAATCTGCCTCAAATTATGTAAAATCTATATAAGAACTGTAGTAGCTAGCAAGATTCCCCTTTCACTCACTATTAAACTTGCCATCAAAAGAATTATGGGTCAAAATAAGTACTGCTGGAAGCAACAAGCTCTTAATACATGTGTCCATGTAAATAACTACTCTATGACTACGAACGCTCTTTTTCTACTGACAGAGGTCATAATAATGCCTTAAACTCTAGTGAAGCCCTAGCGAGTATACAAATTCTTCTCTCCTCTACTGCCCAGCTAGTTGATGCTCAAGTAAATCATAATCTGAAGGGATACATTCTTCATATGGAATACCCAGAACTGGTAAACTAGAAATAATATGCATATTCCACAAAATAACTGCCATCTTATTGGGTTCAACCTAAAAATTATTCATAGCACTGTCCCAATGTTCAATACCACTCTGAAGCTAGAAAGAAGACAAATGATTATAATCAAAAAGTGAGAAATAAATTGCTTTATAGTACACTCTAGCTTGTCTCAATATCTGCTAATGCCTCTTGAGCATGTAGTGGGCCAAACTAGTGTAACCACTAAGAACCTGATCGGGACTACCAAACATAGGAGCTTACTGTGGTTCTTTGACTTCATAATGCAATAGATGGTAGCTAAGCAACCTGATAGTACCGGTACACTCTACTAAGTCAGCTGTCAGCTAAAAAATGTCATGTTCGCCCTAACCCAGCCCTTTGACAATTCGATCGAGACAAACACCATCACTATATCATAGTTTAAGAGTGACAACCCAATTTGAAAAATCACAACCAATCAAAAAATCAGAATCAAGTTGAAACATATGAGGTGATCGAGTAAAGAGGTCGTCATATATATCTCTATCAACCAACATCTCTCTATTGACCGAAACACAATAAATCTTGTGTTCGACTTTCTTAGCTTGAATTTTTTTCTTGACCTCCTTATTTATTGAACTAGATGTAATTCTTTTCAAATTCTTGAATACTCAGCCTCAGTGCTCACATCAAATAAGAGCAAAATTAATTTACACTTTCAATATTATCATTGTATGTGAAGAACCATGCTTTATAATATTCTTGAGCTATAGGTCATGTTTACTTCACCCCAATCAGTGGAGCATCAAGCATGTAAGTGGGATTAGCAACTTTGTTGATGGTCATACCTATAGGTTGGAAGTCATGTTATGACATGCCTTTCAATGTATCATATTGCATACTTATGATGCACCACTTTACATGCTCTATATTACTTTGCATATTTTTATGAACCATTTTTTATGCTTCTCAATGTGACACTTCACAAAAAATTTGGTATGTTCTATTGCATTGTAAGGGATGCAACATTTTTCATGCTTTTAATACTTCATGTCATGTGCTTTTTGAAGCACCATATTGCTATCTATTCAATGCCATGTATAATAGAATTCCTATTTAAAATGTTCCAACTTGCATGCTTTTTTAAACATCATAATGTATATTTTATTATGCCTTGTTTTGCATACTTTTCAGCACACCATCTTGCTATTATCATCTATAAAGCTTGCTTGTATTTACACCTTTCACAATAATGAGAGGTTTTCATCGTTTCTCTCTTTTTTCATTTTTTTAGTCAAAAAATTACCTCCCAATGAAATTCTTGGGTGATTTTCAAGCAAGGAATTCATTGCAAGCATTGAGTAAATAGTTTTCATTGTTCTTCTTTGTCTTTTCAGGCTAAGATGTTAGATTGGAAGAGATCTCCATCATTATCTTGTATTGAGCCTTCAGAAGATGATATTTAGAAAGAGGTTGATGCATATGATCTTATGCAATTAGCTTCAATTTCAGACCAACTATATTGGATAAAGAGATGTTGGTTGATAGAGATATATATGACGGCCTCTTTACTTGATCGCCTTATAAGTTTCCATTTGATTTCAATTTTCCAATTGGATATGATTTTTTAGATTAGGACATCACTCTCAAACTATGATATAGTGATGGTGTTTGTCTGGATCGTATTATCAAGGGGTTGGGTTATGGCGATCAAGACATTTTACAGTCGACAACTGACTTAGTAGAGAGTACAGATACTATGAGGTTATCTAGCTATCATCTATTTCATCATGAGATTGAATAATAACACTATGCTCTTATATTTGATAGTCTCGTTCAGGTTCTTAGTGGTTATACTGGCTTGGCCCGCTATATGCTCAGGAGGCATCAACAGATATTGAGACAAGCTAGAGTGTACAAAGCCATTTATATCTTACTTTTTTATTATATCCATTTGTCTTATTTATGGCTTCAAAGTGTTATTGAACACTAGGATAGTGCAATGAATACTTATTGGGTTGGACCCAATGAGATAAGAGTTACTTTGTGGGATCTACATATTATTTCTATTCTACCAGCTCTATAAATTCCATATAAAGAATGTATCCCTTCGGATTTTGATTTATTTGAGCGTCAACCAGTTGGTCAATAGAGGAGAGGATAATTTGTGTGCTCACCAGGGCTTCACTTGAGTTTTAGGCATTATTACCTCCTCTGTCAGCAGAAGGAAAGGGGTTGTGGTCGTAGAGAGATTATTTACTTGGACACTTAGATTAAGAGCTTGTTATTTCAAACAGTACTTACTGCAGAGTTTGTACATGTTTATGATCCTTTCAGTAAGGGATCACATGATACAAAGCAGTATTCAGAGGATCTATTTGAGCCAGAGGATCTATTTGAGCCATAATCAACAAATAGATTACAAGCCCGTTTTAGCTAAAGGATTTTAGGAGGATATGCTACTAGTATCTTTCATTGCTATGTGGCTCTGTTACTTTATTTTTTCTAACTGGAGCAGAGTTTTTTGACCCAGTACTCTTTTGATGGCTAGTTTAATAGTGAGTGGGAGGAGAATCTTGCTAGCCCCTACATTTCTTGCATAGTTTTTCCATAGTTTAAGATAGATTTATTTTACATATTATCATACTCAGTATAGCATGTAAATTCTTTAGCACTATCTTCATGGATGGATACATATACATGTTGCCAACGCTTTCAGCTATCTAGAGCTACCAGGTTAATTTATAGAGCATTGCTTTTCTTCTTTGGTTCAATTAGCCAAAGCCACCTCCTCTACAGATAGAGCTCAGATCTAGTTATTTATGTTTGCACCTCTACAGATAATTGATCGTTACAAACTGATCTATAGATCTCTTATGGCTCTTTACCTTCATAGTGCTTCAGTGTTTCGTTAGTTGATTCCCAGACCGAGAGAGGTACTCCTACATTACTTTCTAGGTCAGGCTACCTACCAATTGCTACATATTTTATTAGCATAAGACCTGGTTAGGTTTGTTATAGAGGACACGATTAGGTGATACTGGAAGGATATAATCCCAACCGGGAAGTGACTTGATTAGGACTAGTTTAGGCTACTCATTTAGATGGATTACCAGTCATTCCTGGTATAGTTGACACATGTCAAATGGGCTCCCTTCAAATGTCAGCTAGTTTGTGAAGGCTTTCAAAGGGTAAAATTATAAATAATAATAATACATATTATATACCTGGGTCACTATATCTGAAAGGAAGCTCAGGACTCCTCTTCCTTCTTCTATCATCAGCTCTGGAGCATCCATCAAAGGACTATAAAATAGAAAACTCATCTGAAGGTGAAGAAGAAATAACCAAGTCATAAAAGATGCCTCCAAACATTCTGACAATGGAAGAGAACCTAGTTGACATGTATCAACTATCCCAAGAACTACTAGTAATCCATCTAAATGAGTGAGTTAAACCAGTCCAAACTATCTCACTACCCAGTTAGAATTATATCCCTCCAATATTACTAAGCCATGTCATCTGTAACAAATCCAACTAGTTCTCATGCTAATAAAGTATGTAACAATCGATATGTATCCTAACTTGGTAAGTTAAATGGGAGTCCCCCTCTCAGTCTGGGAATCAGCTAACGAAACACCAAAGTATTGTGGAGGTAAAAAATCAGAAGAGGATCTATATATCAGTATATAACGATCAGTCATCCGCAAAGGTGTAAACATAAATAGCCAAATCTAAGATCTAACTATCGAAGAAATTACTCTAGTTAATTAAACCAAAGAAGGAAAATGATGCTCTGTATAGTAACTTGGTAGCTCTAGACAGCTGAATGTGCCAGCAACATGTATATGTATCCATCAATAAAGGTAGTGCCAAGGAATCTCCACATTGCATTGAGCATGACCGTATGCAGCACAAATCTACCCTAGACTATGGAAAATATGTGTAAGAACTACAAAGGCTAGCTAGACTCTCCTCCCACTCGCTATTAAACTAGCCATTAAAAGAGTGTTGGATCAAAAAACTCTGCTTTGGCTAAGAAAAATAAAGTAACAGAGCCACGTAGCAATGAAAGACACCAAAAGCATATTATCTAAAATCCTTTAGCTGAAACAGGCTGCAATCTATATGCTGATCCTAGCTCAAAAAGATCCTCTTAAAACTACTCCATATCATATAATCTCTGGCTAAAAGGATAATAAATATGGCAAAATCTATATTAAGTACAGCTTGAAGTAATAAGCTCTCAATCCAAGTGTCCAAGTATATAACTACTTTACGACCATGACCACGACCCCTCTTCTTCCATTGACAGAGGTGGTAATAATGCCTCAAACTCTGGTAAAGCTGAGGTGAGTATACAAATTCTCCTCTCCTCTGCTGCCCAGTTAGTTGACGCTCAAATAAATCATAATATAAAGAAATACATTCCTCATATGGAATGCCTAGAACTGGTAGACTAAAAATAACATATATCTCTCAAAAAGTAATTATCATATATTTGGGTCCAACCCAATAAGTATTCGTAGAACTATCCATTATTCAGTAATACTCTAAAGAAGGAAGAAGATAAATAACTGTAATAAAAAGTGAGATATAAATGGCCTCAAACACTCTAGCTTATCTCAATATCTGTTGGTGTCTTCTGAGCATGTGTTGACCATATTTTTGTACGAGGTCACTAGGACCAATACATATCTTAGATCAACTTAGACCCTAGGATTTATCCAGTATAAACCAAAAATCCATACCAAAGTTCAAGGTTCAAAGGCATTGTCCTGAAAGCCTTTTCCAATGAATTTTCAAACATTTCAAACTCTAGTCAAATGACCCTTGATTCATGATCTATCAATTACATATTGATTAGGCATGTCTCTAGGATCTTCCCTCCAAATTTGAGCTTAATATGAGGCCTCTAACCCTAGAAACTAGATTGAAATCCAAAGGTCATAAAACCTTCAAATATTTTCATCCCATGCCACTGGACCTACTACTAATCGATTTTAACCATGGAGCCTTCTTCATGCCTTTCAATTACATCCAAGCCATTGATTATGATATGTTAAACATTAAATTGTATTTTGGTGGACTCACTTTGAGCCCTAGTTAACCAATGGACAAAATGACAAAAATGCCCCTTAAGAGCAATTTTGGAGTTTTCTCTAAACTCCAATATAACCGTTTTAAATAATAACTTGGAAACCCTTCCAATGAAATCTAATCATTATTAGGAGTGTATAGGACTCAAATCCAGACCCTGGTCGAACCTAGTTGACCAGGTCAACTCAAATAACCAAAATACCCCTTAAGGATATGAACAGTCATTTTGAGTCAAATGACATTATATTTGGATAGAACCACTTCCATTCAACTTCAAATGTCAACAAACTTGTTGAAACTAATCCCGGTCCCTGGGTCAACTAGGGTTGACCCAAATCCCTTTAAGGGTCAAATAGGTCTTTTTGACCCAAATGACCTTCCCAAATCTTGGGATCACCTCCAATAGACTCAAAATATCAAACTAAACCCATTGAGTTCAAACCCAAGTTCTAGGTGAACCTAGGTTGACCAAATAACCCTTTAAGGGTTAAATGGGTCAAATCAACCCATATGAGCAAATCAAACAATTTGAACCCTAAAATTTATTTTAAAATATATCTCAATCATGGTTCAAACATTTCCAAGTTTACTTTGGATCAAACCTTAGCTTGTTGACCAAGTCAACACAGTAAGAATTGGGTCAAACTTCCTTTCATATATATATATATATATATATATATATATATATATATATATATATATATATATATATATATATACATTCAAATCTTTTTAAATCTTAATTCTTTAATTTTTAAATCACACTTAAATTAAGCAAATCAACTCATAAAACTTTCCCCTATGCCACGTAAGCTTTTTGACTAGTTTAACTAGTCAAAGTATACAAAAAGGGTCAAAGTCCATACTTAAGTGGCTTTGCCACCTTGGAAAGTCAAAATATCCTAATAACTTCATATTTACCTACATTGGTGGCTGGCAGGGTTAGTTGGAAGCAGCTTGAAGTCTCTCGCTCTCTCTAGTCTAAGCTAAATAATCATTAGGAGGAATGGAATTATCTCACTCTTCACTCAAAGCTTTGGCCTCCACTCTGTATCATCCAAAACCTTCAATCACAGCATCCTCCTGCTCATGTTAAGGATAATTTAGCTTCCCCATCTATAAATAAGCCTTCTCTAGCCGTTGGAAAGGTTGTTTCAATCCTAAGGATCCAAATTTGAGAAGAAGAGAGAGAGAGGTAGAGAGAAAGGATAATTGTGTAGCAGAAGTAAATCCAGCCATCAAATGTTCTTGGACCCTTGAAGGAAGTTGTAGAGAATTAAAAGACCTTCCCAACAAGCCCAAGATCATCCAAATACGTCCACTGAATTGTAAGATATCTTAACTTTTCTCTAAAACTACAATTTGAAACTGTAGACAATCTACGGCACATAAAGCCTCCAAACTTCAGATGTTGGAAGATTAGACTACCATGAGTCTATGTTTCAAATTTTATCAAATTTGGATGAGTATTTTGAAACTTATGGCTAATTGAAGTTTCAATTCAATTTTGAACTATGCGATTGGACAGCTCACAGAGCACTAGACAGCATGTTTCGTCTGAAGATCCAAACAGTAAAACCAGTCCCAAACTGTGGGTGATGATGTGGCGTGCTGTGCTCCTAACACGCCTCCTGCTACTTAATTTTAGTCAAATTGAATTAAAAATGCAAATTAAGTTGCAGAACTTCCAAAATTCATAGATAATTCCTTTTTTCACTAAAATTAGTGTTTTTGGGCTTGTTGGAAAGGAAATTTTATGTACTATTTATTAAAATTAAAATTAAAGTGTTTTGACCTATGGATTGGGACATATTTTAATTTATTTGAAATGACTTTTTTTATTTTCTCATAATCTAGGGATCAAACTGATCTCAAATTTTGGTGAAATCTTTTTGGGTATCTTAGGCATGTATTGTAAATATTTTAGGGTTAGATACCCACTAAATTGCTGTGATGTGAATTTTTAAAATAATAGGTTCATTTTGAACCCAAAATTTTGAAAATTCATAACTCTTCAAAATGTTAAAACTAGGTTATCTGATTGCTGTGGTGTGTTTGCATATGTCTTAAGGTTAGGTGACCAAAATTTCAAACTCATTTGAACACTAGAGACACCTAGGAAAAATAATTAAGGTAAAGGTCTAACTAATTTAGAAAAAATATAAGAAATTGTACACACACCCAATATGGGTAAAACTTTAGAACATTAAGCTTATTGTCATTTTATACCTTAAGTCCAAATTTTACTGAATTTAGAGGTCATTAGGTCAGAAAATTAGGCTAATCAAAACTTAGCCCTTTCTAGGACCTAAAAAATAAAAAAATTATAATAAATCAAAATTAAATCAAAAAATTATAATTAATAGAACAAACTGATAAAAATTTATTCCTCTATTTAGAAAAAATAAAAGCCCTATTAGTGGACTTGTATTTTAATTTTAATTGAAGTTTAGTGAAAATTAATAATTAATTATATAAAATATATAAAAAAATAAAAAATTGTTAAATAAATTCTAAACACTTGAAAACACTCCCATGGGTTATCTATGACCTTTGGGAGTGATTTTATGTAATTTCGAATAAGTTTGGATCAAAATAATCAAAACCTCCACAATTAAGCAATTTAAAAAATCTATTAATTAACCAAATGTTGAAAAATTATAATTAATTCAAATTAAATCAAAAAATTTCAAATAATATATCAAATTAACCAAAATTCAATCCTTAATCAAAGAAAATTAAAATCACTTTAATTTGACTTTAAATTTGAGGATAATAAAATTTTAAGTAAAAATTATTATTTAATTAATTTAATTAATTAAAAATAATTAAAAAATCCATCAAATTCCCAAACAATTGGAAATTTCTCCTTCGGTCATTCCTGACCTTTGGAGTTGATTCCAAGGAGTTGGGAGTTCATTTGGAGCAAAATCATTAAAAGGCCCTTAATTAAACAAATTAAACAATTCAAATAAATATAAAAACTTTAAAAAATCATAATTAATCGTACAAAACACCAAATTAAGCAAACTAAAATGCATAGTACTCCATGTAAGTTCTAAGATTTATTAAAAATATCAAATCATCAAAAATCACTTAAAATAAAAGAGTCAACTTTTTGGTCAACTTTAGTTCAAATTTCAATTGAAACTTCAAACCTTCATAACTAAATATAGAAAAATCTAAATCCAGCAAGCTTACAATCTAACTAATCATCTTAAGGTCTAATATTTTATAAAAATACTAACTTTTCAAAATTTAAGCTTAATCAAAATGTCAAGTTTTGACCCCTTAATTAAATGATTAAAATAATCTAGAAAATTTTAAAATTTGATAATTATTCCCAAATTCTAGAAAATATTGTGTTAATATTTTAATCACTTAACTAACACTTTAATACATAACAATCACTCCAAAGATGATGTTTTAAGGCTATAATACTCCAGGCTGCAGGGCTACATGTCCTGAGGAGGCTTTGTTCCTCGAGCCTGGTGGCCCAATACCATGAATGGATTTAATGGAGTGTTAAAACTTAAAATTAATTAATTATTAATTATCCAATCAAATTTAAAATCATTAATCTAATTATATCAACCAAGTTTTTAGGATAGACTACTCTGTGCTGCTAGGCTACATGTCCTAAGGAGGCTGTATTCCTTGAGTCTGGTGGCACAATGCCACGAACTGGTTGATAGTAAACTTAAATTAATTCGAACTATTGAAATCAACAACTAATCCAATTATTAAAATAAGTCCTAAGGAAGCTTTGTTCATTTAATTAATTAACAACAAAAATGCATTTTAAAAATAAACTTTAACATATTAATATTTAAACTTTAACCAAATTTCCCCTTCAAACTTCAACAAACCTAGACCTTAGACAACTTAAACTAATTACCCAATATAAGACACATATGAACCACACATCTTGCTACACACATTTTGAGCTTTCACTGCATGCTGGTTGTTAATATTACTATGATTATTTATTTAATTTATTTCCTCTATGATGTGATTGATTTATGTTAGATTTACCCTTAGGATATGGGCGATTTAAATGCTAATATAATCTTATGCAGGTGACTATGCTCATATAGGGCATTAAAATTAAAGGGGGCAAAGTTAAATTTAAATTAATCAAATTCTTGCAGGTACTCCAAAATGGTAAGTCCCCCCTTAAAAATAAAAAGAGCATAGCCAAGTGTGGCTGGTTTGAGCATTCTTAATTTTATATATTAACTACCTGGGATGTTAAATTAACTGTTGATTTATTAGATAATCCTGCAAGTTGTTGAGTACAAATTTTATATTTTCATTCAATGTAATTTGATTATATTTGCATTGTAATTTTAAGTGCTTTGAGAATATGATAACATCCAATTTGGGATCCAAAGATGAAGGGACATCCCTTAGGGGAGAATCTCTCTCCATTTAGAGATCCAAATTAGGATGATCTTAAAACATCCAAAGAGGAAAGATAACACCCTTCTGAGTGGGAGTTTCTTTTCATTTGGATATCCAGAACCAACGATCCAAAGAGCCCCAAAGAAGGATGAAGAAGTGGTTAACAAGAGACCTATTCTCAAAGTCACTTGAGTCTTAGGAGTAGAATTCGGGTTATTGTCAGTAGTACCCAGCCACTTTACTTTCTACAGACCCTAGGTTATAATATTAAAAGGCATTTTCCTATGGACATTAAATTTTAATTGATTTGTTTATTAATGTTAATTATTTAATGTTGATCATGATACATAATTGCATGCTTTTAATAGTTTTTTTTTTTGCGATCTTGCATGTCAATTTTTTTTTAACCTTGATCGATTAGAGGCCCGTGAGGGAACGTTAAAATTATTTTACATAAATAAAATTAAAATTTTTAAGTTCACATAGAAATCTAACATTATAAGAAGTAAGCCTGGGTCCATCAGGGGTTCTCATAACATATTTGTTATATTATTCTTTTCTTTTGTTAGGCACCTCCCCACCTGCGGGTTCTGGCAGACCACCTGACCTATGAGGGTGTAGATCTGTTAAGAGGAATCTATATATTTTAGGGAAAACCTTATTTTTAAGCCACTTTAAAATTACTTCATATTTGATTTAAGCATTTGTTAAGTCAACTTACATGCATTGCATTAGTTACAAATTAAATTGAGTTTAAAACTTAAATTATATTTACTTTAAGTTTCATAATACCCTACATATGTCAAAGGGCCAATTAAGGACTTTTCTAGATGTCAGGCCTATTCTCAAAACTTAACTTAATCAAATGTCCCTACCACTCTAACAAAAAAGACTAGACTCATAGTTTTGAAGCGCTTAGGTGGTTAGCTAGCTCCCCAATCTAGGCAGGGGTAAGTCCAGATCCTACATTGCATTAGCTAGGTTCGAGTGACTAATTTTCAGTCCCCAATTTAGACTTAGGTTCTGAGGCAGGCTCAGGCTATAAGACCTCAACCTTCGGGAATACAATCCCAATTTTCTAATAAAATTGACAATTCAAACTAAAATCTCTTTCAATTTAAATTTAAGCCTAACACTAAGAATAGGCTGGTATATTTCTGAAATACTTCAAAATTCAAAAGCACCTCCTACCATTTCTCCCTTGACCTCCAGAAATAAGTGCTCTCCTTGATCCAATTCTAGTTGAATTTTTAACCTCATCTCCTTGAAATCAAACTTTAAAATCTTAAAATAAAATTTCTACCGTTATTTTAATTGAGAGTATTCATAAAAGATTTCAGTTTCCTATGATATAATTAACTATGAGGGCTTGCACTCGTATGAGATTTAGAAAAACCTAGATCAAATTTTAAAACCAAATCAATTTTTTAAAACTCTAATTAATTATTATTAGGAAAATTTAAGTCAAAATCAACGATCATTATCTTCATTTTCAAACAATCAATAATGCATGATATCTTCTTCCCTCGGGAAGATATATCAATTATAGTTGTAACTTTAATTATGAAATTAATGATAACTTATCTAAATTATCATAGTGAAATACCTGAGTGAATAATTATTTTGACTCATCGGGGTTATATATAGTTCTTGTTGCAATCCAGGATCCCTAGCACTTGATTTGATGATGACAAATAATATTGACTGAATTAATATGTTCTTCCTTGGAAAATATAAATGTTTATTTTGTCTATAAGTACTAGCTTTTTAGGTAAGATATACACTGCTCAAGACTAATGAAGATTCAAGATTGGGTAGAATAGGATGTAAAAGAATTTGTATTTTATTTTCTTTAATTTTTATTTGTTGAGTCTGTCACAAAAGAGTGTATGCAAATGGGGTGACCATGCATACATACACAGGGGGAGAGTTTCCTTTTTTTTAAGTTAAAATATTTTTTAAAAAGATAATCGTACTTTATGATTTTTAATCGAACTATACGATATGCCATTAAAATTTAGGCTTAACGGTTAATTCTGACTGATTAGTTGTGAACTGATCGTACTGTATGATCATGATCATACTGTATGATTTATTTCAATCTAAAAATCCTAGCTGCCAGCATAGTTTAGGTAAGATTTTAAATTTGATTTTTTTGAACTAATCGTACTGCATGATTCTAATCATACTATACGATCATTTGAAATCTTGCCAAAATTTTCTCCCAAAATTAGGCAATTAAATCTTGGTTTCTAAATTACTGTCTTTCGTACTGTATGATATGAATCATACTGTATAATGTATAGAGACAATTTTTGTCGTCCCATTAATCATACCAGACGAAACCATGGTTTTTTAAACTATTCTTCCCGGACGATATTTATATCGCACAGGACAATGATCTAAATTAAACTATTCATACTGTATGAATGGTACAATATGGGATGATGTACAGAGAAGAATTCGGTCATCCCGTACGAACAGTTAAAAATAAAATGATCGTCTAGTGCGTCTCCTAATCGTACTTACGATGTTCATAAAATTTGTGAACTATTCATTTTCCTTCGTACTAAATGGAATTGATTTTGAACTGATCGTACTGTACGATATTGGATCGTACTGTATGAACAACATCATCCAAATTGAATCATTATGGTTTTCTGAAGCCTAGTTTAAAAAGGATTTTTTCTTATTCAGAGTTATTATTGTTCTGATTTATGCTGTGTGAAAGAAAGGAGCATGATAGAGGAAGGAACTCTTATGAGGGAGCTTTTGAAGAGATCTAGGGTTTATGAGAGGAAGGAGAAGGTGAGCTTGAGCATGAGAGAGAAGGAGTGTGAGGGGATCACACAATTGCTCCAAGCTAGCTGCACGCTTGCTTCCCCTATGGCGTTGGTCAGTCTTATGGAAGCTCTCTAGGGAGAGAGGCTTCAAGGTCAACGTCCTTGAGGTACTCTGCCTTCTCCAGGAAGGAGAAAAAGGAGAAGGTTTGCTACCATCACCAGGAGAGTGACATAGCATCTGGCACTCCGCCACATCGCGGAAGGTGAAAGTGAGTCTTGTAAAAGATTCTCCGCCTTGCTGTGGGAGCAGAAGGAGAGTCAACTTTTAGTAGTGCAACTCTCGGAGTGGAGGACTCTGGTGCGTGGACGTAGGTCAAGTGACTGAACCACTATAAAAATTTTTGGTGTGCTTTACCATTTTTCTTGCATTTTATTTTTCGTGCATTTATTTACTTTGTTAACTACTTGGTGAAAAATCTAGTTTTAGTTTTTATTGTGAGATTTGCAATTATATCACCACTATCATAATTGTGAATGAATCATTAGCTTTCGCATTTGACTATTTAATTTATTATTTTAAAAAATCCATAAAAACTAGAACTCTTGTTTAGGATTCATTTTTAAAATACCAATTCACCCCCCCCCCTCTCAGCACACATCAAACTTTCAAGTGGTATTAGAGCGGGGTTTCAAAATAGTATTTTAGAAAACCTAGAAACATATGATCCATGGCACAGTTTTGTAAACGTAATACTACAGAGGGTTATTCAAAAACCTGTCCACCCTTATTTGATAATATACTATTTGACTTTTGATGAATTCGCATGTCTACATTTTTATAATCTATAGACTATCACATATGGATGTTGGTTCAAGAAGGTTACTCTACACCTTTTTATCTTATGAACGGCATTAAAACTGATCTATCATTTAATGAATAGAGTAATGAGGATATGGAACTCGCATAATTAAATGCAAAATGCTTAAATTATTTCTTTTGCGCATTGAAATTAGAAGATTATATGCGAGTGTCTACTTGTAGTATCATATACGAAGGAACCAGTGAGGTTAAATAGTCTAGGCTAAAAATACTACTACATGATTATGAACTCTTTCACATAAAACCTAGCAAGACTGTATCTAAAATGTATACTAGATTCACCCAGATAGTGACATCCTTATATGCTTTAGGAAGAGAGTTATCTAATTCTAAAAAAGTTAATAAAATATTTAGATGTTTTACCTAGCTCTTATGATGCAAAAATAACTACAATAACTGAGTCCAAAGATTTAAATGTTTATTCAATTAACAATTTGCTTGGGTCGCTCATTGCCTATGAGCAAGGAGTGAGTCAAAGGCAAAGTGATGCCGGAGAAAAGAAGGAGCGAACTGTGGCTCTAAAAGTGAACAATTCAGAATGTGATAGTTCCGCAGTGGAGGAAGATTACGACATAGCCTTGATGACTCATCAGTTCAAGAAATTTCTGAAAAGAAAGCAATGACGTCATCAAAATAACTGGAACAAAGGTAAAAGCTTAAAGAATACTAAAGTTACATCTGACATAATTTGCTTTGAGTGCAGGAAACCATGTCATCTCCGAGATGATTTCCCCAACATAAAGACTCGTCAAACCAAGGAGAAGGGCGAGAAAAAGCCAAAATACAAGAAGGGCAAAATAAAGACACAAAAAGCTTTTTAGGGCGACTCTACTTCAGAATCGTCAGAAGGAAGCAGAGGAGGAGGTAACAAATTTATGTCTTATGACTAACGATAACCTTGATCAATCAGATCAAGATGAGGTATATCAACTCTTTTAAGATGAATTGTTAGTTATTTTTGAAAAGATTCATAACTTGTATAGAAATTTAAAGAAAATGCATGTTAGTCTTAACACTGATCTTAATACTTTATAAAAAAAGCATGCTAATTTAGCTAAAGAATTTTTTGAATTAGATAGAGATCAGATGTCCCTACTTGATGAATTTGATACATTAAACAAGAAGCATTTTGAATTAATAGTTACATATGACTCCTTGAAATCATCACATGTTGAACTAGAAAAAGCATTTAAGGAAATAGAAGAACTTTCATGTCAACTAGATAGCAATGAGCATGTATTGAAACTAAAAGTATCAAGCTACAAAAGTGCAAATGAATACTAAAAAGAAAAAGTAAAAGCATTAGAAAATAATAAACCAATACCCACACTTATCCAATGGTATAACCCCTCAACATTGGATGAATCACACAAACCTAGGAAGAGGCACCATCACTCACACAGGTTAGTGCACGTATTTCCCGGTGTTCGGTGTTACTCTTGTGGCATGCTAGGTCACATAGCCCGCACTTACAGAATTCACTATAGGGCACATCTAGTATGGAGACCTAAGCTGCATTCATCACAGCATAACATGCATACATCTCATTCATTCAAGTGTCAAGAGGAACCCAAACTCACTTGGGTTCCCAAAACTAATCTTTGATTGACATTGTAGGGATGCTCTAAAAAAAACCTAGTGAGAGTATGTGGTACCTGGATAGTGGCTACTGGAGACATATGACTGGAGACGTGAAGCAGTTCATGACATTGGAGGCCAAGTTAGGAGGTAAGGTGACTTTAGGAGACAAGACCACCAGGAAAGTGGTGGGCTCAGGTATCATTAAAAATTTTAAAAATTTTGTAATTGAAAATATTCTTTTAGTTGATGGTTTAAAGCACAATCTATTAAGTATTAGTCAACTATGTGATAAGGGTTTTGACATAAAGTTTCTTTCTAATAAATGCATGATTAGCTTAAATGATAAACTTGTATTAGAAGGAAAATGGATAAATAATGTATATATGTTAGACATAAATTGCTTTGAAAACTCAAATCCTTTATGTTTGAAAATAATAGCTGATGACTCTTAGCTATGGCATAGGAGACTATGCCATGCTAACATGAAAATACTTAAGAATATCACTCAGAAAGACCTAGTTAGAGGAATACCTAAGTTAAACTTCACTAAGGGCCACCTATGTGATGCCTGCAAACTAGGAAAATAAATGAAATCATCGTTCCATTCAATTAAGGATATCAACACCACTAGGCCACCAAAAATTCTTCACATGGACCTATTTGGAGGGAAATCTTATGGATTTATAATAGTGGATGACTACTCTAGGTTTACTTGGGTAAAATTTTTAGCACATAAGAATGAGTTATTTGAAGAGTTTAGAATCTTCTCCACTTGGATTCAAAGAAAATTAGGATGTGAATTCTCAACAATCCATAGTGAACATGGTGGAGAATTTGAGAATGATAAGTTTGAATCATTCTATCAAGAGATAGGAATAGAACATAACTTTTCTGCCCCTAGGACCCCTCAACAAAATGGAATAGCTGAGAGAAAGAATAGAATCTTGGTTGAAGCTACTAGGGCAATGTTAGCTGAATACACTCTTCTTAGATATTTTTGGGCAGAAGCATTAAATGCTGCTTGTTATGTTTTAAATAGGGTAAATGTTAAACCCAAACTTAATAAGACACCCTATGAACTGCTTAAGGGTAGGACACCTAATCTTTCCCACTTACATATTTTTTGATGCAAATACTTTATCTTGATTAATAGTAAGTCACCCTTAGGAAAATTTGAACCTAAATCTGATGAAGGCGTCTTCTTAGGCTATTCATCCGTAGGTAATGCCTATATAATCTTCAATAAGAGGACCCTTATAGTAGAAGAATCTACCCATGTCGTATTTGATGAATCAAATAAAACCTCTGAACCTAATCCTGAAGAAGAAGAAGTCGAGGTCATTCAGGGGGTAGAAACCATTGCCATAGAAGATATAGTAGAACCTTAGGAGAAATTGCCTAGAGATTAGAGATATTCTTCTAGTCATCCTAGAGAATTGATCCTAGGAGATCCATCAGAAGGTGTAAAAACTAGGCATGGACTTAGGAAGAAAGTTAGTCATTCTGTATTTATCTCCATGATTGAACCCACCAATATAGATCAAGCCTTAGGAGATAAATTCTGGATCCTAGCAATGCAAGAAGAGCTTATGGGAATTAGTCAAGAGACCTAAAGAACAAAGTGCGGTTGTAATGAAGTGGGTCTTTAAAAATAAGATGAATGACTCCAGAATAGCAGTGAGAAATAAGGCCAGATTAGTAGCAAAGGGGTATAACCAAATTGAGAGAATAGATTTTGAGGAAATCTTTTCCCCAGTAGCTAGACTAGAAGCCATAAGAGTACTCTTAGCCTTTGCTTGCTTCAAGGGTTTCAAATTATATCAAATGGATGTTAAAAGTGCTTTCCTAAATGGGGTAATCAAAGAATATATTTATGTTGAACAACCCCCCGGATTTGAAAACTCATAATTTTCAAATCATGTGTTTAAATTACTAAAGCCACTATATGGGTTAAAGGAAGCACCCAGAGCCTGGTATGAAAGACTTAGCACATTCCTACTAGATAGAGTCTTTGTTAAGGGAAGTGTGGACACCACACTCTTCTTAAAAAAGGTAGGAGATGATATACTCATTGTTCAGATTTATGTAGATGACATCTTATTTGGATCTTCAGAGAAAACCTTATGCGATGAATTTTCAAAAATAATGAGTGACGAGTTTGAAATAAGTGTGATGGGAGAACTTAATTAATTCCTTAGATTTAGTGTAAAATAGATGGAAGATGGAACATTCCTTAGCCAATCTAAGTACATCAAGGACATTCTAAAAAGTTATGAAATGGACAATACTAAGGCCATGAATACTCCTATGAGTTCTGCCATTCAGTTAGAAAAAGATCCAAATAAAAAGTCAGTAGACTAGAAGAAGTATAGGGGAATAATTGGATCACTTCTCTATTTAACTGTCAGCAGACTTGATATAATATTTAGTGTATGTCTCTGTACTCGATTTCAAGCTGACCCAAAAGAATCCCACATGACTGCTGTCAAGAGAATCCTTAGATATCTACTAGGCACCTTAAACTTGGAATTTGGTATCCTAGACACAACGCTACATTTGAAATCTTAGGGTATTCCGATTCTGATTTTATAGGATGTAGGGTTGGTAGAAAAAGCTCCTCTGGTACCTATCAATTTATAGGACAATCCTTAGTTTCATGGTCTAGTAGAAAATAAAATTTGGTAGCCCTTTCAACAGTTGAAGAAGAATATATAGTGGTAGGAAGCTGTGTTTCTCAAGTTTTATGGTTAAAACAACAGCTTTTAGATCTTGGACTACCTGTAGGAACCATCCCAATAATGTACGACAACACTAGTGTAATCTGTAAGTCTAAAAATCTAATTCAGCACTCACGAACAAAGCATATAGATATTAAGCATCACTTCATAAGAGATCATGTAGCCAAGGGAGATATTGAACTACACCATATTGCTACTAGAGATCAACTGGCTGACATATTCACAAAACCACTAGCTTATGACACCTTTAGCACCTTGAGGATAAAGTGGGTATCATAGACATTCATGCTTAATTAAAAAAAACCCATGTATTTGTACTTCTTTTTGTGTTTTTTAAATAAAAAAGGGGGATTTCCTGATCATATCACACTCATCTTAGTAACACCAAAATCTTGATTTTTTATGCATATCATACTGTATGATACACTATCACACTGTACGATCATTTCTAATACACAAATCACAGCTTTTAATTCCATCAATGGTTTAGATATGTTGCAAATCTAGATTCAGTAAGTATAATTTTGATGATGATAAATATGTCTGTGTTCTGTTTTACTTGGCTAGCCATTTCAAGGACAAAAGATCAAATATAATCCAAGCCAACTCAAGATCGGGTTCGCATGTGTTTAATTATAATTTTTCCATTTCTTGAGTCAAATGTAATGTAATTGATCCCCTAGCTAAGTAACCTTACACACACACACTCAGGGGGAGAGTTTTAGTGAATTAGAGTTTTCGTTCATTTTTTATTCTGATCATCCTGGATGATATTCACATCATCATAGACGATCTAGTGAAAATAGAAACCCTAATTAGGGTGACCAAGTTAAGATGGTTTGATTAAGCATATCGTCCTGGATGATACACATATCGTACAAGATGATAGGCTCAAATCAAAAATTCTCAACTGCTAGAACAAGTTAGGCAAGTTTTTATTTTTAGAGATTTGGTCTGATCATTCTGGATGATATGTGTATCATCATGGATGATCCATTACAATCATGCCTAAGTTAGTCTGGTAATTAAGGAAAGCAATTAATGTCTAATTGATATGATCATATCATCCCGGATGATCGCAATATCATACGGGACGATACATGTAAAATCCTAACCGTCCAGAGCAATTCTGCTGGCTGAACAGAACAATCCTCTATATGATATGCCTATTTTTGAACTAATCATACAGGACGATAGAAATATCATCCTGGACGATTAAGTCTTTTTAAATCGTACAACACATTTTGTGCAGTCCGATCAGCACGATGCTCAAGATTATTTTGGCTATTTTGAACTAATCGTACAGGATGATAGACATATCGTCCCGGACGATCAAGTTATTATGAGATCGTCTAGCATAAGTTGCCCTGGAAAAATAGAACAATTCTTTGGATGAAATTCCTGATTTACACAAATCATCCCAGACAATCGTAGAATCGTATGGGATGATATGAACAAACTTTTCTTCTAATTATCCAGAAAAACCAGATCGTCCAAGCTGAAATATAATTTTTTACACTGATCGTACAAGACGATCCATCGATCATCCTTGACGATATGTGATGACCAGTTGAGATTTAGGGCAATTTTTGAGCCCTCCTTTAAAAGATCTATTTTTATCAACAAGAAAAATCTTTTGCATCTTTCCTTTATAGAGAAAACCTTGAGAGAGAGAGAGAGAGAGAGAGAGCTTGGGAGAGAGAGAGAGTCTTATGAGGGGGAAATTTTGAGGGATTAGCAAATGTTGCTCCAAGAAAGGATCTGAGTCATCTTCTCCGTTCGTCGTCTCTTATCTAATCGGTGTCTCTGTGGGAGGATTATTCGCATGAAGATCCGGGTTCTCTACTTGCTTCAAGAGGAAGCGAAAGGAGTCTTGGTTCTCTGCCTGCTTCAAGAGGAAGCGAAAGGAGTCTAGGTTCTCTGTCTGCTTCAGGAGGAAGCAAAAGGAGTTCAGGTTCTCTGCCTCACCGTGTTGGTGGAAAGAAGTTTTTATACAGGCTTCTCCGCCTTGCTGTGGGAGCAGAAGGAGAGTCACTTAGTGTTACTGCAATACCCAGAGGGGAGGCTCTGGGGAGTGGACGTAGGTTAAGTTGACCGAACCACTATAAAATCAGGTGTGTCCTTTCTGATTAATTTCTGCACTTTATTTTTTTGTTATTATTTGCTTGGGTGAAATCTGTGATTGATCTTTTCATTACTATATTTACTTGTTTCCACTACAAATTATCAAAAGATCTTTCCTGTTGCTCATGAATTTTAAAACTACCTATTCACCCCCCTCTTGGTTAGCCTCGAGACTTGTTCATAAGGGCTTAACGTTCCTAACGAACTTTCAAGTGGTATCAGAGCATACCCACTTGACTTTCAGTGGTATCAAACCGGGATTCAAAAATTAAGTTTAAAAACTTTTGAATTTTGATCCATGGCTAACTTCGGTAATCGTAATACTGCTGAAGGTTATTTAATTACATGTCCACCATTATTTGATAACATACCTTTTAATTTTTGGAAAACTCGCATGTCCACTTTTCTTAAATCTATAGATTATAGCATGTGGATGCTTGTTAAGGATGGTTATGAAGCTCCTTTTAGAATGGTTAACAATGTTAAAATTGAACTTCCTTTCACTGAATGGACTTTTCATGATCGGGACTTAGCCCAACTGAATGCCAAATGTTTGAACTATTTTTTCTGTGCCTTAAAATCTGAGGATTACATGCGTGTCTCTACTAGTACAACTGGTAAAGAAATTTGGGATAGATTGTTCATCACTTACAAAGGTACATCTGAAGTCAAACAGTCTAAGTTAAACATATTGCTTCATGATTATAAACTTTTTCACATGAAACCTAGTGAGTCTATATCTGAAATATATACTAAGTTTATACAGATTGTAACATCCCTACATGCCTTAGGAAGAGAACTAACCAACTATGAAAAAGTCAATAAAATCTTGAGATGCTTGCCCTCTTCCTATAATGCAAAAATAACTGCGATCACTAAATCTAAGGATTTGAATGCCTATTCTATTGATAACCTACTTGGATCACTCATTACTTATGAGCAAGGGGTAAACCAAAGATAGCTTGATGCAGGTGAGAAAAAGAAGGAGAAAACTATGGCGCTGAAGGCCAACGATACTGACACTAACTCTTTCGGGTCTGATAGCGATGATGTTGCCTTAATTACTAGGCAATTCAAAAACTTTCTAAGGAAGAAACATAAGAACTTTGAGAAGTGGAACAAAGGTAAGGGTAGTAAAAATTTTAAATGTTCATCTGATACTGTCTGCTTTGAATGCAAGAAGCCTGGACACATAAACGAAGATTGTTCTATACTTAAAGCTCACCCAAGAAAGGAAAAGGGTGAGGAGAAACCCAAGTTCAGGAAGGATAAGAAGCGGATTCAAAAGGCGTTATGGGTAGATTCTACATCCGACTCCTCTGAGATTGAAGCTGAGGAGGAGACTACAAATTTGTGTATGATGGCTGATGATCATCCTGATCAAGAAGAGGTATGTGAGCTTACTTATGATAAATTGCTAGAAGTTTCTGAGAAAATTCATTCATCTTATAGAAAACTTAAGAAATTGCATGCTAGTCTGAAAATTGGATTTCTTAACTTTGCAAAAAGAGCGTGATGTTGTGGTTAAAGATCATTCTACACTTGATAGCAATCACATGTCTTTACTTGATGAATTTAATGAATTGAACAAAAAGCATTCTAATTTAATTATTGAGCTTGATTTATTAAAAATATCGTATGTTGAATTAAAAGTTGTATTTAAAGAATTAGAAACTCATGCATCTGATTTAGATAGTAGTAAACATCATCTAAAATTTGAAATTACAAGTCTGAAGAAAGAGAATGAATTTTTGAGTGTTAAAATTAGTGCTTTTGAGAAAAATGTAAGATCTCCTACTTTTTTACAGTTTTATGCACCTCCACCTTTTGAAAAATCTGTATTAAAATCATCAAAGTATGTTTCATTCAAATCTAGGAAGAGGCACTATCACTCTTATAGATTAGTTAACCCTTTGTCTGGAGTTAGATATTTTTCTTGTGGCATGTTAGGACACATCTCCCACACCTGTACTATTCACCGTACTACACATTGGGTGTGGAGGCCTAAATTGCATGTTTCACAGCACAACACACATGCATTATATTCTTCTTTTCATGAGAAGGAACCCAAACTTATTTGGGTTTGTAAATCTGACATTTAATAATTTTATAGGTGTGCTCTCACATAGGACCTCGTGAGAGCATGTGGTACCTCGACAGCGGATGCTCAAGACATATGACTGGAGATGCAAATCAATTCATTTCGCCAGAGGTGATGTTACACTTGGAGATGACACCACCATGAGGGTGATAGGCACATATATAATTAGTGATTCAAAGAATTTCATTATTGATAATATTCTGCTTGTTGATTGACTAAAACACAACTTGCTGAGCATTAGTTAACTCTGTGACAAAGGATACAGCATCAAAATTCTGCCCACTTGCTGCATTATAAGCTTAAATGGGACAAAGGATCAATAATGTCTACATATTGGATGTAAGTTGCTTTAAAGCTGATGTTTCAATTTGCTTAAAAACTGCTACTGATAAGTCTTGGTTGTGGCATAGGAGATTATGTCATGCCAATATGAAAACCCTTAGGAGAGTCCTCCAAAAGGACTTAGTTAGAGGTGTCCCCAAGCTTAAGTTTACTAAGGACCACCTGTGTGATGCCTGTCAATTAGGGAAGCAAGTCTAGTTCTCCTTCCACTCCATTAAGGACATCAGCACCTTTAGGCCTTTAGAAGCCCTTCACATGGATCTCTTTGGACCCATTAGCACTTCCAGCTTAGGGGTAAAAGTATATGGATTTGTGATTGTTGATGATTACTTGAGGTTCACTTGGATTAAATTCTGTCACATAAATCTGAGTCATTTGATGAATTTAAATCCTTCTCCACTTTGATTCAAAGGAAGTTATACTGTGAGATCTTGACTATTCATAGTGATCATGGTGGGGAGTTTGAAAATGAGTAATTTAGAATTTTTTGTGAGGAACAAGGGATTAATCACAATTTTTTAGCTCCTAGGACGCCTCAACAGAATGGGGTAATCGAAAGGAAGAACGGGACCTTGGTAGAAGCCGCTAGAGCCATGCTTGCTGAGTTTTTACTTCAAAAATACTTTTAGGTTGAAGCGATGAACACTGCCTGTTATGTGCTGAATATGGTGAATTTTAGATCCAAACTGAATAAGACACCCTATGAGATCATTAAGGGTAGAACTCCAAACCTGTCCCACCTTCATGTCTTTGGATGTAAGGTTTTCATTCTGAATAATGGGAAATCATCCTTAAGTAAATTTGACCCAAAATCTGATGAAGGAGTGTTCTTAGGCTATTCTAGTGTAGGGAAATCCTTTAGGGTGTTTAATAAAAGGACTTTGGTAGTGGAGGAGACAACTCATGTGGTGTTTGATGAATTTGATCCTAAGGAGACTAGAGTTGAGGAAGAAGAAGATGTAGGAGAGATTACCCAAGGAGTTGAAAATGTAAATCTGGAGGAAAGGGTAGAACGTCAAAACACATTGTCTAGAGATTGGAGATATTCTTCAAGTCATCCTAAAGAATTGATCTTAGGTGACCCTTCTGAAGGTGTTAGAACTAGGCATGGACTTAGGAAGGAAGTAAACCGTTCTGCCTTTATCTCAATGACTGAACCCACCAACATAAATTAAGCCCTTTCTGATGAGTTATGTATCTTAGCTATGCAAGAGGAATTGAATCAATTTGTAAGGAACAATATTTGGGAGTTAGTAGAAAGACTAAGGAATCAATATGTAGTGGGAACCAAGTGGATCTTTAAGAATAAGATGAATGATTCTGGTGTGGTGGTTAGGAATAAGGAAAGATTGGTGGCTAAGGGGTACAATCAAATTCAAGGGATTGATTTTGAGGTGACATTTGCCCCTATAGCTAGATTGAAAGCCATTAGAGTGCTACTAGCTTTTGCCTGATATAAAGGATTTAAGTTATTTCAAATGGATATCAAAAGTGCCTTTTTGAATAAGATAATAAAAGAGGATATTTTTGTAGAACAACCCCTAGTTTTTGAGAGTTCTTAATATCCAAATCATATTTACAAATTAAAAAAGGCCAAATATGGATTGAAATAGGCACTCAGAGCTTGGTATGAGAGGCTTAACACATTCCTATTAGAAAGAGAGTTTGTTAAGGGGAGCATAGACGCCACCCTTTTTCTGAAGTGAGTAGGGGATGATTTACTCATTTTCCAGATCTATGTTGATGAGATACTTTTTGGTTCTTCTGATAAAAAATTATGTGATGGTTTTTCTAAGACAATGAGTAAGGAGTTTGAGATGAGTATGATGGGAGAATTATCCTACTTTTTGGGATTTAGCATAAGGCAAATAGATGATGGAACCTTTCTCAATCAATCTAAATACACTAAGGATATTTTGAAGAAATATGAAATGGACAAAGCCAAGCCAATCAATACTCCCATGAGTACCACTGTTCAGTTAGATAAGGATTCAAATGGAAAATCTGTTAATCAGAAGAAGTTTAGGGGAATAATTGGATCACTACTTTACCTAACTGCTAGCCGACCTGATATTATGTTTAGTTTCTATCTTTATGTTAGGTTTCAAGCTGATTCTAAAGAGTCCCACTTGACTGCTGTTAAGAGAATTCTTATATATCTTTTAGGGACCCCAAACCTAGGAATCTGGTACCCTAGGCACAACACTTCTTTTGAGATTATTGGATATTCTGATTCTGACTTCATTGGGTGTAGGGTGGATAGAAAGAGCACTTCTAAAACTTGCCAGTTTATAGGACAATCTTTAGTCTTCTGGTCTAGTAGAAAATAGAACTTAGTTGCACTTTCCACTGCTGAAGCTGAGTACATTACCTTAGGAAGTTGTGTGGCCCAAGTCCTTTGGTTGAAGCAACATGTTTTGGATTTAAGATTACCTGTTGGCAAAATTTTAGTTCTGTGTGATAATACTAGTGCCATCTGCATTTCTAAGAATCCAATCCAATATTCTAGAACCAAACACATTGATATAAGGCATCACTTCATTAGAGATCATATTATAAAAGGGGACATTGAGCTACATCATGTAACAACTGAAAATCAACTGGACGACATATTTACTAAACCACTGACCTTTGGCTGATTCAGCATTTTGAGGACCAGACTGGGTATGATTGATATAAATGCATGATTCTGATGACTCATGATTTCTAAGTTTGATTGTTTTCTTTTGGTTCTGTTAGTCTTTTGATTTGATTATCTGTTTCTTGTTTTATTTTTACTCACTGTTGATTTCTTTTTATTGTTTGTTGTTGTTATTTTTTTTTATTTGAGTATTTATTTTGATGTGATTTCCTACTTGTTCTTGATTTACTATTTTATTCCTTTCAAATCAGATCATTGCTCACCATTATTGATAAATTAATTTTTGACTGAGAGTTTTTCCTTGTTTTTGTTTGGAAGCTTGTAAGCGTGATTGACTCCTCTGAATCTGTTAAAGGGAAGAAACGTTGATAATTATTTCTATTCCTCTAACTCTCTTTAATGGTGTATTATTTATTTTGGATAAAAATCTTCTTCAAAATTAAAAAGTTAGTTTTTGAAATAGAGATCTTTTTTATCTTCCTACTTTAATCTACCTCATATTAATAGTATTTTCAAAGCTTTGAATCAGTGTTATGTTTTTTATAATCAAGTGACTATACTTATCATATGATGTATGGTTTTTGTTTTATGAATTACTCTTCCTTATTATAGAGAGTGAGTTTTATCATCTCTTATGTCTGGAAGGTAATCTCACAGCAGAGATTCTTTAACAATTATGAAAGGAAGCAAGCTTGTAAAAGATGCACAAAGAGCGCCAAAATGAAAAGAGGTAAAAAATGAGCCCAAAGCTAAAAAGATGCTCAATGTCGCCAAACTAGAATGATACACAAAGTGTATCAAAAATTAAAAGATGCGCAAAGCACCAAATAAATTGGAAAAGAGGCACAAAATGAGCCCATAAGCTTTCTTCCCTTTCAGATCTTTAAATGTCTTAGAGAAATCCATGTGCCACTTAATATCTTCAAAAGCTTGATACGAAAAATCATGATTTTTGATTCCTTACTTTGTAATACTATTATATCAGATATTTTTTCTAAAATGAGGCTTGAAAGGATCTCTTTTCAAATATAATTTCTTTTTTTCTGAATTAGACTTTTGTTTGAAAGGAATTTGAACCTGTAAGGTGTCTAAGGTAGGAGTTACGAAAGTCAATTTTTCAACTTTTCTAGATATCAGCGTTGTTAATTTTCTTCTTATTGGCTTTTGAATTGAAAAAAATAGGGAAAATTCTATTTTACTGAAGCTGATCAAAAAAAAATTTCAGCCACCTCCACTTCCTCCTTCTGATCAGGATCCGCCTCTTTATTAGTTTTCTGTATTGTTATGTTTATTATTTGTGTTATTTTATCTTTTCCTCCTCCTTTTTGTGATGTCAAAAGGGGGAGTTAGTTTTTGAGTTACTAGTAGTTTTTTTTACTATTTTTGTGTTGCACATGTTTCCTTTATTGTATTTAGTGTCGTTGTTTGTTAAGGTTTAGTGAAATTTAAAATGAAACTTTTTCTTCCCGTATGTGCGCTAATTACTCCTGTCTGTTTTATTTGAAACTACTGAATAAATATTTGCCATCATAAAAAAAGGGGAGATTATTACAAATCTGGATTCAGTAAGTATAGCTTTGATGATGACAAACATGTCTATGCTTTGTTTTGCTTGGCTAGCTATTTCAGGTACAAAAGATCAAATACAATCCAAGCCAACTCAAGATCAGGTTCGTGTGTGTTTAATTGTATTTTTATTTCTTAAGTTAAATGTAATGTAATTGATCCCCTAGCTAAGTAACCTTGCACATACACACTCAGGGGTAAAGTTTTAGTGAATTAGAGTTTCTGTTCATTTTTTTATTCTGATCGTTCTGGATGATATTCACATCATCCTAGATGATCTAGTAAAAATAGAAACCCTAATTATGGTAATCAAGTTAAGTCAGTTTGATTAAGCTTATCATCCTTGATGATACACATATCATACAGGATGATAGGCTCAAATCAGAAATTCTCAGTCGTAAGATCAAGTTAGGCAAGTTTTTATTTTTAGAGATTTGGTCTGATCGTCTTGGATGATACGTGTATCATCCTGGACGATCCATTACAATCATGCCTAAATTAGTCTAGTAGTTAAGAAAAGTAATTAATGTATGATTGATACGATCATATCATCCCGGATGATCGCAATATCATACGGGACGATATATGCAAAATTCCTGACCGTCTAGAGAAATTCAGCTAGCCAAACAGAATGATCCTTTATGCAATATGCCCATTTTTGAACTAATCATACGGGACTATAGAAATATCATCCTGGACGATCAAGTCTTTTTAAATCATACATCACATTTTATGCAGTCCGATCAGCATGATGGTCAGGACGATTTTGGCTGTTTTGAACTAATCAGACAGGACGATAGACATATCATCCCAGACGATCAAGTCATTATGAGATCATATAGCATATGTTGCCCTGGATGAATAGAACTATTCTCTAGATGAAATTCCTGATTTACACTAATCAACCCGAACGATCACAGAATCGTGCGGCACGATATGAACAAACTTTTCTTCTAATCGTCCAGAGAAACCAGATTATTCAGGCTGAAATATGATTTTTTTACACTGATCGTACATGACGATTCATCGATTGTCCTGGATGATATGTGAGGACCAATTAAGATTTAGGGCAATTTTTGAGCCCTCCTTTAAAAGATCTTTTTCTTTCAACAAGAAAAAATCTTTTGCCACTTTCCTTTCTAGAGAAAACCTTGAGAGAGAGAGAGAGAGCTTTAGAGAGAGAGAGGATCTTGTGAGGGGGATTTTGTGAGGGATTCACAACGGTTGCTCCAAGAAAGGATCTGAGTCGTCTTCTTTTTTCATCGTCTCTTGTCTTGTCGATGTCTCTGTGGGAGGATTATTTACAAGAAGATCCGACTTCTCTGCCTGCTCCAGGAGGATGCGAAAGGAGTCTAGGTTCTCTACCTGCTTCAGGAGGAAGCGAAAGGAGTCTAGGTTCTCTGCCTGCTTCAGGAGGAAGTAAAAGGAGTTCAGGTTCTCTGCCTCACCGTGTTGGTGGAAAGAAGTTTTTGTACAGGCTTCTCCGCCTTGCTGTGGGAGCAGAAGGAGAGTCACTTAGTGTTAGTGCAATACCTGGAGGGGAGGCTCCGGAGAGTGGACGTAGGTCAAGTTGATCAAACCACTATAGAATCTGGTGTGTTCTTTCTGATTAATTTCTCCACTTTATTTTTCTGTTATTATTTGCTTGGGTGAAATCTGTTATTGATCTTTTCATTACTGTGTTTACTTGTTTTCACTGTAAATTATCAAAAGATATTTCCTGTTGCTCACAAATTTTAAAACTACCAATTCACCCCCCCTCTTGGTTAGCCTCAGGACTAGTTCATAAGGGCTTAATATCCCTAACGAACTTTCAAGTGGTATCAGAGGATACCCACTTGACTTTCAAGATATGCTTGTTGGTGTAGACATTGTACTGTATGAAACCACTACTCGTACTATACGATACTCATTATTGACCATCGTACTGTACAAACCACCACTCGTACTGTATGATCCACATGTCAAACTGGATTGGGACAACTTTAAACTCGATCGGTATGATCATTATTACCATTCGTACTGTACGATCACCTGTTCATACTGTACGATGACTTTTTTACATGAGATGAATGACCTCTCTCTCTGGATCGTCCAGTACAATCCTGATCATACTGTATGATTTGATTGTTTTTCTAACAAGTCATCCATATGGGTTAATTTACCTGATCGTACTGTATGAATCACTATCGTACTATATGATCAGCCAAAAAATCTATAAATTGGATGGTTTTTTTGGCTCAACGCATTCTCAACTTCTCTAAATCTCTCATTCCTTCCACTTTTTGTCCAATGGTCGATGGAAGCAAACATGGTAGACTGATGGAGGGCATCTCTTCCTCCTCTCATCAGTTTGATGACCGTTTTCTCTCTACCGTCGATGAAAAAGCCTGCACCAAGTTCAAAGTAGCAAGGATCACTCTGTCATGTAAGCTTAACCAAGCCGCATTAAATTTTGAGGTTATGAATCTTTTTACCTCCACCACTCTCCAGTTTCTTCTTACCCTAACTTTCCCTTTTCACTCTAAACTTCTCTACAAATTCTTCGCTAATCTTAGGATAAATTTCGAATGCACAACCTTGACTTCCTAGGTTTGCAAATGAAATATGGAAATCACTAAAGCTGATCTGGATAAACACATTGAACTCTTTACCGACGGACCCCGTCCCACATCTCTACTCACCAATGACTTTGATTGGACTTTAGTTAATATGTTGCTTAGGAATGTCCCCACAAACCAACACCTACCACTTGTCCAATCTCTAAATCAAAATGCCCACCTTATCCAGCACGCTCTTTGAACATCCATTATACCAAAAGCTAGAGATCACATCCACATTACCCCACTTCTGTCTGTAGTCACTTACTTAATCATATTAGCCACCAAATTTGATGAAGCCCAAATGATCTTGGACTATATCCATAGCTTGGTCACTATTCGATATCCCAGTGCCCGATGAAAACAAAATATTGCCTTAGGACATATCATAGGATACATTCTAGACGCCAAATATTAACTAAGCTATCCTATTCCATCGGATAATCTTCCTATCTTTTACACAGATGTCTCATTCCGTATTCTTTTACATCAAGGGCACGTGCACGCTGATCTCGATTTTGATGAAGGAAAGGAAGCTGCTCCTACGGAAGAACCTCCATCACCACCCATACCACCACCTGGACCTACCTACCCTCAGGATGATATTATTCAGCAGGTTTATCGACTGGAAACTCTACTGGGTCACCACATTAACCAATAACACCGCCAGCATGAAGATGATATGCAATGGTTTAGCGAATGATTCACCTCAATAGATTAACATTTCACATCCATCTATCAGCACATTTAGCCACCTCCACCATAACCACCATCTTATCAGGATCCGGACAACTAGTTGCTTTTGCTTGTTTTTGTGTTGTAGTTCTTTCTCTTGCACTATTTTTCATTGTCCTTGTTGTATTGCTTTTGCTTGTTTAAGTGTACTCCTCTTTTTGGTGCTATCAAAAGGGGGAGAAGTTCTATGTTATGTTCTTAAGTTCTATGCTATATGTTGTTTTTATTATATATTTATTAATCTCATTATGTTCTGTTTCTGTTTAAAATTAAAAATTAAAAAAAAATTTCTGAAAATCCTCTCGTCTTTTAAAATCCATATCAAGTGAGGGGGAGCTGAGAAAGAAATAACATTGATCTTTCCTATCAGATAACATTATTTGACATCATCAAAAAGGGGGAGATTGTTGCAATCCAGGATCCCTAGCACTTGATTTTGATGATGACAAATAATATTAACTGAATTAATATATTTTTCCTTGGAAAATATAAATATTTATTTTTGTCCATGAGTACTAACATTTTAGGTAAGATACACACCGCTCAAGACTGCTGAAGACTCAAGACTGGGTAGAATAGGATGTAAAAGAATTTTGTATTTTATTTTCTTTAATTTTTATTTGTTGAGTCTGCCATAAAAGAGTATATGCAAATGGGGTGACCATGCACACACACATAGGGGGAGAGTTTCTTTTTTTTAGTTAATTTTTTTTAAAAAGATAATCATACTGTATGATTTTAATCATACTATACGATATGCCATTAAAACTTAAGCTTAATAGCTAATTCTGACTGATTAGTTATGAACTGATCACACTGTATGATCATGATCGTACTATATGATTTGTTTCAACCTGAAAATCCTAGCCGCCAGCTTAGTTTAGGTAAGATTTTAAATTTGATTTTTTGAACTAATCGTACTGTATGATTCTAATCATACTGTATGATCATTTAAAATATTTCCAAAATTATCCCCCAAAATCAGGCAATTAAATCTTAGTTCCTTAATTACTATCATTTGTACTGTATGATATGAATCATATTGTACGATGTATAGAGATTATTTTTGTCATCCCATCGATTGTACCAGATGAAACCATGGTTTTTTAAACTATTCATCTCGGACGATATTTATATCGTACAGGATGATGATCTGAATTGAACTATTCATACTATACAAATGTTACAGTGCGGGATGAAGTACAGAGATGAATTCGGTCATCCCATAAGTCATCCCGTATGAACAGTTAAAAATAAAACGATCATCCAGTATGATCTCATGATCGTACTATATGATGTTCATAAAATTTGTGAACTGTTCGTCTGCCTTCGTACTGGATGGAACTGATTTTGAACTGATCATACTATAAGATATTGGATCGTACTGTACGAACAACATCATCCAAATTGAATCCTTAGGTTTTTCTGACTTAAGCCTAATTTAAAAATGACTTTTTTTATTCAGAGTTGTTGTTCTTATAATTTGTACTAGGTGTAAGAGAGGAGCGTGATAAAGGAAGGAACTCTTGAGAAGGAGCTTTTGAAGAGATCTAGGGTTTGTGAGAGGAAGGAGAAGGTGAGCTTGAGCGTGACGGAGAAGGAGTGTGAGGGGATCACACGATTGCTGCAAGCTAGCTGCACGCTTGCTCCTCCTGTGGCTTGGTGAGTGATGTGGAAGCTCTCTAGGAAGAGAGGCTTCAAGGTCAACGTCCTCGAGGTACTCTGTCTTCTCAGCAGAGAGAAAAAGGAGATGGTTTAATGCCATCACCAGGAGGGTGACATAGCGTCTGGCACTCCGCCACACCGGGGAAGGTGAAAGTGAGTCTTGTAAAGGCTTCTCTGCCTTGCTGTGGGAGCAGAAGGAGAGTTAACTTTTAGTTGTGTCACTCTCAGAGTGGAGGACTCTGGGGAGTGGACATAGGTCAAGTGACCAAACCACTATAAAAATTTCTATTGTGCTTTTTTCATTTTTCTCTCATTTTATTTTTTGTGCATTTATTTACTATGTATAAAAATAATCTCTATACATCGTACAATATGATCGCTTCGGCAAAGTAATTTTTGACATTTCAGTCCTATACAACTTGTTGGGGTGAAAGAGTCGAGTCAGTTTCTTAGAGTCTTTCCCATTAAAATTTGTAAACCTCTATGTTAAATGCGGATTCAATATATTGAGTTTCAAAAATAATGGGAGATGTTGTCAGATTTACAAATCTCCTTCCAAAATTATTTAGTTTTAACGTCATTGTCATCTAGTTTTCCTACCACACTTTCTTGTAGTTTAATGACAATGTGAATTCAATCCTTTCCAAAATCAACATCAAATTTCAATCTTCTCGAATCAATACTCTGACATTTTTACCCCTGAGTTAATCTATGAGGTAAAAGAGTCGAGCTGAAACCCTTTGATTTCCCCTAAATTTGTAAACCTTCATATTGAGTCCACATTTAAGATGTTGAATTTCAAAATTTAGGGGAGATCCAATTTTAAATCTTCAAAGTAAAATCTTTCAAAATTTAAACTTCTTTTGAAAAATATTCAAATCAAATCCAAATTAGCATTGCTATAAGTTTTCTGCAACATATTCTTGTAGAAAAACATATGCAACAAAAATTCAAATTTTCTTGAAAATTTAACTCCAATATTTTATTATTGCATATCAGATTATAATTCCTATAATTCAATGTACATAATAAAATATAAACTTCTTTTCAAATTTCAAATCCAAGATTCTAATTCAAATCTTCTCTTTTCAAATCTCAGATAAATTAACCTTCTGAAATGGCCAGAAAATTGCTTTTCTCTGTTGACCGAGACCTCTATATTGAAGAACTGATTCACACTAGTATAATCCAGTTTGGAATGGGATTTAACTCCTTGAATTTGTATGTTAATGGAAACATAATTGTTGACCTCTCTACTGAAAGCGATAAGGATGCTCCTGTTGTTAACCTAGCAATAGGGGTGCGGATTGATGTTCCCCCAATTCTTGAAATGGAGGAAGCTGTCACCCCTGTACCTACTATACCCTCTACTCAGGAGGACAAGGAATAGAAACATGTTATTGATATTGAAGTCAGTTCCATGTTTGAAAAGGGATTTTCTAGTACTGGAGCACTCTTTTGTAGTAAGAATGCTAAGAAGAATTATTTGAGAAGGGTGAGGAAGAAGATCACCCAGTCAAGGAAGATAGCCAAGCAGAAGGCATTAACTAAAGTTGAACCTGAGGCTGCCGAGGAGCTGCCTATCCCTACCTCTTCTCCATTCTTGAAAGGAAGTCATTTTTACCCCCTCACAACTACTACAGGGGAGTAGAGAGCTGCTAGGATATTTAGCACTCCGCCATGCCCAGTGGATTACAGTGTTAAGAGGACTTTTAAGGAGAAGTAAATTCTTAAGGCTGGAATGTTAAGAAATAACATCCATTCTTCTGGTGCCCAAATTGGCAAAACTAAAGAACAATACATGAGACACCTGAAAGGGGTGATCTCGCATAAACTTGAGAAGAAAGTTTTAAAGGAAGAGAAGTCTGAAGTATGGAACTTAACTCCTCAGCCAGTACAGAGGAACAAAAAATTTGTTAAATAGTCAGTCACTTCTGTTTTAGTGGCCAGATATCACCGAGTGCCTCACCTCCAATATATAAAGATGGAAGAAATAGTTTTATTGAGATGTGGTAGGGGTCACCCTCATAGAGGTACACCACCGGTCCCTCCTTCAAGATTATCTAAGTTGGCCCCTGTGATAGCCAAATCTAAAGAGGTTATTAAAGATTTGAAATCAGTAAATGTGAAGGGCAAGAGGCCCATGTCACCTGAAAAGCATTATATACCAAAGAAGTAAAGGAAATCTATAGGGATACAGATTCAAGATAGTTTTGATCTACCACCACTTGATGTCCCCCGGCTCCCTGTTCAGGGAGGTGAGGACTCTACCCTTGTTGATATTGGTTCTTTAACTCTCTAAACTCCTTTATTACCAATTATGGTAGATGTCCGTCTACATATTAAGGATGCACCCCTCACGACTACTGACCTTGGGACACTCGGAGGGGAGAGGATAGTTTCAGATGTTGATGAAGATATGTTAGACCAGCTAGTATCAGAAACAGTTACAAAAGAAGATATTAAAGGTGAATAGATCCTCTATAAGTTGGAAGGAGAAGAACTTAACCAAGTACTTAAATTTAAAGGATATTTTCTGACCAATTAAGAAGTAATTGATGGTAGATCAGTCAATGAGGTAGCCCATGATATCCGTGAAATTCTCAAAAAGAAGGTGATCGAAGCCTTCGATCCAGAAATAGATGATTTATTTTTAGAAGAAGAGTCAGTAGGAAATATTTGTATGGTTGATACTCGAGCGTCATCTAAGGACGCTGAGTCTTTAAAGCCCCATCCTAGTAAGGAAGAGAGTTCAACAACTCTTGGGTCAGATGAATCTTTAAAGGTCAGATATGATGGCCAACATATCAAAAATCTAGAAACACGGATTGCTGAGATGTCCCTACAGCTTAAGGAAATGCAGGACTGATTAATTAAAACTTAACAATCCGAGTCTGACCCACCACAACTTGTAGTTCAATCAATAGTTGATCAGAATAGACAACCAGAAGTTAATTTAAAAATTCTTAAGCTATTACCAATTCCCCCTGTTCAACCAATAATTTAGCATGTTCAACCTATAATCCTCCCAGTTCCCCCAGCTTAACCTCAAATAGATATCAAACAGATGGTTGAGGTGTAGGTAAGGGAAGCCTTAGCTCACTCTTAAGGAATTGTGTCTATTCCGAAGGGTAGGCCCTACCCCAAAGAATATGACCAAGTTCCTTACCAAAAGGGCTTTGTGCCACCTTCTTTTAAGGTTTTTAGTGGCATAGAAAACCCAAGACAGCATTTGGCCCACTTTTATGCAAGCTGTTATAATGTAGGAGGGTTCGACGCTCTACTATTTTATCAATTTATCAGTAGTCTTTCTGGTATTGCTTTCGAGTGGTATGCAGATTTACCAAATAGTTCACTAAAAATATTCACAGATCTTGAGGGTCTATTCTTAAAGAGATTCTCAGGAGCTTAGAAAAAAGTAACTGTTAGTGATCTCGTAATTGAGAAACAAAAACCAGGAGAGTCTTTGGTTGACTATATCTTGAGAAGGAAAAATCTCTCGATGAAATGTGAACCTCAATTACAAGAGCAACATGCAGTAGAAATTCTTATAAAGAATATCCATGGACCTATTGCTTTTCTATTGAAGGGATTCACCATTAAAACTTTTGATAAAATTCTTAACAAAGCTAATAATCTATAAGAAGAGGCTCCCAAAATGTCATTTCTAAAAGAGGCTTCAGAGGAGAAGAAGACCAATAAGCCTGTAAATCTTTTGAAAAAAGAGCTGCGATGGTGTCTGTAGTGGACAAAGGAAAGAAACCTATTATTCCTCAATCCAGTGGTCCTCCACCTCCACAAATCCAAAAAACTCCACCATTTTAGGTAACCCCTCCATCTACCAGGGAGCCTTGTCTAATTTCTTTGAAAGAGAGATTGGCTCATCCTTATCCCTTAAAAAAGGAATCGGTAAGGAAAATTTTCAAGAGTCTTTTAAAGAAACCAGATTTTTGATTGCTAGAGGCCAAGAAGCTGGAAGAGGAAAATAAAAAAGATGATCATAAATTTTTCCCCTATCACCGCATATTGGGCCATGCAATCAAAGACTGCTTTGTCTTTAAAGACTGGCTTGAAAAAAAAATTTTACAAGGTAATATTACAATTCCAAAGGAATACTTGATCGAGACGGATCATGGATCTGTCAAGTCTATTTCAGGTAAAAACTCTACTCTTTCTCACTCAATTGAAGATGGTTGGGATATAGCATTGTCCCGGGCATTTAAAAAGTCAATTAACAAATCTTTTCATCTTTCTCAACAGTTACCGCCAAGAGCCCGTTGTCCTATTTGGGAGGTTGACCTAGAGGCTTTGCAAGAGGACATGGGAACATTTTCCAGTCCAATAGTTGTTGGAATTACTGTAAATAAAAGAATAAAAAGAATGTCACTTTTATAGAGAGGAAATCTTGTGATGAGAGATGTGTACGAATGGCTAATGGTGGATCAAAACCACTATACCCTTTGATATTATCTGACTTTTACTCTGTCCAATCAAAGGCAAAGGGTCAAAAATCAATAAAAGAGAATGATCCTTCTACAAATATTTTGATGATTAATACTTAGATTGTGATTCAAAATGATACTTCTGTTGATAATAATCAAAGTTTAGCTGAGATCAACCAAGACATTCAGAAACTCAGTTCCCCAAATTTGACGTCTCAAGGGGGTAATGAATATGAAGTCTTTTCAGATGGTGTTACCCCTAAAATTAACTTTCAAGGGAGTCCCGTCATGATAGATGTTTCATATTCAGATTTCCATTTTAGAAAATGACAATCAATTGCCTAGAGGGAGCATAGACTCTACTACACTTTGTCCTTCAGAGGACATCGTATAAGTACAACTATGAGGTGGTAAGATCTTACCCCCTAGGCTTCTTCCTCGGGAAAAAGGAAAGCAAGTTATTTCTGATGATCCAATTGAAATCCCTACTCAATAGTTAAATACTCCTTTAAATCCACCAGATAATAATCTTGATGTTCCAAAAGTTGATTATAATATCTTATCTCATCTTAGGAAGTTGTCTACTAAGTAGAGCATCTATGATTCCCTTATCCTCTCTTAGAAGATGAGGGAATCTTTAATTAAAGTACTTCTAGACCAAGAGATTTTCTTAGCTAAGTTACCTTCAACTTCTGAAGAAGAAGCTTTGTATTTTAAGAGAATCCCAGGAGTAACCTTTTTCGATGAAGATCTACTCTTAGGAATTGCCAATCACAATCGCCCACTTTACATCACTATAAATGTGGGCAAGTTTAAGTTCTCTAGAGTTCTCATTAATCCAGGTGTATCGGTCAACATGATGAATATAAATACTCTCGCATATCTTAGAGTTGATACTAACAAGCTCTCAATTGACAAGTTAGTGCTTTGTGGGTTTAACAAAAGGGCGAGAAGGCTTTAGGATCAATTACCCTTCTTCTAAAGATAGGAGAATTAAAAATACAAGTGAAATATTATATAATTAATTCAGACACATCTTTCAATATGCTCTTAAGTAGGCCTTAGATCCATTATTACATGATGGTTCCATCTACCCTACACTAATACATCAAGTACCAATAAGATGACATTAAGTACGAAATTAAGGGTGTTCTGTAACCATTTTTTATTCACGAGATTGGGATCTACGAAGATGCTGCATATTATGCACTGAAAGGGTCCACCATCTTTTCGAATGTAGAGATCAACATTAAGAATAAAAAAGTGGAGATTTCAAAATAAAAAGCTATTTAAAAAGTAGAAAAAGATAAAATTCAAAAAAGATAAGAATCAAGTAGCGAAGATGACATCGAGGGTATGGTTTTTTAGGCCTCTAAAGAGTCTACCTCAATGAGGTGGAACAATGGCCCAAAGAGAATGTGGTCGAGGTAGTACTTCAGTTGAAAAAAGAAATCTCCCAATATATATTGAATTAGAATCAAGTTCTGATGAAGAATCAAGAAAAAGGGGTACTAGAATTGCCTTTGATTATCAAAAAATAAATCCTCCTTTGAAACTTGATCTCACCTTAGATCGTGATATTGACCAGGGAGGCAATAATTCAAAAGTTTAAACTGACAAACCTGAACTAACTCTTTATGAAAAGCTCAATAGGGAAGTTGAATCCTTAACCTTAACCTCACTATCTACAGACAGCGTCTCAGGGTTAGTTATTAAGGACGCCCCTAATCTAGATGGAGAAATAAGGAATGTCTAGAAGTTCTTTCCTGGCTCCTCCCGTTCAAGGAATGAAGATGATGTAACCCTTGATGAGGTAGACTTTAATGAATTAATGGAATTATCTTTTGTTTACTTTCTTGCTAGTGTCAAAGCTCAAATTTCTAAAGGTTTCATTCCGAGTCAATGGACTAAGGGTCAAGCTAGATACCATGAATGTATCTAGGATTCAAAAATCAATAAAAATTAAACAATTGGTATTGGCTTTGGTACCGTTAGTTCATTTGAAGATGATGAATATTGTTAAATAATAATTATTCATCCTGAATCTAAAAATGTCTCTGCTGAAGTTGTTAATTCACTCAGAAAACTTTGTTTTGAGACTTTAGACAATTTTGATGACCTTCAAGTTTATGAAAGTTTGATAGGGATGTTAAGCCCTAGTGAACTAGTCCCGAGGCTAACCAAGAGGGGGGGTGAATTGGTTATTTAAAAATTTCACGATAACTATGAAAATCTTTTTATAACGTGTAGCGGAAACAAATTAAAACAATGATAAAAAGATCAACCACAGATATTCACCCAAGCAGTTAATATCAGGAAAAATTAAAGTGCAGAATTGAATCAGAAAAGCAAACCAGATTTTATAGTGGTTCGGTTAACTTGACCTACGTCCACTCCCCGGAGCCTCCCCTTCGGGTATTGCATAAACAAAAGTGTCTCTCCTTTTGCTCCCACAGCAAGGCGGAGAAGCCTGTACAAAAAACCTCCTTTTCACCACATGGTGAGGCAGAGAACCCGACCTCCTTTCACTTCCTCCTGAAGCAGGCAGAGAACCTTCGAACTCCTTTCGCTTCCTCCTGAAGCAGGCAGAGAACCTACGAACTCCTTTTGCTTCCACCTGAAGCGGGCAGAGAACCCCGGATCTTCTTGCGAACGATCCTCCCACGATGAACACCGACTAGACGAAAGACGACGAGCGGAGAATACGACTCTGATCCGTGCTCGGAGCAACCTTAGTGAATCCCTCACTAACTCCCCCTCACAAGATCTTCTCTCTCTCTCCCAACTCTCTCTCTCTCTCTAGGGTTTCTCAGGGAAGGAAGGCAGCAAAAGATTTTTCCAAAAATTGGAAAAAGTTCTTTTAAAGGAGGGCTTAAAATTTGCCCTAAATCTCAACTAGTCGGCCAAGATCGTCCAGGACGATCGGTAGATCGTCCTGTACGATCAGTTCAAATTTAGCTGTTTCAGCCTGGACGATCTGGCTCTTCTAGACGATCAGTAGAAAAAGTTGTTTATATCATCCCGTACGATCCTGCGATCGTCCGGGACGATTAGTGCAAATTGAGGGAAATCGTCCAGAAGACAGTTCGGGTCGTCCAGAGAAATCTGTGCTGGACGACCAAAAAATGACTTGATCGTCCCGGACGATAGGTTCATCGTCCGGTACGATTAGTTCAAAAAGGCCCCAAATCGTCCTGTACATAGTTCTGGACGTACAGCTTAAATGCACTAGACGATCAAGATCGTCCGGGACGATCCTGCGATCGTCCAGGACGATATGATCGTATCAACCAAAAATAAATTGCTTTCTTTAATTACCAGATTAAATTAGGCATGATTGTACTGGATCGTCAGGGATGATACACGTATCGTCCGGGACGATCAGACCAAGTATCTAAAAATAAGAACTTGCCTAACTTGATCTGGCAGCTCAGAATTTTTGATTTGGGCATATCGTCCCGTACGATCCGAAGATCGTCCAGGACGATCTGCTTAATCTGACCCTCTTAACTTAGTTGCCCTAATTAGGGTTTCTGTTTTAACTGGATCGTCCGAGACGATGTGGAGATCGTCCAGGACGATCTGAACAAATTTTTAACAAAAACTCTAATTCACTCAATCTCTCTCCCTGAGTGTGTGTGCAAGGTTACTTAGCTAGGGAATCAGTTATATTACAATTGACTCAATAAAAAGAAAAATCATACATTTGACACACTTGGACCCGATCTTGAGTTGGCTTGAGTGGCTCGCGGTCTTTTGTGCCTGAACCAGATTAGCCAAGCAAAATACACTGGAAACATGTTTGTCATCATCAAAACCAGATTTGTAACAATCTCCCCCTTTTTGATGATGGCAAACATTTGTAAAGTAGTCTGAAAATAAAAGTAAACTAGGAGATAACACAAACAAACATTTTTTAAATTTTCATTTAACAGCTAAAATAATACAGGAAACATGACTCAGAAAATAGAAACAGACACGACTACAACTGACTCCCCCTTTTGACATCACAAAAAGGAGAAGGAAAAACAGAACACGGAAATAAAACATAAATAGAACAACTACAAAACAGGAAAATCAGAATTTTCATTGATTTTAGATTCAAAAAACCAATGACAGGACGATTGACAGCGCTGAAATCCAGAAAAGGTTGGAAATAATCAACTTTCGTAACTCCAACCCCGGGCACCTTATCGATGCAAACCTCTTTCAACACAAAAAACTGATTCAAAAGAAAAGACATTAGATTTGAAAAGAGATCCTTTCAAGCCTCGTTCCAGAAAAATATCTGATATAATACTGTTACAAAGTAAAAAATCAAAAATCGGGATTTTCAAAACTCAAGCTTTTGAAAATATTAAGTGGCGCACAGATTTCTTTAAGACATTTAACAATCTGAAAGGGAAGAAAGCTTGTTTTGGGCTCATTTTGTGCCTTTTTTTTCAAATTGGTTGGCGCTTTGCGCATCTTTTGATTTTTGATACACTTTGTGTATTCAATTTGGCAATTTCGCATCTTTTCAGTTTTGGGCTCATTTTATGCCTCTTTTCCAAATTATCTGGTGCACTGCGCATCTTTTATAAGCTTTCTCCTTTTCATAATCATTAAAGAGTCTCAGCTGTGAGATTATCTTCCAAACATAGGAGATGACTCTCCGCAGTAAGGAAGAACGATTCACAAAACAAAAGCCATACAACATATGATAAATGCAATCACTTGGTTTAGAAAATCAAACTAATGACTCAAGACTTTGAAAAACACTATTGATATAAGGCAGATTACTGTAGGAAGATAAAATAATCTATATTTCGAAAACTAATATTTTAATTTTGAAGAGGATTTTTATTCAAAAGAAACTACACACCAGTAAAGGAGTTAGAGGAAGAGAAACAATTATCAATGTTTCTTCCCTTTAACAGATTCAGCGAAGTCAATCACTGCTTATCAGCTTCCAAACCAAAATAAGGTAAAAACTCCTAGTCAAAAATTCAGATCACCAGAAGTAGTGAGCGGTGATCAGATTTTAAAAAGCATAAAACAGTAACTGCAAGATATGAACTAGTAAATAAATAAACAGGTAGAAAATCACAGCAAAGTAAATACTCAAATCAAACTAACAGTAAGGCTAACACAGAAATCAGCAGAAGAAATAAAATCAACTAAAAGCAAATAATCAAATCAAAACTAACTAACAAAAATTAGAAATCAGAATACCAAAACTAACTAACAGAAATCAGAATACCAAAACTAACTAACAGAAATCAGAATACCAATCAGAACAATCAGCAGTCATCAGAATTAAGCATTTATACCAATCACTCCTAATCTGGTTCTCAAAATGCTGAATGAGTCAAAGGCTAGTGGTTTAGTGAATATGTCAGCCAGCTGATTTTCAGTTGCTACGTGGTGTAGCTCAATGTCCCCTTTTGTAACATGGTCCCTAATGAAGTGATGCCTAATGTCAATGTGTTTGGTCCTAGAATGTTGGATTGGATTCTTAGAGATACAAATGACACTAGTATTATCACACAGAACAGAGATTGTGCCAACAGGTACTCCTAAATCTAAGACTTGCTGCTTCAACCAAAGAACTTGGGCCACACAACTCCCTAAGGCAATGTACTCAGCTTCAGCAGTGGAAAGTGCAACTGAGTTCTATTTTCTACTGGACCAGGAGACCAACGACTATCCTATGAACTGACAAGTCCCAGAAGTACTCTTCCTATCCACCCTACACCCCGCAAAATCAGAATCAGAATATCCAATGATCTCAAAAGAGGTGATGTGCCTAGGGTACCAAATTCCTAGGTTTGGGGTTCCTAAAAGATATCTAAGAATTCTCTTGACAGCAGTCAAGTGGGACTCTTTAGGATCAGCCTGAAACCTAGCACAAAGACAGACACTAAACATGATATCAGGTCGGCTAGCAGTCAGGTAAAGCAGTGAACCTATTATCCCTCTTTACTTCTTCTGATCAACAGATTTTCCATTTGAATCCTTATCTAACTGAACTGAGGAGGGCATGGGAGTATTGATTGGCCTGGCTTTATCCATTTCATATTTCTTCAAAATGTCCTTAGTGTATTTTGATTGATTGAGAAAGGTTTCATCATCTGTTTGCCTTATGCTAAACCCCAAAAAGTAGGATAATTCTCCCATCATACTCATCTCAAACTCTTTACTCATTGTTTTAGAAAACTCTTCACATAAGTATTTATCAGAAGATCCAAAAATTATATCATTAACATAGATCTGGACAATGAGTAAGTCATCTCCTAATCTCCTCAGAAAAAGGGTGGTGTCTACGCTCCCCTTAACAAACTCTCTTTCTAACAGGAATGTGCTAAGCCTCTCATACCAAGCTCTGGGTGCCTGTTTCAATCCATATAAGGCCTTTTTTAATTTATAGACATGACTTGGATATTGGGAACCCTCAAAACCTGGGGGTTGTTCTACAAAAACATCTTCTTTAATTACCCCATTTAAAAAGGCACTCTTAACATCCATTTGAAACAGCTTAAATCCCTTATAACAGGCAAAGGCTAGTAGCACTCTAATGGCTTCCAATCTAGCTATAGGGGCAAAAGTCTCCTCAAAATCAATCCCTTCTATCTGATTATACCCCTTAGCCACCAATCTTGCCTTATTTCTCACCACCACACCATAATCATTCATCTTATTCTTAAAGACCCACTTGGTTCCCACAATACTTTGATTTTTAGGTCTTTCTACTAACTCCCAAACATCATTCCTCACAAATTGATTCAATTCTTCTTGCATAGCTAAAATCCAAAATTCATCCGATAGGGCTTGATTGATGTTGGTGGGTTCAGTCATTGAGATAAAGGCAGAATGGTTTACTTCCTTCCTAAGTCCATGCCTAGTCCTAACACCTTCAGAAGGGTCTCCTAAGATCAGTTCTTTAGGATGACTCGAAGAATATCTCCAATCTCTAGGCAACTCTGTTTGAGGTTCTACCCTTTCCTCCAAATTTATATTTCCAACTCCTTGGGTAACCTCAATAATCTCTTCATCTTCTACTTCAGATCTAGACTCCTTAGGATCAGATTCATCAAACACTACATGGGTTGTTTCTTCCACCACCAAAGTCCTCCTATTGAACACCCTAAAGGATTTCCCCACACTTGAATATCCTAAGAACACTCCTTCATCAGATTTGGGGTCAAATTTTCCTAAGGGTGACTTCCCGTTGTTCAGAATGAAAACCTTACAGCCAAAGACATGGAGGTGGGACAGATTTGGAGTTCTACCCTTAATGATCTCATAAGGTGTCTTGCTCAGTTTGACTCTCACATTTACCCTATTCAGCACATAACAGGCAGTGTTCACCGCTTCAGCCCAAAAGTATTTTGGAAGTGAATACTCGGCAAGCATGGCTCTAGCGGCTTCCACTAAGGTCCTGTTCTTCCTTTCAGCTACCCCGTTCTGCTGAGGGGTCCTAGGAGCTGAAAAATTGTGACTAATCCCATGATCCTCACAAAAACTTCCAAATCTTTCATTTTTAAACTCCCCTCCGTGATCACTATGGATGGTAATAATCTCACATCCTAACCTCTTCTGAATCCAAGTAGAGAAGGATCTAAACTCATCAAATGACTCAGATTTATGTGACAAAAACTTAACCCAAGTGAACCTCGAATAATCATCTACAATCACAAAACCATAGACTCTCCCCCCTAAGCTAGCAGTGCTAATGGGTCCAAAGAGGTCCATGTGAAGAACTTCTAAAGGTCTAGAGGAGCTAATGTCCTTAACAGAGTGAAAAGAGGACTGGACTTGCTTCCCCAACTGACAGGCATCACACAGGTGATCCTTAGTGAACTTCAGCTTGGGCACACCTCTAACTAAGTCCTTTTGGGTGACTCTCCTAAGGGTTTTCATACTGGCATGACACAATCTCCTATGCCATAACCAAGACTCATCAGCAGCAGTTTTTAAGCAAATTGAATTATCAGATTTAATGTTACTTACATCCAGCTTGTAGACGTTGTTGATCCTTTGCCCCTGCAAAACAACTTCATCATTTAAGCTTAAAATGCAGCCAGTGGGCAGGAATTTGATGCTGTATCCCTTGTCACAGAGTTGACTGATGCTCAGCAGGTTGTGTTTCAGTCCATCTACAAGCAAAACGTTATCAATCATAAAGTTCTTTGAATCACCAATTATACCTATGCCTACCACCTTCCTGGTGGTGTTATCTCCAAGTGTAACTTTGCCTCCAGCTATGGCCTCCAGCGAAATGAACTGATTTACATCTCCAGTCATATGTCTAGAACATCCGCTGTCCAGGTACCACATGCTCTCATGAGGTCTTGTGTGAGAGCACACCTACAAAAGTATCAAACGTCAGTCTTAGGAACCCAAACAGGTTTGGGTTCCTTCTTATGAAAAGAAGAATGCAATGCATGCGTGCTGTGCTGTGAAACAGGCAGTTTGGGTTTCCACACCCAATATGTACTACGGTGAACAGTGCAGGTGTGAGAAATATGTCCTAACATGCCACATGAAAAACATCTAACACCAGGAAAAGGGTTAACTAATCTACGTGGATGATAATGCCTCTTCCTAGATGTATATGAAACATGCTTTGAAGAACTTGCAACAGATTTTTCAAAAGGTGGCGGTGCATAAAACTGTTCAAAAGTAGGCGGTGTTTTGTTCTTTTCAAAAGTACTGATCTTTACTTTCAAAAACTCATTTTCTTTCTTTAAACTTGCAATTTCAAATTTCAAGGTTCCCTTGCTACTTTCTACTTCACATGCCATTGTATCTAATTCTTTAAAAGCTCTTTCTAAGTCCACATGCGTAGTTTTCAATGAATCATGCTCAGAAACTAAATCAGAATATTTTTTATTCAACTCATCGAATTCATCAAGCAAATACATGTGATTTGAATCAAGTGTGGAATGATCTTTAACTACATAATCATGCTCTTTTTGCAAAGTTAAGTAATCTAATTTCAAACTAGCATGAGTTTTCTTAAGCTTCCTATACGATGTATGAATTCTTTCAGAAACTTCAAATAATTGATCGTAGGTAAGCTCACATACCTCTTCCTGATCCGACTGACCAGGGTGATTATCAGCCATAAGACACAACTTTGTTTCCTCCTCTTTAGCTTCAGTCTCAGAAGAGTCGGATGCAGAGTCTGCCCAGAATGCCTTCTGAATCCGCTTCTTATCCTTTCTGAACTTTGGTTTCTCCTCACCCTTCTCCTTGCTTGGGTGAGCTTTAAGTGTAGGACATTCAGCCTTTATGTGTTCAGGCTTCCTGCATTTAAAACAAACAGATTCAGATGAACTCTTAAAATTTTTATTGGACTTACCCTTGTTCCACTTCTGATAGTTCTTATGTTTCTTCCTTAGAAAGCTTTTGAATTGCCTTGTGATTAAGGCAACATCATCGCTATTAGACCCAAAAGAGCTAGCATCTGAATCCTTGGCCTTTAATGCCACTGTCTTCTCTTTCTTGCGTTCACCTGCATCAAGTTGCCTTTGGTTCACCCCTTGCTCGAAAGCAATGAGTGATCCAAGTAAGCTGTCAATAGAGTAAGTGTTTAAATCTTTAGATTCAGTAATAGCAGTAATCTTAGCATCATAAGAAGCAGGCAAACATCTTAGAATTTTGTTCACTCTTTCGTAGTTAGTAAGTTCTCTACCTAGAACATGCAAAGAGGTAACAATCTGAGTGAACCTTGTGTACATTTCTGAAATAGTCTCACTAGGTTTCATGCGAAAAAGTTCATAATCATGTAACAAGATGTTTAACCTAGACTGTTTGACTTCAGTTGTACCTTCGTATGTTATGCATAATCTATCCCAGATTTCCTTTCCCATTGTACAAGTAGAAACACGCATATAGTCTTCTGATTTTAAAGCACAAAAGAAACAGTTCAAGCATTTTGCATTTAACTGTGCTAAATCACGATCATCAAACGTCCAATCAGTAAAAGGCAGTTCAGTTTTCACATTGTTAATCAGTCTAAAAGGTGCTTCGTATCCATCCTTAACTAACATCCACATGCGATAATCAATAGACTGTAGAAAAGTAAGCATGCGCATTTTCCAAAAATCAAAAGGAATATTATCAAACAACGGTGGTCTTGTAATAGAATATCCTTCAGCAGTATTACGATTATTACAGTTAGCCATGGATCAAATTCAAAAGTTTTTAAACCTAAATTTTGAATCCCTCTCTGATACCACTTGAAAGTTCGATAGGGATGTTAAGCCCTAGTCAACTAGTCCCGAGGCTAACCAAGAGGGGGGGTGAATTGGTTATTTAAAAATTTCATGATAACTATGAAAATCTTTTTATAACGTGCAGCAGAAATGAATTAAAATAACTATAAAAAGATCAACCACAGATATTCACCCAAGCAGTTATTATCAGGAAAAATTAAAGTGCAGAATTGAATCAGAAAAGCAAACCAAATTTTATAGTGGTTCGGTTAACTTGACCTACGTCCACTCCCCGGAGCCTCCCCTCCGGGTATTGCACTAAACAAAAGTGTCTCTCCTTTTACTCCCACAGCAAGGCGGAGAAGCCTGTACAAAAAACCTCCTTTTCACCACACGGTGAGGCAGAGAACCCGACCTCCTTTCGCTTCCTCCTGAAGCAGGCAGAGAACCTTCGAACTCCTTTTGCTTCCTCCTGAAGCAGGCAGAGAACCTACGAACTCCTTTTGCTTCCACCTGAAGCGGGCAGAGAACCCCGGATCTTCTTGCGAACGATCCTCCCACGACGAACACCGACTAGACGAGAGACGACGAGCGGAGAAACGACTCTGATCCGTGCTCGGAGCAACCTTAGTGAATCCCTCACTAACTCCCCCTCACAAGATCTTCTCTCTCTCTCCCAACTCTCCCTCTCTCTAGGGTTTCTCAGGGAAGGAAGGCAGTAAAAGATTTTTCCAAAAATTGGAGAAAGTTCTTTTAAAGGAGGGCTTAAAATTTGCCGTAAATCTCAACTGGTCGGCCAAGATCGTCGATCGTCCTGTACGATCAGTTCAAATTCAATTATTTCAGCCTGGACGATCTGGCTCTTCTGGACGATCAGTAGAAAAAGTTGTTCATATCGTCCCGTACGATCCTGCGATCGTCCGGGATGATTAGTGCAAATTGAGGGAAATCGTCCAGAAGACAGTTCGGGTCGTCCAGAGAAATCTGAGCTGGACGACCAAAAAATGACTTGATCGTCTCAGACGATAGGTTCATCGTCCGGTACGATTAGTTCAAAAAGGCCCCAAATCGTCCTGTACATAGTTCTGGACGTACAGATTAAATGCACTAGACGATCAAGATCGTCCGGGATGATCCTGCGATCGTCCAGGATGATATGATCGTATCAACCAAAAATAAATTGCTTTCCTTAATTACCAGATTAAATTAGGCATGATTGTACTGGATCGTCCGGGATGATACACGTATCGTCCGGGACGATCAGACCATGTATCTAAAAATAAGAACTTGCCTAACTTGATCTGGCGGCTGAGAATTTCTGATTTGGGCATATCATCCCGTACGATCCGGAGATCGTCCAGGATGATCTACTTAATCTGACCCTCTTAACTTAGTCGCCCTAATTAGGGTTTCTGTTTTAACTGGATCGTCCGGGATGATGTGGAGATCGTCCAGGACGATCTGAACAAATTTTTAACAGAAACTCTAATTCACTCAATCTCTCTCCCTGAGTGTGTGTGTGTGCAAGGTTACTTAGCTAGGGAATCAGTTACATTACAATTGACTCAATAAAAATAAAAATCATACATTTGACACACTTGGACCCGATCTTGAGTTGGCTTGAGTGGCTCGCGGTCTTTTGTGCCTGAACCAGATTAGCCAAGCAAAATACACTGGAAACATGTTTGTCATCATCAAAACCAGATTTACAACAGTTTAGGATGAACCCCCTAAAGTTAAGGAGGAAATTAAATCTACAATCGATGAAGTTAAGGAAATCTATTTTGGAACTGAAAATGACCCTCACCCCACCTTCATAAGTTCTTTGTTGAGTAAGGATGAGTTTGAGGATCTAATTCAACTTCTCTTTGAGTTTAAAGATTTCTTTGCCTAGATATACGATGGAATGCCAGGTTTGCTAGATGACATGGTGGTCCATAAACATGGAATTAAGCACGAAGCTATTCCTATCAAGCAAGCTTCATGATGCATGCATCTGGATATTGAACAATAAGATATTTCTGAAGTTAGGCAGGCTAGATTTATCTGAGAAGAATAATATCCCTCTTGGGTAGATAGTGTCATACCAGTTCGAAAGAAAAATAGTCAAATCCAAGTCTGTGTTGACTATAGAGACCTAAATAAGGCATGTCCCAAAGATGAATTTCTTTTACCAATACGAGAACTTATGGTGGACATTGCCTCTTTGCATATAGTTTTATCCTATATGGATGGTTCATCTGGATATAACCAAATCAAGATGGCCCCAAAAGATGAGAGAAATACTACATTCAGAAGTCCTATAGGAATCTTTTGTTATAAAGTGATGCCATTTGGCCTTAAAAATACCGGTGTAACCTACCACGAGGCCATGACTCATATTTTTAACCACTTAATCCATATCAAGTCGAAAGCTATATCGATGATTTAGTTGTTAAGAGTAGAGTGAAAGAAGCTCATCTTTATAACTTAAGAATCATCTTTGAACAGTTATGCCATTATGACCTTAAGATGAATCCCTTAAAATACGCTTTTTGCATTACTTCAGGAAAATTCTTAGGTTTTATAGTGAAGCACCATGAAATTGAAATTGATCAAGCTAAAATAGAAGCCATCTTCAATATGCCACCTCCCAAGAGCCTTATTCAACTGAGATCTCTCCAAGGAAAATTTGCATATATAAGAAGGTTTATTTCATATTTATCTGAAAGATGTCAACCATTCTCTATCCTTGCTAAGAAGGATGTTAAGTTCATTTAGGATGAGAAATATCAATATGCTTTTAAAAATCTCAAGCAATACCTGACAAATCTGCCAGTTTTGGCAGCTCCTATTCAAGGGAAACCCTTAATACTTTATACTGTGGCCCTTGACGAATCTCTCGGGGCCCTTCTAGCTCAAGTCAATGAAGAAGGGAAAAAAATGTACTCTACTACCTAAGTCATAGACTTCTACTTACAGAAATTTGATACCTTATAATCAAGAAACATTATCTTGCCTTAGTTTTTGCAGCACAAAAATTAAGGCATTATATGCTTTCTCATCAAGTCAATCTGATCTCTAGTATCAATCCATTAAAATATCTTATGACCCAGCCTACACTGCCAAGATGTTTAGCTCATTGGTCTATGATCTTGCTTCAATTTGAAATCACTTTCATTCCTATGCGTGCTGTGAAAGGATTGGCCGTTGCCGACTTTCTTGCAACACACCCAATGCCGGCGGAGTCTTCTCTAAATATTGATTTACCTAACAAATAAATCATGAGTTTTGAAGAATCTAATAATCAAGTCTGGGAAATGTATTTTGATGGTGTAGCTTCCTCCCAGTGGGGTAATACATATCAATCTACTATTCCTGGAAAAGCCAAAATTGGCTTAATTTTAATAACACTAGATAAGGGAATGATGCATTTTTCTTACCACTTATCAGAGTCTTGCATGAACAATGAGGCTGAGTACGAAGATCTGATAATTGGTTTAGAAGTTATAATTTTGATGGAGATTAAAGAGATTAAAAATCTTTGGTGATTCTCAACTGGTGATTAACCAGATTGTAAGGACATATAAGGTTTTGAACCCTAAACTCTTAAAATATTACCAATATATCATGCACTTACCCGAACAAATTCATGTTGTAACTATGTATAGAATTCCCCATAAAAGTAATTCTTCAGTGGATGCCCTAGCAAAGCTTGCAAAAAAATTTGCATGTCCAGAAGAAGACTCTATTCTTATAAAAGTTTAAGGTCGAATGACTCTGACTCCAATAGTTTTGGAGTACATTAATAAATAATCTCCCCAGGTCCTTTCGACTTCTTCAGCAATTGATGAACAGAGCGATTGGAGACAACCACTGATTGATTATCTTAAAGAAGGCAAACTTCCCCATGGCAAATCACTTGCCAATCTAATCAAGAAATGTGCCCTATCATATGCACTAGTCAACAATACATTGTACTGTCGATCATTCAATCATATATGGCTCTATTATTTAGACAAATGAGAAGCCTTGAAGATCATTAATGAAGTTCATACTGGACTGTGCGGTGCCCATCAATTGGGTCCTAAGATGAAGTTAAAAATTAAAAGACTTTGTTACTACTAGCCTACGATGATCGATGATTGTATAAAAATTATAAAGCATTATCATTAATGTCAGATACATGGTATAATTTTACATCAACCACCTAATGTATTACATCCCATGATAGCTTTGTGGCCCTTCGAAAGCTGGGGTATGGATCTTATTGAGCCTATTGACCCTCCTTCTTCAAATGGTCATCGCTTCATTTTAGCAGTGATTGATTACTTTTCAATATGGGCAAAAGCAGTTCCCCTACGGAATGTAACAACACACCATATTATAAAATTCTTTCAAGACCATATTGTATATCGATTCAACATACTCCGCAGAGTCATACCCGATAATTGGACCACTTTCAAGTCTACAAAACTTAATAATTTTATAAAGTGTCATAACATTGATTGGAGATACTCGACAATCTATTATTCCTGAGCTAATGGATTGGCTAAGGCCTTCAACAAAACTTTGCTGCAAATCATCAAAAAGACCCTTGATAATAACAAACGTCACTAGTATGAGAGGTTGGTGGAAGTATGTGGGCCACCCGAACCACTTACAGGACCCCGACGTAATCCACACCATTTGCACTAGTATATGGGTCCGAAGCCATACTCCCTCTGGAAGTTTAAATTCCTTCACTTAGAATTGCAATCCAGACTCAAATAACAACAAAACAAAATGCTCAACTCTAGTTAGAAGAGCTTGAAAGCCTTGAAGAATGCCATCTCCAAGCTCAACAAAACTTAGAATTATATAAAGCCCGAATGGTTCAAGCTCATGATAAGTTAGTGCGACTTAGAACCTTCCAAGTAGTAGACTTGGTCTTGGTTCTTCGGTGGTCTATCTTAGCTTATCAAAAGAATCGTGGGAAGTTTGAACCAACCTGGGAAGGACCCTTCTTTATAAAATTAGTCTATGAAGGAGGCTCGTATCAACAATTGGATTGTAAAGGAAATCACACGATGTTAACTGTAAACAGGTGATTCTTTAAGAAATAGTATGCTTAATATAGCTTGATCTTTCAATCAATAAAATGTTTAACTTTTGAATCAAGTTGATTGAATTTCATTTAAATTTTAGAATGTTGTTCTCCTTTTCCTAAGGATAGGTATGAGTCCCCGTGTTTCTATTCCTTAGGACTAGATCCGCTAGTGGTGGAGCAAGCCTCACGTGGCACCATCCTAGCATCCTAATCAAATTTGGGTTAGATAGCTCTTTCCAAAATCCTTAGAGGTTTAGGTAAACTTTCTCCTTGGCTAGTCCCCCTAGTTAGATGTGAGTCTCTGTACTTTCTAGCTAGGTTGGTCATTGAAAACATAAAAGAAATTTAACCTTTTAGGAGTAGGTGTGAGTCCCCGTGCTTCCTACTTCCTAGGAACTTGACTAACTAATGGTGGATTTAAGCATGTTAGGCCCCATCCTAATTAGTCACCTTCTAGTTTTTCAGGATAGGTGTCAGTCCCCATGCTTCCTCTCCTTAAGTTAGAATTAAATCATGTTAGATAGTTTTTGCCAAAATCTTTAGAGGATTAGGTAGACTATCTCCTTAACTAGACCCCTAGTTAGATGTGAGTCCTTTTGCTTTCTAGCTAGGTTAGTCATTAAAAACCCAAAAGAAGTTTAACCTTTTAGGAGAAGGTGTGAGTCCCCGTGCTTCCTACCTCCTAGGATCTTAACTAAATAATGGTGGATTTAAGCTTGCTAGGCCCCAACATAGTTCAGTCATCTTCTAATATTTAATGATAGGTGTGAGTCCCCGTGCTTCCTTTCCTTAGGATTAGACCCACTAGTGATGGAGTACACCCTCTTTGTTACCATTCTAGTTTTGAAATTTTGATTCAATCCTCTGTATGGAGCAAGTTTTCTTCCCACATGATCACCCACTAGTGATGGAGTACACCCTATATGGTACCATACTAGTTTGAAATCTTGATTTGATCCTATATGTGGAGAAAGTTTCCTCTCCATATGATCATCCACTAATGATGGAGTACGACCTCTATGGCACCATTCTAGTTTCAAAATCTTGATTTGATCCTCTATGTGGAGAAAGTCCCCCCCATATGATCATCCACTAGAGATAGAGTACGCCCTCTGTGGCACCATCCTAGTTTCAAAATCATGATTTGATCCTTTATGTGGAGCAAGTTTTCTTCCAACACGAGCATCCATTAGTGATGGAGCACACCCTCTGTGGCACCATCATAGAATTCAAATTTTAAATCACATCCTCTATGGAAAGTAATACTTCCATCCCAACACTTCGAATAGGATTACACTCACTAGTGGTAGGGAATATCCCTTGTGACACTACCCTAATATCTATTCAAATCATGATTCTTCAGGAATAATATTCTACTTTCCTTTAGAATTAAAATTTTAGACTTAACCTTTCAATTCGGTCAACGATAATATGTGTAGTAGAACTTCATTCTACTACACATATTGGGGGTCCATTTATTGACCTCATTTTTGTATGAGGTCACTAAGAATAATACATATCCTAGATCAAATTAGACTCTTGGATCTATCCAGTGTAAACCAGAAATCCATACAAAAATTCAAGGTTCAAAGGCCTTGTCCAGAAAGCCTTTTCTAGTGAATTTTCAAACATTTCAAACCTAGTCAAATGACCCCTGGTTCATGATCTATCAATTACATATTTAATAGGTATATCTCAAGGATCCACCCTCCAAATTTGAGTATAATCTGAGGCCTCTAACCGTAGAAACTGGATTGAAATCCAAAGGCTGTAAAACCTTCAAATATTTATGGCCTGTGCCACTAGACCTACTACCCAATGGATTTTGACCTTGGAGCATTCTCCAAACCTTCTGATTACATCCAGACCATTGATTATGACATGTTAAATATTAAACTGTATTTTTGTGGGCTCACTTTGAGCCCTAGTTGACCAAGCGTTAAAAAGACAAAAATGCCCCTTAAGGATAATTTTGGAGTTTTCTCTAAACTACAACATAACCATTTCAAATCAAATATTGGAAACCCTTCTAATGCATTCTAATCATTATTAGGAGTGCATAGGACTCAAATCTAGACCCTGGTCAAACATTGTTGACCAGATCAACTCAAATGACCAAAATACCCCTTAAGGGTATGAACAGTTATTTTGAATCAAATGATATTATATTTGGATGGAACCAGTTCCATTCAACTCCAAATGTTAAAACAAACTTGCTGAACCCTATCTTGGTCCCTGGGTCAACATAGTTGACCAAGTTAACCAGGGTTGACCCAAATGCCCTTTAAGGGTCAAATAGGTCTTTTTGACCCAAATGACATTCCCAAACCTTGGGATCACCTCCAACAGACTCAAAATATCAAACGAAACCCATTGAGTTCAAACCTAAGTTCCAGGTCAACCTAGTTGACCAAGTTAGCCTAGGTTGATCGAATAATCCTTTAAGGGTTAAATGGCTAAATCAACCTATATGACCAATTCAAACAATTTGAACTCTCAAATTCATTTTAAAAGATATCCCAATCATGGTTCAACCATTTCCATGTTTACTTTGGATCAAACCCTAGCTAGTTGACCAAGTCAACACAACAGGAATTTGGTCAAATTTCCTTCCATACACATATACATTTAAATATTTTTAAATCATAAATCTTCAATTTTTAAATCACATTAAAATTAAGCAAATCAGCTCACAAACTTTCCTCTATGCTACATAAGCTTTTTGACTAGTTTGACTAGTCAAAGTGTTTAAGAAGGGTCAAAGTCCATGCTTAGGTGGCTTTGCCACCTTGGAAAGTCAAAATATCCTAATAACTCCATATTTACATGCATTTGGTGGCTAGGAGGGTTAGTTGGCAGCAGCTTGAAGTCTCTCTCTCTCTCTCTCTAATCCAAGCTAAATAATCATTAGGAGGAATGGAATTATCTCACTCTTCACTCAAAGTTTTGGCTCCACTCTCTATCATCAAAAACCTTCAATCCCAGCATCCTCGAGCTCATGTTAAGGATAACTTAGCTTCCCCATCTATAAATAAGCCTTCTTCAGCCATTGGAAAGGTTGTTGCAAGCCTAATAATCCAAATTTGAGAAGAGAGAAACAAGGAGAGAGAAAGGATAATTGTGTAGCAAAAGTAAATACAGCTATCAAACATTCTTGGACCCTTGAAGGAAGTAGTAGAGAATTAAAAGACTTTTTCAGCAAGCCCAAGATCATCCAAATCCATCCACAGGATTATAAGATATCCTAACTTTTTTTCTAAAACTTTAATTTGAAACTGTAGACAATCTACAACACATGAAGCCTCCAAACTTCAGGTGTTGGAAGATTAGACTACCATGAGTCTATGTTTCAAATCACTCAACCAAAACTTTAATACATAATAACCACTCCAAAGATGAAGTTTTTAGGCTAGACTACTCCGGGCTGCAGAGCTACGTGTCCTAAAGAGGGTTAATTCCTTGAGCCTGGTGGCACAACACCCTGAATGGATTCAATATAGTGTTAAAACTTAAAATTAATTAATTATTAATAATCCAATCAAACTTAAAATTATTAATCTAATTATATCAACTAAGTTTTTAGGATGGACTACTATGGGCTGCAGATTACGTGTCCTAAGGAGGCTTTGTTTCTCGAGCCTGGTAGCACAATGCCATGAACTAATTGATAGCATATTTAAATTAATTCAAACTTTTGGAATCAACAACTAATTCAATTATTAAAATATGGCCTAAGGAAGCTTTGTTCATTTAATTAATTAACAATAAAAATGCATTAAATAATAAACTTTAACACATTAATATTTGAACCTTAACCAAATTTTTCCTTCAAACTTAAAAAAAACTAGACCTTAGACAACTTAAACTAATTACCTAATATAAGACACATCCGAACCACACAACTTGCTACACACACTTAGATGGTTGGCTAGGGCACCACTTTTAGATCTAGGCTAGGCCGATGTATACTTTTCTACTATGTGCTATGATTTTTGAGCTTTTACTGCATGCCGAATGTTAATATTACTGTAATTATTTATTTAATTTCTGCACTCTGTGATGTGATTGATGGGCTTTAGATTTACCCTTAGGTTATGGGCAATTTAAATGCTAATACAATCTTATACAGGTTGCTATACTCATACAGAGCATTGAAATTAAAGGGGTCAAAGTTAAATTTAAAGTAATGAAATTTCTACACGTGCTTTAATGTGGCTGGCTTGAACATTCTTAATTTCATATATTAACTACTTGGGATGTTAAATTAACTATTAATTCATTAGGATGACCCTGCAGGTTGTTGAGTATAGATTTTAAATTTTTATTCAATGTAATTTGATTATATTTGAGTTGTAATTTTAAGTGCTTTGAGAATGGGATAACATCCAATTTGGGATCCAAAGAGGAAGGGACAACCCTTCGGGGAGAGTCTCTCTCCATTTGGTGATCCAAATTAGGATAATCTTAAAACATCTAAAGAGGAAAGTTAACACCCCTTCTGAGGGGGAGTTTTCTTTCATTTGGATATCCAGACATGATGATCTAAGGAGCCCTATAGAAGGACAAAGAAGTGGATAACGAGAGACCCATTCTCAAATCACTTGAGTCTTAGGAGTAGAATTCAGGTTGTTATCAGCGGTACCCGACCACTTTACTTTTTGTAGACCCTGGGTTGTAATATTAAAAGGCATTTACCTATGGACATTACATTTTAATTGATTTATTTATTAATATTGATTGTTTGATGTTGATTGGATATAGGATTGCATGTTTTTAATAGTTTTTTTTGGCAATCTTTCATGTCTATTTTATTTTGACCTGGAACGATCGAAGGCCCGTGAGGGAACGTCAAAATTCTTTTACTTAAACAAAATTAAAAATTTTAAGTTCACATAGAAATTTGACATTGTAAGAAGTAAGCCCGGGTCCGCCAGGGGGTTTTCATAACATATTTGCTACATTATTCTTTCCTTTTGTTAGGCACCTCCCTGCCTGCGGGTTCTGGCAGACCACCTGGCCTATAAAGGGCAGATCTGTCAAGGGGAATCTATGCATTTTAGAGAAAAACCTATTTTTAAGCCTTTTTAAATTTTGCTTCATATTTGATTTAAGCATTTGTTAAGTCAACTAACATTCATTGCATTAGTTACAAATTAAATTGAGTCTAAAACTTAATTGTATTACTTCAAGTTTCATAATACCTTATATATGTCAAAGGGCCAATTTAGGACTGCTCTAGATGTCAGGCCTATTCTCAAAAACTTAACTTAATCAAACGTACCTACCACTCTAACAAAAAAGATTGGACTCATAGTTTTGAAGCCTTTAAGTGGTTAGCTGGCTCCCCAATTCAGGCCGAGATAAGTCCAAATCCTGTATTGCATTAGCTAGGTTCGGGTGTCTCATTTTTAGTACCCAATTTAGACTTAGGTTCTGAGGTAGGCTCAGACTATAAGACCTCAACCTTCGGGAATACAATCATAATTTTCTAATAAAATTGACAATTCAAATTAAAATCTCTTTCAATTCAAATTCAAGGCCAGCACATAGAATAGGCTAGGGTGTTTCTAAAATACTTCAGAATCCTAAAACACCTACTGCCTTTCCCCCCTTGACCTCCAGAAATAAGTGCACTCCTTGATCCAATCCCAATTGAATTTTTAACCTCGTCTCCTTGACATCAAACTTTGAAATCTTAAAATAAAATTTTTACCGCTATTTTAATCAAGAGTATTCGTAGGAGATTTCAATTTCCTAAGATATAATTAACTATGAGGGCTTACACTTGTAGGATATTTAGAAACTCAGATAAAAATTTTTAAAACCAAATTAATTTTTTAAAACTCTAATTAATTATCTTTTGGAAAATTTAAGTCAAGATTAATGATCATTTTCTTCATTTTCAAACAATCAATAATGACTGATATCTTCTTCCCTCAGGAAGATATATCAATTATAGTTATAAATTTAATTATGAAATTAATGATAACTTATATAAATTATCATAGTTAAATATCTGAGTATTAATCATTTTGACTCTCCGGGGTTATATGTAGTTCTTGCTCAAATTTAACTACGATAATCAGGATGAAATTTTAATCCTGTAAATTGAACCCATTAAGGAATGGTATGCTCGTCTCCTGAGATGATATATCATTCATAATGATGCGTTTAATTTTAAAATTAAAATTTAAGAAATTAAATCACCCAAAGATAATTAACCTTTTTCAAAAAACATGTTTTAATCAAACAACATGTAACGAGTCCATCTAGTGCAACCATTGAGAAATTGAATGAGACTGCCAAACATTGGAGTGTAGTGCTATTCTTCCACCTCATGATGTAGCAGATGATAGCTAAGTAATCTAACAACACCTTTATACTCTGCTAAGTTAGCTACTGGTTGTAAAACATCTTGATCCTTATAACCCAGTCCCTCAATAATGCGATCCAAAAAAGTACCATCACTGTGTCATAGTCTGAGAGTGTTGACTCAGTCTGAAAGAATACAATGAAAGTAAGGAAGCATCAACATTCACTTTGATCTAATCGGGAGGAGGAGGGTGCCAACAATTCTTCAACAGCCGAACCGACTGATTAATGCCCCATATCCCCGAATCTACACAACCAGCTCCAGAGACACCCAAGATTGAGGCAAAATTGAATGTGTTGATTGCAATAAACAAACTACTATCTTCAATGCCGCCATACACACCTTTACACCTAGACTTACATAATAAAAAGACAGTAGTACAAAAAAGCTTAGCCAACAAACATTTCTTCAAAGCATTACATTCCAACCATAAGTTGCATTCATCAAATGACTCAAAAATTGGAATGACAAATCCCTACTTATTCAAAATTTGAATCACCTGAACCAACTTCAAGCATCTCACCACCACATGATCCAAATCTTCCACCACTAGATAACCTCTAGGAAAAGAATTATTTTCTTTTAATCTCCTACACTGCAAGAATTGAAAGGTAGGAATAACAACATGAAATAATCACCACCAGAAAGTCTCCACACGTGGATTTAGCTTTGCCTTCTTAATCCAACTCCAATAATAATTCTCATCCATATTACAAACTGAGACCTCAAAAGATAGCACAGAAATAGTCTTATCTGAGATAAGCTGAATGAATTCCAATTGATCTTTAGCTAAATTAGGATAAATCTAAATATTACAATTTAGCTTAACCATCTCCTTGCCAAAAATTATGGCATTTATGCAATACCCAAACATCTTTGAAGACAATAATTGAATTACCATCCATAATCTTCCATCTAACAATGGGAGCAAGAGTTTTTGCACCATCCAATACATTCTTTCATGAAGCAGACGAGACCTTTTTCAACCCAGAATTCCAACTACAAGATCCTTATTTAGCTTCCCAAATAATGTACAATAGCGAGTCTATTTTATTAATTAGATTACATGCTAGTTTAGCTCTCAACAGATCCACTTTGCTTACACAAGAATGAAGTCCATGACCACCCAAATTATCTGTCTTACACAAGACATCCTAGCTCACATAATGAAGGCCATTCTTTCCATCTTGCTTATGCCAAATAAAATTCCTGCACATCTTGTCAATTTCATAGAGAATTCCCTTAAAAATAAGAGAGTGAGTACAATGGAAAATTGGAATTGATAAAATGATTGATTTGAAAAGAATAAATTTCCCTGCTAAAGAATAAAACATGATAAAATAGAGTAAGAGAAAAATAATAATGAAAAAAGCAACTTTTTGATCCAATCCCATAATAACCAGTTGATCATCAAACTATGCATCTCTTTGTTATTATAACACCCTTTCAGCAAATAAAAATAATAATTCCATCAAAAACTAGAACAAAAAAAACTAATACTTAAACTTTCAATTTTTCAGAAATTGATCTCTACCTCCTTCCACATGAATCCCAATTACGAGTTATCCTAATTATTTTCCTCTGTCTACAAAGCCACCTCTTAACTGTAAGTAAGTCTTCCGTCTCCCTATACCCCACTTCAACTCCCGAATGAAACACCTCATATAGAAGGGCCTCACACATGCCCTATCCACACTTTTAATCTGATCAACTCCAGATTACGCAACCACCAAGCAGCCCAGCTTGTCGTCTTCAGCTCACGGTGTTTGACACCTCTGTCTGGCCCTTTCCTCCTTGCGAACACCCATGCACACATTCAGCTACTCCCGTTCGCACAAACACCAAAATACCCAGCCTTTTCTCATGTATGATGCCCCATCCATTACTAATTAAAATATATTTTTATTTGAAGAAAATCAAAGTGTGCTCATTAGAAGGTTTTACAACATGGCTCTACAGTATGGTTGCCCAAAAGTTTAGATTTAATTTTAGAGGAGTTTCTTTCAAGTAACAGGTCTTATAATTTCTTTTTGAAGATGACTAAAAGTTTAATTTGGAATGAGACTTACGACTTTACTTATGAATTACCCAAAGATGAGTCTTACAACCTTACTCTACTGTAAGGATGATCAGGGATTTAATTATTTGGGTAGCTCTTAAAGTTTCTCTTTAGAATTTACCTAAAAGTGGGTCTTACAATCTAATCCTTTAGATTAATGTGCAAACTATTTTGAATTTGGTTACTTGTGAGTTTGGTATTTTATTTAGTAGTTTCCCAAATAATAGATCTTACAAATCCTATTAGAAAGTGGCTAATTATTTGGGTATGACGGGTCTTTCTGCTTTTGTTTGGAAGTAGCCCAATTGGTGGGTCTTATAATTTAGCCCTATAGGCTAAACGGCCTAGAGATTTGATTTCTTATTTATTTAAGTACATAACAGTTGTTTTTAAATTAACACCAGACTATGATTTTCAATTGTTCACTAGCAGTTTGTTTGCTAGTTTTATAATTACAAGCTAGCAATTATCATTGTGTGACACTAGTGCTTTTGCTATAGTTGCTCTTTTTATTATGCTAGTCAGTTTCTTTTTAATTCCAGGTTAAATCATCTTTTTTATATATATTTATTTCACTTTTTTATTCAAATTTTCATAATGCATGTTCTCTTCTCATAGTAGTATTCAGACATACCCATGCCTACCTGCTGAGTTCTCCCATTTTGGAGCCAGATACTCTACATACTCATCCATATTTCCCTTTCATGTTTTCTTACCAAACCAAAATACCTCTTTGAACCCAGTATCAGGTATTAACATGTATACTTTTTTATATTTTATTTATTCCTTCAGTCCTTCAATATTTTGATGTTTCAAATGTCGAGCTCGTAGATGAAGAGCCTAAATGATCACTAGATATCTTGGGTGTGCACAATCATCTGGCTATTAAATATACATTTGAGGACTTTAAAGGTAAATATATGGCATATTTATCACTTGTTTATTTTATTGCTCAGCATTTCTCCTTTTCACTTTTCTTTTGCTTGTATGCATAGGTGAACGATCATCATCTTCTCAATTAGTACATAGTGATTCTACACATTTTTCATTTGAAGATGCCATTGATGACATTGTTACAGAGTTAGTTGTTTCACCTTCTCCTTTCTAAGATTCATTTTGATAAATGTAGATGATTTATCACCAGGTATCGCTTCTCATTTAGATGACCACTGCTTGATAGAATTGTCAGATGAGACACGCCCTTCAGGAATTTTTATATTTCTATTATGGTTTTGCATTTCTTTTCTTATTATTTCCTTTTTTATAGCTCTTGTGTTTTATATTCAGGTTCATAGCAAACATATTATACATCTATTTTGATGGAAAAATATATATATAGTTTTGAAAAGGGTTTAATTTTCTTTGGAAAATGCTTAATTTCTAGAATTTTTAATTTTGAAATTGATCCCTCATTATGAATGATAAATCACCTCGAGGGGTGAACATATCGTTCACTAATGGGTTAAAATTTCAAAAATTAAATTTATCCTGATTATCGTAGTTGAATTTGAGAAAGAACTACATATAACCCCAAAGGGTCAAAATGAGTATTCAGTCAAATATTTAACTACAATAATTTGGATGAGAGGATCATTAATTTTATAATCAGAATACAATAAGAAATTGATATATCTCTTTGAAGAAAGAAAATAGCAATCACTATTAATTATCTGAAAATGATGATAATGATCGTAAAGTTGATTTTTCCAAAGATAATAAATTAAGGGTTTTGAAAAGCTTGATTTTAAAAATCAGGTCTAGGTTTCTAAATCTCCTACGAGTGTAAGCACTCGTAGTTAATTACATCGTAGGAAATCAAAAATTTCCTACGAATACTCTCGATTAAAATAACGATACAAATTTCATTTAGATTTTAAAGATTGATATCAAAGGAGGTTAAGGATTGGAATTTCAAATGGGATTGGTTCAAAATTGAACACTTATTCCAGAGTCAAAGGAGAAGGATTGGAGGTGTCTTAAGATTCTGAATCACTTCAAAAACACCTCGGCCTATCTTAAATTTTGGGCTGGAATTTGATGGAGAAAGATTTAAGTTTTGAATGATTAATTTTTTTAGAAAGTGGGAATTAGATTCCAGGAGATTGATGTCTTAAGATCGAAAATCTGCCTCAGAATCTAAGTCTAAAACTGGGTACTAAAGAATTAGTGACCTAGATCCTAGCAAATGCAATGTAATCCTGGACTTACTCCGGCCTGGATTAAGGAGCCAGCTAAACCACCTAAACGCTTCAAAACCATGTGTCCGGTCTTTAATGAAAGAATGGGTAGGGACGTTGTTTAAGATTGAGTTTTAAGGAGTTTGGGTCGACATCTAGAGCAGATTCCTAATTGACCCCTTGACATATGTTGGGTGAAATGCTTAAGCTAGAAATTTAATTAAGAATTAGACTCAAAATTTAATTTGTATCTAATGTAATGCATGCTAGTTGACTCGATTAAATATTTAAAATCAAAATGAAGCAGATTTAAAATTAGGCTTAAAAAATAGGTTTATCCTAGAGATTGCACAACATCCCCTTGGATAGAACTGCACCCTAATAGGTCAAGTGGTCTGCCAAAACCTGTAGGCGGGGAGATGCCTAACACGGAAGAGAAGCTTTCATATGTATGCATGAAAAACTCCCAGCGATCCTGGGCTTACTTCTTAAAAGCATTAGAGTTACTATTTGAGCCTAAATATTTTAAGTTTCATTTAAGTAGAAATAGTTTTAAACGTGTCCTCACGAGCCTCCGATCGGATTCCAGGCTAAATCAAATATGACATGCAAGATCGCCCAAAAAAAACTAATAAAAGCAGGCAAATCCTAATCACAATCAATACATCAATTAAATTAATCAAATAATTAAATTATTTAAATAAATATTCAAAATAAAAGTTCATAGGCAAGTGCCTTTTAATTGTACAACCCAGGGTCTGCAGGAAAAGTAAAGTGGTCGGGTACCACTGATTACAACCTAGATTCTACTCCTCAGACTCAAGTGACTTTGAGAATGGGTCTTCTCATTCTTCACTTCTTCGTCTTCTTGGAACTCCTTGGATCATCGGGTTCGGATATCCAAATGAAAAGAAACTCCCCTTAGATAAGGGTGTTATCTCTTCTCTTTGTATGCTTTTAAAAGTATCCTAACTTAGGCTTCCAAATGGAGAGTGACTCTCCCCTAAGGGATGTCCTCTCCTCTTTGGAATTTAAGTAGAATATAAATCCCATTCTCAAATTACTTGATAAATTATAACTCAAATTCAAATCAAATTACATTTGATTTAAAACAAAAATATAGACTCAACAACCTGCAGGGTTATCCTAATAATCAACAATTAATATAACATCCCAAGAAGTTATAATCAATCTCAAGCAGTTATATTAATCAAATTTAAGATGCTCAAATCACAGCCACACTTGGTCATGCTCTTTTAATTTTAAAGGGGGACTTAAGCGAATTCTGAAGCACCTGCAGAAAACATCATTAATCGTAAAGCTTAATTATTTGATTTCCCCCTTTAATTTTAAATTCCCTGTGTGAGTATGGCCATCTGCATAAAATTGAATTAGTATAAATCATCCCTAACCTAGGGGTAGATCTAACGTACAATCAATCACAAGACAGAGGGCAGAAATTTAAATAAATAATCAATCAATCATTTAATTCTAACAACCAGTATGAAATGAAAACCACGAAAAATCTGGCACACGTAAGTAGTAGAAAAGTAAACACCGGCCTAGCCTAAGACTAGAGTTGATTGTCCTAGCAAACCATCTAAAGTGTGTGAGGTAGGCTGTGCGGCTTTGATATATCATATATGGGCACTTCATTGAAGTTGCTTGATGTTCTGGTTGGTTGAAAGGCTCAAAAGAGGTTTAATTAAAGTTTAAATCTTAATGATTTGAATTTAATTTTAAACTTGATTTTGATTTTTTATTGAATACCACCTTTATTACACACTAAGGCCGTGAAGTTTATTTCACCTTTCTTGGAGCTAACTTAATAGCCTCGTAAGTCTGGGTTAACATTGGTACCTAATATAATTAAGTGATTTGAATTAATTAAGGTTTAAAAGTTGATTAATTTTTAATTAAGGTTGGTTGGTTTCTGATTTCAATATTGAATTAAGATTTTCTGGAATTTTAAATGATTTATTGAATTTTGGAATTTTCTGGATTATTTTAATCATTTAATTAAGGGGTCAAAAACTCTCTTTTTGATTAAGGGTATTTCCTATAAATTTAATATTTTATTAAAATAGTAGACATTAATACAATCAGTTAGACTATAAGTATGCTGGAATTGGATTTTTTTACATTTTATTGTGAAAGTTTGAAGTTTTGATTTGATTTTGAACTAGAGTTGACCAAAAGTTGACGTTTTTAAATTTGTTTGATTTATAGATACTTGATATTTTTGATAAATATTAGACCTTAGGATGAGTCATATGCCTTTGAGTTTGCTCAATTTGGAGTTCATTTGAATTAGTTATGAATTTTGGAAATTTTGGGTATTTATTAAATTATTTAAAATTTTTTTAATTAAAGGTGCTTTAATAATTTGAATCCAATGACCTCCAAACTTCTTGAAATCACTTCCAAATATCAGGAATGATCTAAGGAATGATTATCAAGTGTTTGAGAGATTTTTGGAATTTTTACTTATTTTTAATTAGTTAAATTAATTAAATATTAAATTTCAATCAAAATTAAATTATTCTTAAAATTAATGTAAAATCTATTTGATTTTAATTTTCATTGATTAAGGATTCAAATATGGTCAGTTAGAGGAATTATTTGTAATTTTTGGGTTTAATCTTGATTTATTAGAATTTTTGGAAGATTTTAAGGCTTAATTAAGCTTTAATTCTGATTAAGTTAATTAAGGAGCTTAATGATTTCAAAATTCAGTGGAAAATTTTCCTAGGGCTGAGAGTGTCACTAAGTTCAAATGATTTGAGTTTCAAGTCAATAGGATGTAGATCCTAATTATTAGAAATATTCTAAGTTTTCTAAACATATCCTTAATTATTGTCCTTAATGATGTTTCTAAGTTAAATGGGCTTGAATCAATGTTTTAACTAACCCTCAAACAAGTACATATAGGAACACACATCATTCACAATCAATTCCTACATCTAGGAGAGCCTTAAAGCTAGGTGGTGTGTGCACCCTAAACAAGCAATAATCAATTTAAAGCTTGATTAGATGAAGGATTAATCAATGAATAATTAATAAAGTAATTGTTCATTGGTTAATCATCATTCCTCACTAATCCTGTTCAAACATGTTTAATCTGTGTTTAAATTTTCAAATTAGATCTCTCAACATAAAGATTTAAATATACATATAATTTTAAATTAATTTTAAATGTGTATATTTAATATATACAAAAAAAACTATATATCAATATAAGTTTTAAATTTAAAATACTAAAAATATCATTAAATTAAGCTTAATATCTAAATGAGAGATCCTCTAATTTTCAAAGATTATTTGAAAATAATATTTTTTTATTTTTAAAATATTTAATGTAATATTTTAATTAAATATTAATTAAAAACTAGAATATTTAAATAATATAAAAAAAAACATTTAAAATAATTTAAGTTTTAGATTTTAAGATTGATTTCAAATTAAAGAATTATAAATTTCAAAAATTTTTGATGTATTATTTAAAACTTTCTAAGTTAATTTTAATTTTGTATGAATTTTTGGAGTTTAAGTCAATTAAATGAATTTTAAATTAATTTCAAATTAATTAATATTCAAAATAATTTAAAGTTAATTCGAAATTAATTCTTAAATGTTCCTAAAATTTTAAGGTTATTCTAAATTATCTTAATTTAATTTTAAATCAGTATTAATTAAGGGTTTAATTATTTAATTAATTAAAGTTTATTAATATATATATATATATATCTAAAAATAAACTTTATTTAATATTTAATATTTAAAATATTTTTTATTATCTGAAGACGTAAAATTCAATTTTAAAAAAATAGAATTATAAAATTTATAAAATATTTTAATCATATTTTATTAAATTTTAAACTTAAAATAATTAAAACTTTAATATTTAAAATAATTCAATTTATATATTTGATATTTCAAATTAAGAATAATATTAAATTAAATCTTTAATTTTTCTGAAAAAATAAATATATAATATATATTTTTAGGATTTAAAATTAATTTTTAATGATTTTTTTTAAGAAAATTAGATTTAAAATGATTTTAAATTGATTTTAAAATCAAATTAAATGGGTGGCAGCGCTGCCGCCGTCGAAGGGACATGTGGCGCGATCGGATTGGAAGGATCTGACAGCGGGCCAATCATTAGGTGGCGGCGCAATCATTGCGCCCCCGTTAATGATTGGTGAAATGATACCGCGATATACGGTATCATTTAACCACGTTAGACGACACTACGGGCTGTCAGATGATCCTCGTTCGAAGATGGACGATCCAGATCGTTCCAGATCAAAGGTGGAACCGCGGGATCGCATACACGTTGGATGAAGCAACGGAAAGGTGGGATCAGGGCCGTTGATCTCAAGATCAACGGCTCCAAAAATGTGCAGTTTATGCACTGTTCGTCTGAAGCCCTAGAAATAGAAAATGGCTCGTTCTCCCAAAATACTCAACCATTTCTTACGAAATTTTAAACATGGATCGTGTACATGAATAGAATTTTTGGGGAAGTAATTATACGGTTAAATAATCACTTAATGAAACATTAATTAAACCTAAGTGTTCTAAGCTATGTTTAAGGTTTTAAGAAGATCTAACTGATGGATTCAAGGGATTTTGGATTCTCTAAAATTGTTGTCTATCCACGCATAAAACTGTAGTTGAAATCGTGATCAAACAGCCAACGGATCGAACGGATTGGAGTTTGGACGGAATTGACGTCAAGGTTGTTGGGATCCCATCGCTGGCGAGGCTTGATCGGCTGGGATGAGCTTGGAATATGTTGAGGAGACTCCTGGGTGCCCAAACGAAATGTAAGAGCTGCTGGAGGGGCTTGAGGAAGTGAGAGAATGGGTGGATTAGAATGAGACTCATTTTGAGTCTTTTTGCCAAATCAAATGCTCCAGGCTATTGTGGATGGCTATGATGCATTTGGTAACTTCTCGAGATGTTGACAAGTGTCTTGGGTTGTTAGAATGGCAGGGGATTCAAGGACAAGAGCATGTTCCATGAGGAAAGCATATTTTGGTCCCCATTTGCACATGGGATTGATAAGAGCTGTTTAATCCTAAATCAAAGGCTAGGAAATGTCTTAAGAACATTCCAAAAGTTGATTTAGACTAATGGAATGGTTTAAGAATGGATAGGATTAGCCTAAGACTGGTTTTGACCCTCTTTGACCATCCTAAAGCCCATGTGGACCATTTGACCAGTCAAAATGCCACCTAGGCTGATTAGGTGGCATAGAGAGTGTTTTAAGCTACTGTTGGAATGAATTCAAAGGAATTTAAAGGGTTTAATTGACTATATGATCAAGTTAGTGAATGTAGGATGAGATTTGACCAAGTTGACTTGGTCAAATCAACTACATCTTGGCTCATGGTGGCTTTAAAAGTATTTAAGCCAAATGTTAGAGTGTTCTTGAAGGTTTGATGGGGTTCAAATAAATTGAATTGGCTAAAATGGATTGAATTGAATCAATTTAGTCAAGTTTAACCAAACTTGGGTTTAGTTGACTTGGTCAAATGTTGATTGGGTCAAAGGTCTAATAAAGTCTAAATCAGTAAAGGGTATGGCCAGGGGAGTTTGAGTGTAATTTGAATATACTTGAAGTTTGATTCAAATTGAAAGGGCTTAAAGGTTAAACTGGTCAATCTAGGTTGACTTGGTCAACCAGGTTGACCCAAGGTCAAGATTTGGGCTTAACATATTTGAAATGATGAATGGGGTCTAGTAGAGGTGTTTCTAGAGTTTGAATAGGTCATTTGGGTCAAACGGGCCTATTAGGCCCTTAAAGGACCATTTGGGTCAACCTTGATTGACTTGGTAAACCAGGTTAACCCAGGGTCTGGGAATGGGCTCAACAAGTTTAGAATGACATTCTGACTCCACTGGGAATGGGCCACGGCCTGCCCTTTTACTACACACAGGGGAACGAATGTAATTTCAAATTGGAGCAATATCATGGACCAACGAGCCAAGTGTCCTGACAACGTTGGCCTGGTCATAAGATATTGTAAAGGGTTGACCTTAGAAATCAAACAAATTGAATGAGACAACATATAGTGTCTTAGTTTTTGGGTTGCAAAAACTAAAGCAAGGCAATGCTTCTCGATTGAAGGATATCGAATTTCTATAGGAAGAAGCCTCCGACTAAGGTAATAGAGAGCGTTGTCCTTCCCTTCATCATTGACCTGGGCCAACAGGGCACCTAAAGACTCATCTAGGGCCGCAGTGTAGAGGATCAAAGGTTTCCTCGGAATAGGGGCTGCCAAAATTGGTGGATTTATAAGGTATTCCTTGATATTGTCAAAAGCGCTTTGACACTTCTCATTCCAAATGAATTTGGCATCTTTCTTAGCAAGAGCTGAGAAAGGTTGAAATCTTCCAGAGAGATTAGATATGAATCTTCTTATATATGCCAACCTACCTTAAAGAGACCTTAATTGAGTAAGGCTCTTAGGAGGTGGCATATCTAAGATGGCTTCAATTTTCAAAGGATCAATCTCAATCCCACGGTGCCTCACAATGAACCTAAAAATTTTCCTGAAGTGACACCGAAAGCACACTTTAGGGGATTAATTTTGAGGTCGTAGCGGCGAAACCGCTCAAAAACAACTCTCAAGTCATAAATGTGAGCCTCTTTAATTTTACTCTTGACAACTTGATCGTCAATATAGCACTCGACTTGATTGTGGATTAAGTCATCAAAGATGTAGGTCATGGCCCGCTAGTAGGTTGCACCGGCATTTTAAGGCTAAAGGGCATCACTTTATAACATAAGATGCCTATAGGGGTCCTAAATGCAGTGTTTCTCACATCTTCTGAGGCCATCCTGATTTGATTGTAACCAGAGAAGCCATCCATAAAGGAGGAAACAGCATACGAGGAGGCAATGTCCACCATAAGCTCAGGTATGGGTAAAGAAAATTCATCCTTGTGGTACGCCTTATTCAGATCCCTATAGTCGACACAAATTCGGATTTGACTGTTTTTCTTTCGAACTGGCCCGACGCTAGCTACCCAAGAAGGATATTGTTCTTCTCGGATAAACCCAGCCTCAGCCAGTTTCTTAATTTCAGAAATGACTTATTGTTCGATCTCTAGACGCATGCGTCTAGAGGCTTGCTTAACAGGAATGGCATAATGCCGGATTCCAAGTTTATGAACTGCTACCTCAGCGGGTAGACATGACATTTCATCATATGTCCAGGCGAAGCAATCCCTAAACTCAGAAAGGAGTTGTATCAAATCCTGAGACTCATCCTCACTTAACAAGGCACTTATAAAAGTAGGGCAAGGGTCGTGGTCAGTTCCTAAGTTGATTTCTTTTAGCTTGTCGACCATCGATTTAATCTCTTCCTCAAATTCAGGGGGTACATCCCGAACTTGAGGCTCATCGGGATCGTCTAAAGTCTCCAGACAAAGTCCGTCAAGAGGACTAACGGCTTCAGTAGGGACATTTTGAGATTCAAGATGATAAGTTATCATTAAGCAGTATTCGTTGTCATCAAACGAACTAACGGTACCAAAGCCGATAGCACATGTTAAATTTTTATTGATCTTTATTTTCCAAATATTTTCATGGTATCTAGCTTGACCCTTAGTTTATTGATACGGTACGGGACTTTAGAAAAGTATTCTTTACACAAACAGGATAATAGCCAAAATGTAATTCCATTAATTCATTGAAATCAGCCTCCTCGAGGGTTACATCACCTTCATCCCTTAAGGAGGAGGAGCCAGGGAAGAATTTCTGGGCTTTCCTTATTTCACCGCTTAGGTTAGGGGCCTCTTTAATTTCTAACCCTGCAACTCTGCCAGCCGACAGCGGGGTCAAGGATAGGGCCTCAATTCTCCTATAAAGCTTTTCATACATTGTCAATTCTGGCTCGTCACTTTTAACCTTTGAACTGTCAACCTCAGGGTCACTATCCTGATCTACAGTGAGATCAAACTTTGGAGGAGCATTGGTATGCTTGTAATCAAACGGAAATTCAGGCACCCGTGTTTCTAGCTCTTCATCAGAGCTTGATTCCGGATTAATATACACAGGGGTTATTCTTTTTTCAAATGAAACGGCCTCGACCCCGTGACCTTTGATCCATCCTCCCACCTCTTTAAGGTAACATGTTTGGAGGTCTAAAAACAATGATGTCGAGCTCGCTTTCACTATCAGATTCTTATACCTTTTGATCTTTTTACTTTTCTTTTTCTTTTTCTTTTCCTTTTGATTCTTGATTTTGATTAGAGCTTTGCTCACTTTCTTGTTCCTCAATTTTGATCTCAACTTTAGAATAAGGGGAGGACCCTTTTGGTATGAAATATGCAGCACCTCGTAGATCCCTATTTCTTGAATTGAGAATGGTTGCAAATCACCCCTAATTACATGTTCAATGCCATCTCGTTGGTACTTGACGCATTAATGTAGGGTAGATGGAACCATTCTATATTCTTGAATCTAAGGCCTACCTAGAAGTGCATTAAAGGATGTTGCCGAATCAATAATATGAAACTTTGCTTCGGTTTTCAATTCTCCTATCTTTAACAAGAGGGTAATCGAACCCAAAGCCCTTTCACCTTTCTCACTGAACCCACATAGTACCAACCTATCGGTGGCGAGCTTACTGGTATCAACTCTAAGATAGGCGAGGGTTTTCACATTCATCACGTTGACCCATGCACCCAGATCAACAAGGACTCTTGATAACTTAAAATTTCCTACATAGACGGTAATGTAGAGGGGACGATTGTGATCAGCTGTTCCCAATAGTAGGTCTTCATCTGAGAATGTTACTCCTAAAACTTCTTTGAAGTAGAGGGCTTCATCTTTTGAGGTTGAAGCCAGTTGAGCAAGGAAAATCTCAGGGTCGAGAAGTGCATTGATTAATGATACTCTCATTTCCTTAGATAGGATGAGAGCGTCATAAATGCTCAACTTGGCTAGCAACTTCCTAAGATGAGCTAGGACATTGTAATCAACCTTAGGAGCGACAGACTCAAAACCTAGTGGAATCAATAGAAAATCAGGATGATGAGGAGAATCTGGAATTGGATCGCTAGAGACAACTCACTTGCCCTTTTCCTGAGGAGGAAGCCTAGGGGGTAAGACTTTGCCACCATGAAGTTGTACCTCTACGACTGAACCGGGAGGACAAACTATGGGGGAGTCTACACTCTCCATAGGCTACACATCATCGCTATCTGAAGAGGAGTCAGAATCTAAAAGTTTTATCACGATAGGTTTCCTAGTGAAATTAATTTCAGGGAGGTCGCTATCTGATAAGAACTCAAGCTCGACATCCTCTATAGGAGTCAAATCTGAAAGATCAAATTTTTGAGGGTTTGGATTGATCTCAATAGAATTTTGAATTTCTTTGGAAGAGTTATCAACTTGGATTTCATTCTCATGGTTAATCATCAAAATTGAAGCAGAAGGATGTTTTTTATTAAACTTACGACCCTTTGCCTTTGATGGGGGCAAAGCAAAAGTCAGATAACAAGAGTGGGGATTGGACTTTAACGTCGCCATCGATCACTCGAATACTTCTCTCATCAACATACTTCCTCTCTACAACATTATCTCTCTTTTCTTTTTCATTCAATATAGTAGTTCCTACGACTACTGGAGAGGGAAGTAGCTCAACATCCTCCTGCGAAGCATCCAGGTCAACCTCCCAAATCAGGCCCTAGGCTGTCATGAGCATCTGTTGAGAAAGATGATAAGATTTGTTAATCTACCTTTTAAGTGCCCGGGATAAAGCAATATCCCAACCATCTTCAATTGAAAGAGAAGGGTTAGAATTGTTACCTGAGATTACTTTGACGGACCCCTGTTCCGAGTCTACCAGATACTCTTTTGGAATGATGATGTTACCTTGCTTAAAGTTTTTGTCCACCCAATCTTTAAAAATGATACAATCTTCAATCAGATGACTGATCATTCGGTGGTAAGGATAATACTTTGGATCATCTTTTTTGTCTGCATCTTCTGGCCTTCTAGCCTCATGTAATAGAAAATCTGGCTTTTTCTGGAGGCACTTAAAGATCTTTTTTACTGACTCTCTCTTAAACGGGTATGGTCTAGCCAACCTCTCTTTAAGGTAGGTCGAGTAAGACTCCCTATGAGGCTGAGAAGTAATTTGGAATGGTTTTTTTTGAATCGGTACTGGTGGAGGTGGAGGTGCACTAAGCTGACTGGTAGCTGGTTGTTTCCCATTATCCTTTGCTGATACTGTAGCCTTCTTTTCAAATGACTTGATTGGCTTGTCAACCTTCTTTTCACCAGAAAGATCCTTCAAGAATGGCATCCTAGGAACCTCTTCCTTTAGGTTACTTTCCTTATTTAGAAGTTTTTCAAAAGTTCTTATAGTGAAACCCTTCGGAAGAAAAGTAATAGGGCCGTGGATATTCTTCGAAAGAATTTCCAATGCATGTTGCTCTTACAGCTAGGGTTCACACTTTATTGAAAGGTTTCTCCACCTTAAGATGTACTCAACTAGAGACTCTCCCGGCTTTTGTTTTTCAATGACTAGATCACCCACCGTAGTGCGCTGCTGCGCTCCTGAAAATCTCTTTAAGAATAGATTTTCAAGTTTAGTAAACGTTCTTACTGAATCGTTTGGCAAATCTGCATACCATTCACCAGAAAGACTACTAACAAATTGGCGAAATAGTAGAGCATCTGACCCCCGGGCATTGCAACAGCTTGCACAAAAGTGGGCCAGATGCTGTCTCGGGTTTTCAATTTCAGTAAAGATTTTAAAAGATGGTGGCACGAAGCCCTTAGGGTAAGGAACCAAATCATATTCTTCAGGGTAAGGTCTACCCTTTGGAATAGATGCAACTCCTTACGATTGGGCTAAGGCCTCCCTTACCTGATCCTTAATTAGTTGCTTAATATCTTTTTGAGCTGGTGCTGAGGGAATGGTTGGAGGGACTGAAGAGGCTGTCAGCCGAGCTGGGGGATCCGGTAACACTGGCTGCTGGACAGGAGGAAGCACTGAAATAGACTCTGGGATTTTATAACTGGCCTCTGCCCTTTTTGCTCTGTTGGTGGCTTCCAAAGTAGATTTTTGTAACTCAAGGGAAGTCTCATGCGACTTCTCCAATCGTTGCTGCATTTCTTTAACTTGTAGCAACATTTCTGCCACTTGTGCTTCCAAGTTCTTGATGTGCTGCTCATCTCTAGCTCTCACTGACTCATCTGAATCTGAATCAATAGCTGCTGAACCTTCCTCTTTGCCAGATCGGCGCTTACTTGGTTCAGTTTTTCTTTAACGGACCCTCTAGTTTCAACCATGTAAACATCACTAATAGGTAGGTCCTCATCTATTAACATGTCATCCAACTCTGGGTCAAATGCTTCTTCATGTTCCTTTCTTTTCAAAATATCCTTAATCTCTTGTACTACCTCATCGACTGGCCGGTTCCCTATCTCTTCAGGGCTGATAGGTAAGTAGCATTTGTATTCTACCATGTCATAGAGTTCATCTTATTATAGGCTGGAGATGATAACTTGTAACTTAAGCTCATTTGTTGTTGGGGGCTCAGCTATCAGCTGCTCAATCAGCTCATGGTCGTCATCTTGAACTAACTCTTCCCCTTCGACCATACCAGGGTTGGTAGTCAGAAGGGCGGCATCCTCTACCAGGTGAGGGGCATCTACCTCAAAAGATGGTGCAGGAGTTTTGAGGGTAGGAACTCCTACATCAGGTAGGGTAGAGTCCTCAGACACCCGGACAGGGAGCCCAGGGGTAGCAGGTAGGAACTTGGAACTATCAACTAAGGTATCAACTGTATCTATAACTGAGATATCTGAACTGACAATCAAACCAACTGGGATTTGGGTAGCACTAGTCGAAGCCTATGGTAACTTAGCTTGTGAGTGGATGGATTTGACTACATGTGAGGGGATGTTCACTCTACTGATCTTCTTAGGAACATACTTCTTCTCAGGGGACTTGGCCCTCTTTCCCTTAACTTCAATCTTTCTTTCAGCATTAGAATTTTCTTGGACTTTGACCACCACCGAAGCCAACTTTGGAGGTGTTGATAAAGGAACTGGGGTTCTACCAGTTGAATGGCGACCTCTTTAAGATCTAGTGACTACTATACCCTCTATCTTAGAGGATAGAGGGCGTGGCACCCGATGGTAACCATCAACTAAGACAGAGGCTGCAGGTTGTCTTACAAACTTCTTATTTCTCCTAACACATTGGGGAGTCAAATTTTTGGCATCAGATTTTTCTTCCCTTAAAATTTCCTTTTCAAAATGGTGGGATATAACCCCTTTTAGGTGCTTTACATATTATTCCTTGGTTTCTCCCATTTGTGCGGCACAGGTATGGATAATGTTCCTCAACATTCTTGTTCTTTGTAGTTATTTTTCTTCAGGAGTTCTCTTAGTGGAGTAATCGACAGGGCATGGGGGGATACTAGCTATCCTAGACACCCTCTCCTCCCCTGAAGTAGCAGCTAAAGGGTGGAAACGACTCCCTTGAAGGAGTGGAGAGGAGGCAGGAATAGGTAGATCCTCAACAGCCTCTGGGTCTACCTGAGCTAAAGTCTTAACTTCCACAATCTTCCTCGACTTGGCTATCTTCCTCCTTACTCATCTCAGGTAATTCTTTTTTTGATTTTTACTAGTGAAGGGGATCCCAGAACTCGACCCCTTTTCAAAAATAGATCCTATCTCAGGGGCCTCGACAGCGGCCTCTGGTCCCCCTTCCTTCTCCTCAGGTACAACAGGGTCGGTCACTGGTCCTAGCACTAGCTCTAAGACAGGACTATCAGCCTCAGCTGCATTCATACTAAGTATGCTCTTTCCATCCAAAGTCAACTCGACGGTACTAAAGCCCAAACCAAACTGGATCTGATTTCCCAAATCAATTTGTTCACAGGTCAATCCTTTCTGTAATGTAAAGAGCAACTGGCCAGCCATTGACTTGAATTGAAATTTCTGAAATTTGAAAGAAAGATTTGAAATCAGGACTTTGTGAATTTAAATTTAAAAGATTATAACGAACCTATATTCTATCATATATATCCTGAGCTGTAGGTATTACAACCCAAAATATAATGATGGGATAAAGGTTGATTATGAGTTTGAAAGAGATTGAAATCCTCACAAAATATACCAAACTAAAAAAGAAGTTGTAGTGTAGTATATTATTGTGTAGATTTCATATTGAAAGTTGAAAGAGAACTTTCAAGAGATCTCAATTTTGAATTAAAAGTGAACTTTCTCCAAACTTTGAAACACAACGGGTTGGACTTTTGTTCAACCCAAAGGCCTACAGAGGAAGGGGAAAGCTCAAACAGAATTGGTTGCCTAACCCTCTCCACTTCACAACTAAAAATAGAGGCGGGAGGTTAAGGCTATCATTATTGAAAATCAGGGATCTTAAAAGAAAGATCGACCGGACTCCTTTCAATTTTAAAAGTCTATGTATTGAGTTGAACTCAATAACATAAATTTCATGAAATTGGAAAGGAGATAATAAGGTTGGATTTGACACTATCGACCCTCCAATCAACTTAGGGCAGAAGGTCAAAATCCAAACTTTAGCAGAGGTTTCACCTCTCATTTTGACATGAAATTAAATTAGAGAAGGTGTTGTCCTATCTTTCCCAAGGGAGAAATGGATAAGGAGCCAACGGAAGAAGGGTAGTCAAAACTTTTGATATAATGAAATTTCGCCATTATTAAAGATGGAAAGAGAGATTTAGTCCCACCGTGGTCGCCATTTTTTTGTTTGTGGTTGAAAGCGGCTTTTGAAAAGTTTAGTTTTTTTAGAAAATTTAAATTAATGTTAAAAATTTCAATTCTAAAAATCGAACATCCCATTATAAAAAGTATACCACCTCGGGAGGTAAAAATAAAATTTCAGGATGGGGTTCAGATTTAGAATTATAAACTCTATCTTGAATATCATAAATGGATTTAAGAGAGAACTTTGTATGGCCCCGAAGGGTCAAAATAAAGTTCAGTCAAATATCGAGCTACGATAATCAAGAGGAGTTATATTCGAATTCATTTTAACAAAAGATATATCTCCTTGAAGGGAGAAGATATCATTTGCAAATAATCATTCGAACATAACGATAACAATCATTAGTGATTTAATTTTTCCAAAGATGACTAATTGAGTTTTGAAAATTGATTTTGAAAAATCAGATGTGGGCTCTAAATCTCTTACGAGCGTAAGCCCTCATAGTCAATTACATCGTGGGAGACCGGAGTCTCCTACGGAAACTTTGGATTAAAATAATGGCAGAAATTTTGTTTAGAGATTTCTAGGAATGATACCAAAGAGGTGAATTTGGATTTTGAAAAGGGATTGGATCAAATTTTGAACAATTATTTTTTTGAGTCAAGGGAAGAGGGGGTAGGAGACACTTTGAGATTTTGAAACAATTCAGAAGAGTCCCGACCTAAGCTAAGTGTTGGGCTTTAAATTTTGGATTGGAAGAATATTTAATTTGAGTTAAGTGTTTTATTAGAAATTTGGGATTATATTCCCAGAGGTTGGGGTCTTATGACTCAAAAAGAAATCTGCCCCGGATCCTAACTCTAAATTTGGACACTGAAACACAGTAGTTCGAACCTAACTAACGCAGTGCAAAACCTGGACTTACCCCGGCCTAGATTGGGGAGCCAGCTAAACCACCTAAACGCTTCAAAATAATGAGTCAGATCTTTTGATGCAGAGTGATTAGGGATGTTACTTAAGATTGGTTTAAGAAGTTGGGGTTGACATCTAGAGCAGATTCCTAATTGATCCCTTGACTTATGTCGGGTGGAATGCTTAAACTAAAATGTAATTAAAATTTTAATTTAATTAGTTTCTAATGCGATGCATGCTGATTCAAATTTTAATAAAACACTATACATAAGTTATGAGTAAAAATATTTTTGGTCCATAAAGAGCCTAACTAATTCCAAGCTAAAATAAAAAAGAACGGCATGCAATCGCTAAAAAAACTAAGTAAAGAAGGTAATCCTATACGCAATCAAATTAAATCACTATACATTAAATAATCAAATTAATTAAGTAAATGTCCATAGGCAAATTGCCTTGCTTATTACAACTCAGATTTACATAAATTAAAGGTGGCCGGGCACCACTGACAACAACCCGGATTCTAATCCTAATACAGACGCAAGTGACTTTGAGTGGGATACTCTCTGTCTTCAACTCCTTGTTCTTCTCCTCTTCGAGCTCCTTAGATTCTTCGTGGCTGGATACCCAAATGGAAAAGGGAACTCTTCCCTTGAGGGGGAGGTTACTCTTTTCACTTTGGGTAGTAAAGTGATCCAAATTTGGAGTTCCAAATGGATAAGGACTATCCCCTAAAGGGGTATCCTTTCCTCTTTGGAATCCAACCTTTGGATCTATGTATCCCAAACTCAAAGTGCCACTTTCACAACTCAATACTCAAACAAATTACATGAATGTAAAAATAAAAATTCTAGACTCTCCTGTAGGGTTATCCTAAGCATTTAAATATTAGAATACATCCCAAGAAGTTATATATATGTGCATGTAAAAGTAAACACACTTGTCCATACTCTTTTTATTTGGGGGCTAAGCAGCTGAAGCACCTGTAGCATTTATATTTATGATTTATTTAACCCCCTTTATTGCCCTGCACGAGCGTGGCCACATGTAGAAAGTCCAGTGAGCATCCAGATCGTTCCTATCCTAAGGTTAATCTAATCGCCCATCACATCAATCCACAGAGTGCAGTAAAGGTAAACAAACACATCAATTAATTTCAATCACAACATGCAATAAAAACTCAGAAAACCTAGCACATAGCAAAAAAGTAAACACCGGCCTAGCCTAGATCTAGTTTCGGTTGTCCTAGAAAACAATCTAAAGTGTGTGTAGTAGGTCGTGTGGCTGGGGTAGATCTTAAGCTGGGTAATCTGTTGAAGTTGTTTAATGTTTGAGTTTATTAAGGCTAAAAGGAAACTTTATGTTCGGGTTTAAGTATTAATGAGTTAAAGTTTGATTTAAATGCATTTTAATTGTTAAATGATTGCTACCTTTGTTACTCACCGAGGCCGTGAAGTTTATTTCACCTTCCTTGGGGCTAAGTTAATAGCATCGTAGGCCTGGGTTACCCAGTAGTAATCGGGGTGGATTAAGTTGATTTAGTTTGTAAAAAATTAAGGATCAATTAATATTAATTAATTTAATTAATTACTAATTTTTAAAAGTTAAATTATTTTATGTTTTCCATCAATAGGTTCGTGGCGTTGTGCCACCAGGCTCGAGGAACCAGGCCTCCTTAGGACACTTAGCCCCGTAGCCTGGAGTAGTCCATCCTAAAAATCTTGCTGATATAGTTAAATTAAGGGTTTTAACTTGATTAAGTAATTAAAAGTAACTTAATTTTGATGTTTAACACCCCATTGTATTCATTCGTGGTGTTGTGCCACCAGGCTCGATGAACCAGGCCTCCTTAGGACACTTAGCCCCGCAGCCCGGAGTAGTCCATCCAATAAACTTCATCTTTGGGGTGGTTTTTATGCATTTTAGTATTGGTTGAATGTTTTATTAATCAAATTGAAGTTCTCTGGAATTTTGATGAATTATTGGATTTTTAGAAATTATTGGAATTATTTAATTATGTTAATTAAGGGGTCCAAAAGTTGACTTTTTAAATTAAAATTAATTTTGCAAGTTTCAAACTTTTAATAAATATTAGACCTTATGATGAGTTATTAGACTATTAGCACGCTCAATTTGGATTTTTCTATGAAAAGTTATGATTTTTTTAAGTTCGGGCCTAGATTTGAACTACGGTTGACCAAAAGATTGACTTTTTGACTTCGACCAGATTTTTGGGGTTTAACATTTTTAGAAAATACTAGACCTTAATTGGAGTTGATTGACACTAAGTTTGTTCAATTTGGATTTTTCTGTAATTAGTTATGAATTTTTAAAGTTTCACCAATTATTGAATTTTTAAAATTGCTTAATTAGGAAGGTTTTGATCATTTTGATCCAAACTCATCCCAAACTGCATGGAATCAATTCCAAAGGTCAGGAATGACCCATGGGAGTGTTTCCAGGTTTTTGGAAATCATTTTGGAATTTTGATGATTTTTAATTAATTAATTTAATTAATTATTGATTTTCATTAAAAGTCAAATTAAAGTTAAATTAGGAGTCCAGTCAAGGAGCTTTTATTTTTCCTAGTTAGACGACTAAGTTTTGGTCAATTAGAGTTATTATTTATATTTTTTGGAGTTAAGTTGGATTTATTATATTTTTTTGAATTTTATGAGTCCTTAAAAGGGCTGAAACTTTAGATGGTTAATTTTCTGACCTAATGATCTCTATATTCAGTGAAATTTGAACCTAAGGTTTAGGACTTCACTAAGCTTACTGTGTTCAAATTTCACCCCTATTGGGTCTGTGCACAATTCTTTAGGAATTTCCAATGTTTTTCAGACTTTTCCTTAATTATTTTTCCTAGGTGTCCCTACTATTCAAATGGCCTTAAAATTTCATGTGGCTAACCCTTACACATATGCAATCACACCACAGAAGTTATGCAGCCTAATTCTACAGGGAACTGGAGTTATGAATTTTTAAAGTTTTGGTCCAAAATGGACCCATAACCTTAAAAATTCACATCACAGAAAACCACAGAGCATCTGACCCTAGAAAAATTACAGGATATGCCTAACATGCTCAGGAACATTCCACCAAAATTTGGGATCGATTTGATCCCTGGATTGCAAGAAAATTAAGAAAAATGAAAATTAAACAATTGCAAATTTCTCCTGATCCAGGACTCAAAATAACTCAAATTTAATTTTACTAAATTATACATTCAATTACCTTTCCAACGAGCCCAAGTACATCAATTTTGGTGGAAAAATGAATTTTCTGTGAATTTTAGAAGTTCTGGCTATTTAAAATAATTTTTAAATTAATTTTTAATAAAATCGGCCGGTGGCGCAATCATTGCCAATGATTGGCAATGATTGCAATGATTGGCAATGATTGCGTAATATGGCGGGCCGCCGCCACCGTCATAATCCATGTCAGCAGCCGTCGGGACCGTTGGATCAAACGGCGGGATACGGGCGGTTGTGATCGTGCCACGTGGCTGTATCCTGAGAGACGGCGCGCGTTCGAATCATAGGCTGAACACGCGGTTCTGAATAGGGTGACATGGCAGTCCCGGAGCCATCCGATCGCGCAGAAGGAAAGATCGGACGGCTACGATTCACCCAGAGCAGTCCAGTTCAAAATGAACTGAAAACTTTAAATAACTATATCTTTTAAAATACCCAACAAAAACTTACGAAATTTGAAACATAGTAAGGTGGTATCATAAACTTGCAATGCCTGGAGTTTGAAGGCTACATGCATTATAGGTTTCCTGCAGTTTCAAAATGAAAATCAACATAAAAGTTGAGATATCTTACAATCTACCCGGTGGATTTTCGTGTTCTTGGGCTCTATGAACTTGTAGTTTGTCCACGCTCAAGTTTGCAGAAGACCCTGGAAGATTTTGACTGCTGGATCTTGAGATATCGAAGAGAGAAGGTGTTTCTGTCTTTTTCCTCTCCTTTTCCACTAAAATTGTGATTTTAGTGGTGGAAATGGTGGGGGAAGTCTTGGAATGGCCTTGGGAGGTGCTGGAGGGTTTGGGAAGCTGCTGGAGAGCCTTGTGAATGCTGGAGTTTAGGACTTAGGCCAAGAAATGAGCAATATGAGGGATTAGGGCTAGTTCTCCACACCTAACCCTAATTCTTTGAAATGGATGGCTGGGATCTCATCATGGGTGTCTTGGATGCTTGCCAAGTGTCCCATGAGCAGCTCAAAACTAGGAAAAGGCTGGTGGATTAAGGGGGATTTCCTTGAGCCAAGAGGGGGGGGGGGGACCACACCCCTTTTCCCTCATTTGGCTAAACCAAGCCTAAGCAAGGTTTAGGGAGCTGGTTTGTGGCCTCTTAGGAAGGAAAATTAATCCCTTTTGTGCAGGTGGGAGCAGGTTTTGGGAGGGGGAAAGGGTTTGTCCATGTGGCATGGTCAAAGGGCCAATATTTGGTCTCATTTCAAAAGTTTTGACCCATTGACTTGTTGACTAGTCAATGGTGACTAGGATGTGCATGGGAGGAGTCAAATATGTTGTAGGAGTCAATATTAAGGGACAGGGGCCATAGTGTTGAAACTTTTGATGAATACATGAAATTGGAGAGGGTTTTGACCCATTCAAATGGGTTGACCAAGTCAAACCTAGGGAGGATTGACTTGGAAGTCTTTGGACATGTCATGAATGTCTAAACAGATGATTTTGGGGCATTAGATTGATTTGAGATGGATTCAAATGTTGAAAATAATAATGGTTGGGTTAAAGGTGGATTTGGTCAACCATAGTTGACTTGGTCAAACAAGTCAAACGAAGGAGTGAGTTTGATTTTAATGGGTCTCAAATATCATAGGGAATTCATTGAGAGGGGTTTCAAAGGTTAAAATTATTGAATGATGTTAAATTTTGGTCAAAAGTCCAAAAACTCCTTTAAAGGGCATTTTGGTCATTTTGATCTCGGATGAACCCTGGGTCGAGGTGGGTCTAAAAAGATATAGATTAATGTTAAACACATCAATATCAAGGGTCTGAAGGTGATTAGAGGGTTTGGGGGAAATTCTAAGGTCAAATTTCCCAAGATAATGGGTCCAGTGGCACGGGCCGTAAATATTTAAAGGTTTTACAGCCTTTGGATTTAAATTTAGTTTCTGGGGCTAGAGATCCCAAAATGGGCTCAAATTTGGAGATTTTCCTCTAGAAACATATCACATCAGTATGCAACTGACAGCTTATGAATCAGAGGTCATTTGACTGGGGTTTAAAATGTCTGAAAATTCCCTGAAAAAGGCTTTTAGGACTCAGGTCTTTGGCCTTGAATTTTGGATTTGGAAATTTGTATTTGATATAGATTTTGGGTTTAAATATCTGGATTTAAATCATTTTAATCATTTATGACCATTTCGAGTGATCATAAGTGTTTGAAAATGATTTGAACTAGATCAAAGGCAGGATCAAGATTTGAACTAGAGTTTGAATCTTGGACTAGGATGGATGGAGTCTGGATTTTGATTGAGGTCTGAACTGAATCAAGGTTTGGATTGACTTAAGTTCAGGATTAATTTGAAGTCTGGATTAGGCTCTAATGACCTCATACAAAAATGAGGTCAACATCACCTTGTATGTTTCCATTTGATTTTGATTTTTTGATTATATATGATTTTCAGATTAGGTCGTCTCTCTCAGACTACAACATAGTGATGGTGTTTATCTGGATCGTATTGTCAAGGGGCTGGGTTATGGCGATCAGGACATTTTACAGTTGACTTAGTAGAGAGTACATGTACTATAAGGTTGCTTAGCTATCGTCTATTACATCATGAGGTCAAAGAATAACACTATGCTCCTATATTTGGTAGTCCTGTTTAGGTTCTCAGTGGTTACACTGGCTTGGCCCGCTATATGCTCATAAGGCATCAGCAGATATTGAGACAAGTTAGAGTGTACAAAGTCATTTATCTCTCACTTTTTGGTTACAATCATTTGCCTTCTTCCAGGTTTCAGAGTGTTATTGAAAATTGGGATAGTGTTATGATTACTTCTTGGGCTGGACCCAATGAGATAAGAGTTACTTTGTGCGATCTGCACATTATTTCTAGTCTACCAGCTCTGCATATTCCACATGAAGAATGTATCCCTTTAGATTATGATTTATTTGAGTTTCAACCAACTGGTTAACAGAGGAGAGGATAATTTGTGTACTCACATGGGCTTTACTAGAGTTTGAGGCATTATTACCACCTCTATTAATAGAAGAAGAGGGGTCATGGTAGGTGCACGATTATTAACTTGGACACCTGAATTAAGAGCTTGTTGTTTCCAATAGTACTTACTATAGAATTTGTACATGTTTATGATCCTTTCAGTAGGGGATCACATAATGCAGAGCAGTATTCAGAGGATCTGTTTGAGTCATTATCAACAGATAGATCGTAGCCCGTTTCAGCCAATGGATTCTTGGAGGATATGCTACTAGTGTCTTTCATTACTACATGGCTTTGTTACTTTGTTTTTCCTAACATAAGTAGAGTTTTTTTTAACCCAGTACTCTTTTGAAGGCTAGTTTAATAGCAAGTGGGAGGCAAACCTTTACCATAATTTAAGGCAGATTTATACTACATATGATCATACTCAATACAACGTGGAGATTTCTTGGCATTACCTCATGGATGAATACATAAACATGTTATCAGTGTTGTGAACTGTCTAGAGATACCAGGTTACTTTACAGAGCATCGCTTTCCTTCTTTGGTTCAGTTACAAAGAGAGACATTCACTACAAACTAAGCTCTGATCTAGCTGTTTATTTTTGCACCTCTGCGGATGACTGACTGTTGCAAACTGATCTATAGATCTCCTTATGGCTCTTTACCTCCACAGTGCTTTATTATTTCATTAGCTAATTCCCAGACTGAGAAGAGGACTCTTATTTTACTTACTAGGTCAGGGTACATTCTGATTTCTACATACTTTATTAGTATGAAACCTTGTTGGGTTTCTTATAGACAACATAACTCGGTGATATTGGAGGGATATAATCCCAACGAGGCAGTGAGATAGTTTGGACTGGTTCAAGCCACTCATTTAGATAGATTACCAATTATTCCTATAATAGTTAACACACATCAACTGGGCCCTCTTCCATTGTCAATCCATTTGGAGGCATCTTCCATGACCTAGTCATTTCTTCTTCACCATGGAAGTAAAGTAGGAGTGCCCCAAATATGTAAGATGCCTCCAAACATACTAACAACGAAAGAGAGCCCAGTTGATGTGTGTTAACTTTACGAAGAACTATTGTTAATCCATTTAAATGAGTGGCTTAAACCAATCCAAACTGTATGGCTGCCCAGTTAAGATTATATCCCTCCAATATCATCGAGCCATATCTTCTGTAATAAACCCAACTAGGTCTCATGCTAATAAAGTATGTAGCAATCAGTTTGTAGCCTGACCTGATAAGCAAAATTGGAGTCCCCCTCTCAGTCTGGGAATAAGCCAACGAAACACTAAAGTACTATGGAGGTAAAAACTCACAAGAGGATCTATAGATCAATTTATAATGATCAATCATCCATAAATGTGCAAACATAAATAGTCGAATCTGAGCTCTATTTGTCAAAGATATCTCTCTAGTTAATTGAACCAAAGAAGAATGGTGATGCTCTGTATAGTAACTTGGTATCTCTAAACAGCTGAAAGTGTGAGTAACGTGTATATGTATCCCTTCGTAAAGGTAGTGCCAAGGAATCTCCACGCTACACTGACCATGACCGTATGCAACATAAATCTACCCAGACTGTATAAAATCTATGCAATAACTATAGAGGCTAGTGAGACTCTCCTCCCACTCAATATCAAACTAGCCATCAAAAGCGTGCTGGGTTGAAAAACTCTGCTTTGGCTAAGAAAAATAATGTAATAGAGCCACGTAGCAATGAAAGATATCAAAAGCATATCATCTCAAAATCCTTTAGCTGAAATAGGCTATAATCTATATACTGATCCTGGCTCATATAGATCCTCTGAAAACTGCTCCATATTATGTAATCTCCGGATAAAAGGATAATAAACATGTGTGAAATCTACAGTAAGTACAGCTTGAATCAACAAGCTCTCAATCTAAGTATCCACGTAAATAACCACTTTACGACCACAACCATGTCTCCTCTTCTTCTATTGACAGAGGTGGTAATAATGCCTCAAACTCTGGTGAAGCCCTAGTGAGATACAAATTCTCTTCTCCTCTCTTGCCCAGCTAGTTGAGGCTCAAATAAATCATAATCCAAAGAAATACATTCCTCATATGGAATGCCTAGAATTGGTAGACTAAAAATAATATATAGACCCCACAAAGTAACTTCATCTTTTTGGGTCCAACCCAACAAGTATTTGTTGCACTGCCCCATTATTCAATAATACTTTGAAGCAGGAAGAAGATAAATGATTGTAATCAAAAAGTGAGATATAAATGTTCGTACACTCCATCTTATCTCAGTATATGTTGGTGTCTTCTAAGCATGTAACGAGCCCATCTAGTGTAACCATTGAGAACCTAAATGAGACTACCAGATATTAGAGTGTAGTGTTGTTCTTCAACCTTATGATGTAGCAGATGATAGCTAAGTAATCTGATAACACTTATATGCTCTACTAAGTCAGCTACTAGTTGTAAAATGTCTTGATCCCCATAACTTAGACCCTCAACAATGCGATCCAAAAAAGTACCATCACTATGCCGTAGTCTGAGAGTAAAGACTCAGTCTGAAAGAACATGTCCAGTTAAAAAATCCAAATCAAATGGCAACATTCGGGAGAATGTGAGAATAGGTTATCAAAAATGTTTCTGCCAATCAATATTTCTCTATACTAAAATAACTAATCTGAAATCAAAGCTGGCTGGGAACCATCAAAATCATCAATCTCCCGTCAAATAGCCTCTTTTGGAGACTCCATACTAGATAATGTATGGAGTCTATGCCAATTAGGCATTATAACATGAAAAAAAAAGGAAGGGCAATAAAAATCTTGTAATCAATAACTACAACAAATTTATCGTGTGAAAGTCACACAATGAATCCGTTAGGAGGAAATTTGTTGACTGAAATAAACTTGATAAAATAGAGTAGGCGAAAAATAATAACGGAACAAAAAAATGCATCTTTCTGATCTGATCCTACAATAACCAGTTGATCATCAAATAATGCATCTCTTTGTTATTGTAACTCTCTTTCATCAAATAAAGATAATAATTACATCAAAAACTTTAACAAAAAAAATTAACACTTTGAATTTCTCAGAAATTGATCTCTACCTCCTTACACATTAAGTCCAACTATGAGTTATCCTGATTGTGTCTACAAAGCCGCCTCTTAACCACGAGCAAGTCTTCTCTCCCTACACCCCACTTCAACTCCTGAATGATGCCTCCTTCCATATGAAGCCCAACTGGGAGTTATCCTAATTGTGATCCCCTGTCTACAAAGCCGCCTCTTAACCGCAAGCAAGCCTTCTATCTCCCTACACCCCACTTCAACTCCCGAATGAAACACCTCACCCAAGAGGGCCTCACACCTACATTATCCATGCTTTTGATCTAATAATCTCCCGATTGTGCAACCCATGAGCAGCCTAGCTTGTCGTCTTCAACTCACATCATCTAACACCTCCGTCCGGCCCATTCTCGCATGTGAAAGCCCATTCACCCATTCGGCTACTCTCATTCACTCAAGCACGAAATGACCTAGCCTTTGCTCAAGTATGACGCTCCATCCTCTGCTCTTCACATGACAAGCCCAATCCGCCTCGCCCCAACCTACACTGATCGACCTGAAATCCAACAATCAAGCCAATTTGTGAACTCCAAAACCCTTCCAGCACTCATCCACGTGAGCCAAATTGCTCCTTTCTCTTACACACCACACATGTGAATGTAAAAACCCCTCCGTACACTTCAGTCCATTCAGGAACGATTCACTCTGTGTCTGGTTCAAAGTATATAGAGAACCTTTATTTCTTTTACTCCAATTTAAGGATTTTACCACAAAAATTTACAAATGAGTATAAGATAGTAGATCAATTATAATCTTATTCCTTTAGTCCCCATCATCTAAAGGCCCATGAATGTGCAAAGAAGATTTATTGCCATCTAATTACTATTCCATCTCATATATAATTATTCGAATATTTTATCATAACATTTAATTAAACATAAAATATAAAACTAAAAGGATGATAGGTTTTTCAAACTCAAGACCTCACGCCATTGACCTTTGATCCGGGTGAGATGAATTTTATATCAGAAGACCTGCACCATGATTTTAATGCGGGCGGATGGTTTTAAAATCCGAAGACCCACGTCGTGATTTTTAATCCATGTGGATGGTTTTAATTTTCAAAGACCTCGCATAGTTGAATCTTTAATCCTAGCGGGTTGAATTTTAAAATTTAAAGACCCTTCTTAGCGAGTTGAAATTTAGAATTTGAAGACCCTTCATGCATACTAAAATGCAAATATTGTAGTGTATGGAGATAGACCGATCTCCCCTCCTACTGATAGAGGTCACCTTAGATGTCAGGTTTCACACAATATTCTAGGTTAAATAATATTTCTTTATGTATATTTATTTTAGATTTTTATTGTATTAAGATTTTCACAACGTATGTTCTCTTCTCTTTATAGTATTTAGACATACCCTTGCTGACCTGCTGAGTTCTCCTATTTTGGAGCTGGATATTCTGCATACTCTTTCAGGTTTCCCTTTTCCTATTTTCTTATCAAACCATAGCTCCACTTTGAACCTAGTACCAGGTATTGACTTTTATAATCATTTTATATTTTGGTTGTTCCCAAAATCCTTCAACATGTTTATATTTTAGATGTCGAGCCCGAGGATGCAGAGCCTGAATTTTCACTAGGTATATTCGGTATGAACAGTCATCTAGCTATTGAATATACATTTGATGACACTAAAGGTAAATATATGACTTGTTTATCTACCAATTTATTTCATTAATCAATATTTCACCTTTTCACTTTTCTTTTACATGTATGAATAGGTGAACGATCATCATCTTCTCAATTAGGGCATAGTAATTCTATACAAATTTCATTTGAAGATGCCACTTATGACACTATTACAGTTAGTTGTTTCACCTTCTCCCTTCTCAAATTTATCTTGGATGATTGTAGATGATTTATCACCAGGTGTTGCTTCGTATTTAGATGACCACTGCTTGACATATTTGTTAGATTAGACATGCTCACATATATTTTGGTTGACAGCTATTGAGTAGAGCTTGTCACATTATCACTACACTGTGACATCTACTACTAGAAGTGGACCTTGATGATTTATCATTTCAAGATTTGGTTAGGTTTTATGTAGAGGCTTCTCGACTTTTAGACTATGCTGCTGCTTCTGAACTCTAGGATGCAGCGTTAGAGACATGGAAGTACCTTTATGGGTGGTTGCTTTTGGATTGTATTAACTACACTTTGTCTCTTAGGAGTTAGCATATAGAATTCCTGAAGGCTTAGAGGATGGGGTAAGAGCTTCTTGGGAGAGGATGAAGAGAGCTTGTAAGGATCTTAACTTTGGCTTTCAAACTTTGAGGCATTACTAGTGGGATATTTCAGAGGAGTAGCTTGAGCTTTTGGATATATCAACAGAGCTCAGGGCTTTAAGACAGTGGCAAGGCACTTTTGGTGAGATGATGATAGCTTCGAGCAGTGGCTGCTTATACTAAGGACTTTGCTTGGATAGATACTGAGGTTGAGAGATTAGAGCAAGATTTGTTGTCATCTATGGATGAGTTTGGCTTTTTGCATCGTCAGTTCGAGATCACTCAGGCTAGGCAGATGATGCTAGAGGATTACTTGCTCAAAGTTAGACAGCATATAGGCAGCCTCCTATCAAGACTTTGATAAGTTTTCTAGCTTCTTTTTGGTATGTATATTTGCATGTATTTTATTTAATTTTCTCCCTTATTTTGTTTTGTGAGCACATAGAGTGTTTAAAAGTTTAGTCTTTAGACTTGTTAAATTTATATTTTTTTCAATCTATAAGGTAGGATGATGAAAATAGCTCGACCCTTAGGTTTATGTGCAAGAAAAATTTGTAAGGTTAAGCCCTTAGGCTTGGTGAATATGTATTTCACTTCAACCAATTAGGTTTATGAAAATATCTCGACCCGTAGGTGTGCGAGCATAAAAAATTTTAAAGGTTCCCTTAGGCTTATTGAACCAATGGATCTTAGCTCGGCTATAGGTTTGTGAGCATGAAATATTTTTAGAGGTATGGTCCATAGACTTGTTGAACCTGTATTTCCTTTAGATCATTTAAGCTGATAAAATTTGTTCGACCCTTAGTTTTGTGAATATGAAATATTTTTAGAGGTTCAGTCATTAAACTTGTTGAACCTATCGATTTTACCTCGATCCTTAGGTTTACGAGAATAAAAGATTTAGATAGATTTGACCCTTAGGCATGTTAAACCTATATTTCATTTCAACCATTTAGGTTAACAAAAATAGCTCAACCCCTAGGTTTGTGAGCATAAAAGATTTTAAAGGTTTGGCCCTTAGGCATATTGAACCAATGGATCTTAGCTCGACCCTTAGGTTTGTGAGCATTAAAGTTTTTTAGACGTTTGATCCTTTGACTTGTTAAATATGAATTTTGTTTCAACCATTTAGGCTGATAAAAATAACTCGAACCTTAGGTTTATGAGCATAAAAAATTTTACAGGTTTGAGCCATAGGTTTATTGAACCAATGTATTTTAGCTCGACCCTTACGTTTGTAAGCATGAAATATTTTTTGAGGTTAGATCCTTGAACTTGTTGAAACTGTATTTCAATTCAACTATTTAAATTGATGAAAATTACTCGACCCTTTGGTTTGTAAGCATAAAAGGTTTTAAGGGTTCAGATCTTAGGCTTATTGAATCAATGGATCTTAGCTTGACTCTTAAGTTTGTGAGCATGAAAGATTTTTAGAGGTTCAGATCTTAGACTTGTTGAACTTGTATTTTGTTTCAACCAATTAGGTTGATGAAAATAGCTCGACCCTTAGGTTTGTGAGCATAAAAGATTTTTAAGGTTCAGCCCTTAGGCTTATTGAACTAATGGATCTTCTCGTGTTAGGTTTATGAGCATGAAATATTTTTAAATGTTCAGTCCTTAGACCTGTTAAACATATATAATTATGAGCAAGAGAAATTATAAATATGGCCCTTAAGCTTGTTGAACTTGTAGATTTTATTTCTCAACATTCTAGGTAAGTTAATAAAAATATAGCTCAACCCTTAATTTTGTGAGCGATGCAATTTTAGTAGTTGACTATAATGATGGATCATTTAGTTAATATATAATTTCATAATTCTCTTACTTTATTTGGCAAATGGGTATTTTATAAAAATTACATCCTTTCTTAAAGTGTGCTTTCGGTCTTACATCCGAAAAATTCCTTGGATTTATTATACGCCATACAGGAATTTAAATTGACCCCTCTAAAATTAAAGCAATCATGAAAATGCTACCTCCAAAAACTTTAAAACAACTTTGTTCAATCAAGGATAGATTAGCGTACATTCGAAAGTTTATTTCTAACCTTTCAGGTAGATGACAATCATTCGCACATCTAATGAAGAAAAATACACCTTTTAAATGGGATGATGCTTGACAGGAAGCATTTGATAGAATAAATAATATTTGTTACATCCTCCAATCCTTACTACCCCTATCTCGGGTAAACCCTTAATTTTATGTACAACAGCACTTGAAGAATCACTCTGAGCGTTGCTAGCACAAACTAATGAAGATGGTAAAATAATGCCCTTTATTATATTAGCTGATGATTAATAGGGACAAAATCTAAGTATTCACCAATAGAAACACAATGCTTAGCATTAATCTTTGCCGCTCAAATACTCTGGCGTTATATGATATCCCATAAAATCAATTTAATATCTAAAGTGGATCCATTAAATTCTAATGGCTAGACCCACTCTCACTGGTTGTCTAGCTAAATGGGATGTCTTGCTGATGGAGTTTGACATAATATATATGCCACAAAAAGCGATGAAAGGATATGCTCTAGCTGATTTTCTAGCAGCCCATCCGTTACCTACAAATTCTCCACTCAATGATAAGTTTCCATATGAGTAAACACTTAAAGTGGAAGAAAAAATAAAATCTGTAAGAATGGCAGCTCTATTTCGATGGAGTTTCATCAATAAAATCAGCCATGCCACCTAAATTTCTAATAATTCAAGTATGAATTGACCTTATATTTATTACAACATAAAAATGGATACTCTGATATTCCTATAGTTTAATAGAGCCTCTCATTAATAATGAGGCTGAATAGGAAGCCTTAATATCGGGTCTTGAGTTGGTAATTAACAAGAAAATCCGGAAACTCCATATATATAGATATTCTCAACACATAAAAAAATAACAAGTATTTTTAAAATCAATAAGCCTGAATTAGTCTCACATCATATCTATTCTTTGAAACTCTTATAATAAATTGCTAAAGTAACTCTCACTAGAATTACACATAGTGAAAATGGCAAAGTCGGTGCGCGAGCAAAACTACCCAAAGAACTAACAAATCCTCAAGAGGATCCAATTCTCAAAATTGTTTAAAATAGACTTGCAATAACTCCAGCTATCATGCAAGATGATGAAGGGAAAGAAATGCAAGAAAACTTGGATATATTTGTTGAAAAAGATTGGAGAGAGCCATTCATCAGATACTTCAAGTAAGTGAAATTGCCTAAAAAAAATACATGGCTTCACAAATATAATAAAGAGCATTAAGATATGCTTTCATAAAAAATACATTATACCATAGATCATTTGATCAAATGTAACTATGATGCTTGGGTCATGAGAAAGCCCAAAAAGTCATAAGTGAAGTTCACAAAGGATTATTTGGTGCACACCAATCAAGTCAAAAAATAAAAATCAAAATCAAACATATGGGATACTATTGGCCAAGTATGGTTTAAGATTCTATTTGTCGTGCTAAGAAATACCATCAATGTCAAGTGCATGGAGATATCATGCATCGACCTCCCAACCTGCTACATCCAATGGTAGCATCATAGCCATTTGAAAATTGGGGTACTGATATAATTGGTCCTATAGAATGACCATCTTCTTTAGGACATCGGTTCATCCTCACTATCATTGCCTGCTTATCAAAATTGGCTAAAGTAATTCCCTTGGGAGAAGTTAAAGAAGATAATCTGATGAAATTCTTTTGAGATAACATTGTCTATCAAATTGGAATACCATGTCAAGTAATATCTAACAATGGTATGACCTTTAAAAGTGCTAAAATAATTAAATTTATCAAACAAAATAAAATATATTGGAGTTATTCTTTGATATATAATCAACGAGCTAATAGTTTAGCTGAAGTTTTGAACAAAACTTTAGTAAAATTACTTAAGAAAATTCTCTCTAAAAATAAAAGGGAATGGCACGATAAGTTGACGGAAGCTTTATGAGCATATCGTACCACTTATAAAACTGCAACACAAGCCACCTTATATTTGCTGGTTTTTGGAACTGAGGCATATTACCTCTCAAGGTCGAGTTACTGTCACTTCAAATTATTATTCAATACAAATTTACCAAAGAACAAAATGTTCTTCTACGACTTGAAGAACTTGAAGCTCTTGAAGAAGTCCAACTTCAAGCACAACAAAGTCTAAAATCCTATAAAGGAAGAATGACTAAGGCCCATAATCTAATGGTTCATCATAGAAGCTTCAAGGATGGTGAACATATTCTAGTTCACTAAAGACCAACAATCTCTCATCTTCGCCTCGATAAAAAATTTAACCCAATCTGGGAAGACCTTTCATCATTAAAATAGTGTATGAAGGAGGATCCTATCAACTCATAGACCTAAAAGGTCAAAGGCCCATAACACCAATAAATGATGAATATCTAAAGAAATACCACATATAACTACTTAACAAGAAGAGGTGTTATGTATGAAAATTTTCCTACAAGGGAACAAAAAAATAACAATCCTCTTCCAAAAGATAGGAGACAATTTGTATATTCTCCTACAAGAAGGGAGATAAATTCAGTTCCCTCCTAAAAATATGCCAATTCAAAAAAACAAAAACGGGGAGAAAATTAAATAAAATAAAGGCATATATATATGCCAGAAAGAAGCTAGAAAGCTATCAAAGTCTGATTATTGGTTGTCTATTTGATGTAAAACACTGAGCAGACGATCCTGCAGAATCATCTGCTTAATGGATGATGGTAAAACCTTAGTGGATGACAATAAATCCTTCTATAATCTCTCAACCTCATTAGTTATCCAAGCAAAGTTCTCCTTATTATAAGCAGCCGCTAGTCGATGCTCTCGTCGTCTCCCCAAAAGAGCCCTTTGATGTTGTCTTAAAGCCCTAAGCTATGTTGATATATCCAGAAGTTTAAGCTGCTTCTCTGAAATATCCCATTGGCAGAGCCTCAAAGTTTGAAGACCAAAGTTAAGATCCATGTGAGCTCTCCTTAATCTCTCCTAAGTAGCTCTTACACCATCCTCCAAGTCATCAGGAATTCCAAATGCTAACTCTTGAGAGACAAAGTGTAGTCAATACAATCCAAAAGCAATAACCCAGCAAAGGTACTCTCATGTCTCTAAGACCGCATCCCAGAGTCTAGAAGCTACATTGTAATCTATAAGTAGAGAAACCTCTAAATAAAAGCTAGCCAAATCAAGAAATGACAAATCATCAAGGTCCAGTCTTAGTTGTAGATACTGCAATGTAGTGACAATGTGATGAGCTCTACTCTATAGCTATCAAACTATAATATGTGCGAGCTCAATAATGTACTATAACATGAGTGGCATCTGCAAATGAAATTTATGTTGAATAACTATGCATTAACTAAGGAGGTGATGATCGCTCACCTATGCATACATACAAAAGAAAAGTAAAAGGAGAAATATTGATTAATGAAATAAATAGGTAGATAAACATGTCATATATTTACATTTAGTGTCACCAAATGTATATTCAATAGCTAGATGACTGGAAACACCCAAGATACCCAGTGAAAATTTAGGCTCTACATCCATGGGCTCGACATCTCAAACATAAACATATTAAAGGAATGAAGGAACAAATGAAATATTAAAAATTTATACATGTCAATACCTGGTACTGGGCTTAAAGTGGTTTTGTGGTTTGGTAAGAAAATAGGAAAAGGGAAACCTGGAGGAGTATGCAGAGTATCTAGCTCCAAAATGGGAGAACTCAGCAGGTCGGTAGTGGTATGTCTGATTACAGAAAAGATAAGAGAACATGTGTTGTGAAAATCTGAATACAAGAAAATTTTAAAATAAATAAACAAAAATAAAGGTGATTTAACCTGAAACATTGTGGAAACCCGACATCTAAGGTGACCCCTGCCAATAAAAGGGGAGATCGGTCTATCTCCAGATGCTGCAACATTTACATTTTAGTATACATGAAGGGTCTTAAAATTTTAAAATTCAACTCATCAAGTAGGGTCTTCAAATTTTAAAATTCAACCTTCCATGATCAAAGATTCAACTACGCAAGGTCTTCAAAAATTGAAACCATCTGCCAGGATTAAAAATTATAATGCGGGTTTTTAGATTTTAAAACCATCCACCTGTATTAAAAATCACGGCACGAGTCTACGGATATAAAATTCATCTCGCCCAGATTAGAGATCAATGGCGTGATGTCTTGAGTTTGAAATACATGTCATCCTTTTAATTTTATATTTTATGTTTAATTAAATCTTATTACAAAATACTCAAATAATTATATATGAGATGGAATAGTAATTAGCTGGCAATAAATCTTCCTTACACTTTCATAGGCCTTTAGACGATGGAGACTAAAGGAATAAGATTATAATTAATCTACAATCTTATACTCATGTGTAATTTTTTGGGGTTAAAAATCCTTAAATAGGACTATAAGAAACAGAGGTTCTCTGTATACTTTGAACCAAGCACAAAGTGAATTGTTCCCAAATGGACATAAGTGTGTGGAGGGGTTTCGATACTCATGCATGTGGTGTGAAGGAGACAAGAGCAATTTAGCTCACGTGGACGAGTACTGAAGGGGTTTCGGCATTCACGAATTGGCTCGGCGGTTGGATTTTGGGTTGATCGGCTTAGGTTGGGGTAAGGTGAACTGGGTGTGTCACGTGAAGAGCGGAGGATGGGCTATCAGATGTGAACTGAGGCTAGATCATTTAGTGATTGTGTGAATGGGAGTTATCAAAATTTAGTGTGGGTGTTCACACGAAGGGAAAGGGTCAGACAGAGGTGTCGGATGCAGTAAGGTGAAGACGACAGGCTTGGCTGCTTGGTGTTTAGGCAATCAGGAGGTGATCAGATTAGAAGCATGAACAGAGTGGGTGTGAGGCCCTTCGGAATTAGGTGTTTCATCGGGGAGTAGAAGTGGGGTGTAGGGAAATAAAAGACTTGCTCGTGGTTAAGAGACAGTTTCGCAGATAGAGGCTCACAATCAGGATAAGTCGTAGTTGGGCTTCACATGGAAAGAGGTAAAGATTGATTTCAAAAAAATTAAAAAGTGTAAGAGTCAATTTTTTTAGTTCCATTTTATGATGTAATTATTATCTTGATTTTTCGAAAGTGAGTTACAGCAAAAAAGAAATGTATCATTTGATGATCAACTTGTTATTATGGGACCAAATCAGAAAGATGCATTTTTTCCATTATTATTTTCCTCCTCTATTTTATCAATTTTATTTCAGTCAACAAATTGCCTCCTAATGGATTCATTGTGTGGCTTTCACATGATGAATTCATTGCAGTTATTAATTGCAAGATTTTCATTGCCCTTCCTTTTGTTTCAGGTTATGATGTCTGATTGCCATAAACCCCATTCATTATCAAGAAATGAGCCTCCATAAGAGGCTATTTGGTAGTAGATTGATGATTATGATGGTTCCCAATAAGCTTCAATTTCAGAATGATTATTTTGGTGTAGAAAGATGTTGATTGACAACGACATTTTTGGACAGTGTATTCTCCAATTCTCCTTGAATATTGCCATTTAATTTGGATTTTCCAATTGGACACATTCTTTCAAAGTGGGTCGTCACTCTTAGACTATGGCACAGTGATGGTACTTCTTTGGATCACATTGTTGAGGGACTAAGTTATGGGGATCAAGATGTTGTATAGCCACTAGTTGACTTAGCAGAGAAAACAGGTGTTGTTAGATTACTTAGCTATCGTATGATATCTCATGAGCTCGATTAATAACACTACGCTCTAATGATTGGTAGTCACATTCATCTTCTCAATGGTTACATTAGATGGGCTTGTTACATGCTCAAAAGACACCAACGGTTATTGAGACAAGTTATAGTGTATGAAGTCATTTATATCTCACCTTTCGATTATAGCCATTTGTCTTCTTTATGGCTTCAAAGTGTTATTGAATATTGGGATAGTGATACAAATACTGATTAGGTTGGACCCAATGAGATGACAATTACTTTATGAGATCTGCTTATTATTTTTAGTCTACCAGTTCTAAGCATTCCATATTAGGAATGTATTCCTTTAAATTATCATTTATTTGAGTGTCGACTAGCTAGGCAATAGAGGAGAGGAGAATTTGTATACTCACTAAGGCTTCACCAAAGTTTGAGGCATTATTATCACCTCTATCAACAGATGAAGAGGGGTCATGGCTGTAGAGTAATTATTTACTTGGACACCTCGATTGAGAACTTGTTTCTTCCAATAGTACTTTTTGTAGATTTTGCACATATATATGATCTTTTAACAAGAGATTACATAATATTGAGCAGTTTTTAGAGGATCTATTTGTGCCAGGATCAATAGATGAATTAAAGCCTATTTCAGTTAGAGGATTCTCAAATGATATATTTTTAGTGTCTTTCATAGCTATAAGGCTCTGTTACTTTATTTTTCTTAGCTAGAGCAAAATTTTCCAACCGAGCACTCTTTTGATGGCTAGTTTAATAGCGAGTGGGAGGAGAGTCTTGCTAGCCTCTACAGTTCTTGCATAAATTTTCCATAGTCTAGGGAAGATTTGTGCAGCATATGGTCATCCTCAGTGCACCATGGAGATTCCTCTACACTACATTTATGGAGATATATATAAACATTCTCGGTGCTTTCTGTTGTTTAGAGCTACCAGGTTACTATATATAGAGCATAACTTTCCTTCATTGGTTCAATTAGCTAGAGTGACTTCTTCTATAGATAGAGCTCAGATTTACCTATTTATGTTTGCTTCTTTTTGGATGACTGATCGTTATAGACTGATTTATAGATCCTCTTATGGTTTTTTACCTCCATAGTACTTCGATGTTTCGTTACCTGATTCCTAGGCTGAGAGGGGGACTCCCATTTTACTTTCTAAGTTAGGCTACAAATCAATTGCTATATACTTTATTAGCATGAGACCTGATTAGGTTTATTACAGATGACATGGGTCCATGATATTGAAGGGTTATAATCCCAATCAAGCAGCAAGACAACTTGGACTAGTTCAAGAGACTCATTTAGATGTATTACTAATCATTCATGGGATAGTTGACACATATCAATAGGCCTCTCTTCCATTATTAGTATGTTTGGAGGCATCTTTTATGACCTGGGTGTTTCTTCTTCACCTTGGAATGGGTTCTCGATTTAATGTCCCTTAGATGAATGCTCCAACAAGCATTTCACGCCTACGACTGTCTTGGACTCGTCACACTTTTTTCTCTTTCTTTGAGATGGGGATCCGAGTATATAGCAGGTGGATTAGAGGACAGAGACCATAAAGGTACCCATCAATGTCTCAAGGTCATTCTAATGGTGTTATGTATTAGATATGGTGGCCTAGGTATGTGATATGTATTATTATTATTTATAATTTTACCCTTCGAAAGCTGCCTCAAAATGCACTGACAGTGGACGGGAGACCAGTTGAATTGTGTCGACTATACCAGGAACCACTGCTAATCTATCCAAAGGAGTGGCCTGAACCAATCCAAACCGTCTCACTGACCAGTTGGGATTATATCCCTCCAGTATCATCGAACCATATCTTCTGTAACAAACCCAACTAGGTCTGATGCTAATAAAATATAGCAATTATTACGTAGCCAGACCTAGAAAGTAATGAAGAGTGTCTCTCTTCTTGCAAATTTGGATACAGGTACTATGATTTTGATGATAATAAATATTATTTTCTTTATATTGTAATCACTGCATATTTATTTTTAGTTTCCCTACCTACTAACTTTTTTAGGTTCACAAAGCTCACTTGAAAGCCAACTCAAAATTGGGTAGATTAGGACTGAGTCAGTCTGTAAGTTTAATTCCAATACAATTTTTACGTTTTCTTGTGTCAAATGTATTATGATGGATCCTAAAGCTAAGTAACCTTACACACAGACACTCAGGGGGAAAAATTTGGTGAGTTTGAGAGTTCTTCTATTTTTGATCATATCGTACAGGATGATCCAAAATCATCCTGGATGATCAGTTCAAAATAGAAACCCTAATTAGGGCTTATGTGTCAAATAAGCTTAATTAACCCAATCATCCTGGACGATACTATCATCATAAAGGATGATATGCATCAATCAAAAAATCCAACCGCCAGACATGATTTAGGCAAGTTTTGATAATTGAAATTTTGTTCTAATTATACAGGACAATTTCGATCGTCCTGGATGATGTGTAGCAATCATGCCTAAATAATCCTGTAATTAGGTATCTAAGTAAGGTTAGTTTGAATGATCATATTGTACAGGATGATCATCTAAGATCGTCCAAGATGATATATACATTTTTCTTCTAATCATCTTGGACGTCCTGAATGATCTACAGGATGATAAAATATATTTTAAATTAATCGTACAGGACGACCGCAAGATCTTATGGGGAAATAAGTGCATTTTTCTTTTAATCGTCTTGGACGTCCCGAACAATATGCCGGATGATAAACCTTGTTTTGTTTTAATCTGGGATGACCCTTCATCATTGAAATAGTGTATGAAGGAGAAGCCTATCAACTCATAGACATAAAAGGTCAAAGGCCCATACCACTAATAAATGATCAATATCTGAGGAAATACCACACAAAACTACTTAACAAGAAGAGGTGTTATGTACAAAAATTTTTCTATAAGGGAACAAAAAATAACAGTCCTCTTCCAAAAGATAGGAGACAATTTATAAATTTTCCTACAATAAGGGAGATAAATTCAATTCCCTCCTAAAAGATATAAGACAATTTTTATATTCTCTAACAAGACATGAAATAAATTGAAGTCCCTTCTTAAAGATGGGAGGCAGTTTTATATCTCCTATAAAACAAGTGATGTTTGCTATATATACACACCTGTAAGGCAGGAAAATAACTTTTTAATCTCCTCTTATAAAGAAAAGAGGTAATTTTTATAAAATAACCCTTTGCCAAATAAAGTAAGGGAATTATGAAACTATATATTGACTAAATAATCCATCATTATGATTAACTACTAAAATTATATCGCTCAAAAACATAAGGGATGTGTTATATTTTCATTAACCTACCAAGAAGGTTGAGAAATAAAATTCATAAGTTTAATAAGCCTAAGGACCGAACTTTGTAAAATTTTCATTGTCATAAACCTAAGGGACGAGCTAATTATATAAGTTTAATAAGTCTAAGGACCGAACCTCTAAAACTTTTTCATGCTCACAAACCTAAGGATCAAGCTAAGATCCATTGGTTCGATAAGCCTAAGGTTCGAACCTTTAAAATTTTTTATGCTCACATACTTAAGAGTCAAGCAGTTTTCATCAACCAAATTAGTTGAAATGAAATACAGGTTCACCAAGCCTAAGGGTCAAACCTTACAAATTTTATACGCTCATAAATCAAAGGGTCAAGCTATTTTCATCAATGTACCTAACGGATACAAAAAATAAATATAAATTCAACAAGTCTAAAAAATTGAACTTCTGAACACTCTATATGCACTCAAAACCTAACGGTCAAGCCACTTTTAATCAAATATAAAAGACTAAAAGTCTAAAAATATGCCAATTTAATAAAACAAAAAGGGGAGAAAATTAAATAAAATAAAGGCATATATACAAGCTAGAAAGAAGCTTGAAAATCTATCAAAGTCTGGACTGGAGGCTATCTATATTATGTCTAACTCTGAGCAAGCCATCATGCTGCATCTTATGCCTAGTCTGAGTGATCTCCAACTGATAATGCAACAAGTCAAACTCCTCGGTAGATGATGACAAATCCTTCTCTATTCTCTCAAACTTAGTAGCTATCCAAGCAAAGTCCTCCTTAGCACAACCAGTCGCTGCTTGAAGCTCTCGTCATCTCTCCAAAAGAGCCCTCTCCCACTGTCTTAAAGCCCTAAGCTATATTGATATATCCAAAAGCTCAAGTTGCTTCTAGACTCCAAGATGCAACTTTAGAGACATGGGAGTACCTTAGTCGAGTGGTTACTTTTGGATTGAATCGCCTACACTTTGTCTCTCAGGAGTTAGCATTTGGAATTCCTAATGGCTTGGAGGATGGGGAAAGAGCTACTTAGGACTGGATGAGGAGAGCTCACATGGATCTTTACATTGGCCTTCAGACTTTTAGGCGCTACTAGCAGGATATTTCAGAGGAGAAGCTTGAGCTTTTGGAGATATCAATAAAGCTCAGGGATTTGAAATCGTGGGATAAGGCTCTTTTGTAAAGATGACAAGAGCTTTGAGCAGTGGCTTCTTATATTCAGAAGGACTTTTCTTGGATAGCTATTGAGGTTGAGAGATTAGAGAAGGATTTCTCGTCACCCACCGAGGAGTTTGATTTGTTGCATCATCAGTTGGAGACCACTTAGACTAAATAGATGATGTTGTAGGATCGCTTGCTCAAAGTTAGATAGCAGATAGGAAGCCTCCAATCTCGACTTTGACAGCTTTTCTGGCTTCTTTCTAGTTTGTATATATGCTTATATTTTATTTAAATTTCTGGCTTCTTTCGGTCAAAGTTAGATAGCAGATAGGTGTTGCAAATCTGGTTTTTATGATGAAAAACATGTCTCTATTATGTTTTGCTTCGCTAACCCGTTTCAGGCACAAAAGATCACGAGCAACTCAAGCCAACTCAAGATCGGGTCCAGGTATGTCTATATGTACTATTTTTCTTTTTCTTGAGTCAATTGTAATGTAACTGATCCCCTAGCTAAGTAACCTTGCACACACACACTTAGGGGGAGAGCTTGAGTGAATTAGAGTTTTTATTCAAATTTTTGTTCAGATCATCCTAGACGATAGTCACATTGTCCTGGACGATGAAATAAAAATAGAAACCCTAATTAGGGCGACTAAGTTAAGAGGATTCGATTAAGCAGATCGTCCTAGACGATCATTGGATCGTATGGGATGATATACTCAAATCAGAAATTCTCAGCCGCTAGATCAAGTTAGGCAAGTTTTTATTTTAAGATATTTGGTCTGATCGTCCAGGACGATACGTGTATCGTCCCGGACGATCCAGTACAATCATGCCTAAATTAATCTGGTAATTAAGGAAAGCAATTTATATTTGATTGATACGATCATATCGTCTTGGATGATCGCAGGATCGTCCCAGACGATCATGATTGTCTAGTCCATTTTAGCTGTACGACCTGAACTGTGTACAAGATGATTTGGGCAATTTTTGAACTAATCATATAGGATGATCTCCTTATCGTCATGGATGATCAAGTCATTTTTTTGTCGTCCAACACAACTTTCTCTGGACGACCCGAGCTGTCTTCTGGACGATATTCCTCGATTTACACTAATCATCTCGGACGATCGCAGGATCGTATGGGACGATATGAATAATTTTTTCTACTGATCATCCAAAGGAGCCAGATCGTCCAGGCTGATGCAACTTATTTTGAACTGATCGTACAGGATGATCTATCGATCGTCCTGGATGATCTAGGCCGACAAGTTGAGATTTAGGGCAAATTTTGAGCCCTCCTATAAAAAATATTTTTCTTCCAACAAAAAAAATCTTTTACCACTTTCCTTTCCAGAGAAACCCTAGAAAGAGAGAGAGAGTTTTGGAGAGAGAGAGAGAGGATCTTGTGAGAGGGAGTTCGTGAGGGGTTCACGAAGGTTGCTCCAAGCAAGGATCAGAGTCATCTTCTCCGCTCGTCGTCTTTCGTCGTGTCGGTGTTCTTTGGGAGAGGATCGTCGGCAAGAAGATCCGAGGTTCTCTGCCTGCTTCAGGAGGAAGGAAAAGGACGTTGGGTTCTCTGCCTCACCGTGTGGTGGAAAGGAGGTTCTTGTACAGGCTTCTCCGCCTTGCTGTGGGAGTAAAAGGAGAGACACTTTGAGTTAGTGCAATACCTGGAGGGGAGGCTCCGGGGAGTGGACGTAGGTCAAGTTGACCGAACCACTATAAAATCCGGTGTGTTCATTCTAATTACTTTCTGCACTTTTATTTTTCTGTGATTAACTGCTTGGGTGAAATTGTGTTCGATCTTTTCGTTTGATTATTTTGTTCGTTTCCGCTGCAAATCATCGAAAAGTATTTTCTTTATTGCTCTCAAATTTTTAAATAACCAATTCACCCCCCCTCTTGGTTAGCCCCGGGACTAGTTCATCGGGGCTTAACATCCCTATCGAACTTTCAAGTGGTATCAGAGCGGAATTCATAAAATCTAATTTTGAAAAACTTTTGAATTTGATCCATGGCTAACTTTGGTAATCGTAATACTGCTGAAGGTTATTCAATCACACAACTGCCATTGTTTGATAATATTCCTTTTGACTTTTGGAAAACTCGCATGTCCACTTTTTTATAATCAATTGATTATCGCATGTGGATGCTATTTAAGGATGGATACGAACCACCTTTTAGGTTGATTAACAATATGAAAACTAAACAACCCTTTGCTGATTGGACTTTTGATGATCATGATTTAGCACAATTAAATGCCAAATGTTTGAATTGTTTTTTCTGTGCTTTAAAATCCGAGGATTATATGCGTGTATCTACGTGTACAACTGGTAAGGAAATCTGGGATAGATTGTGCATCACGTATAAAAGTACAACTAAAGTCAAATAGTCTAGATTAAATATTTTGCTGCATGACTATGAACTATTTTGCATGAAACCTACTAAAACTATTTCTGAAATGTATACAAGATTCACTCAAATCGTCACTTCTTTGCATGCCTTAGGTAGAGAACTTACAAACTACGAAAGAGTGAATAAAATACTTAGATGTTTGCCTTCTTCATATGATGCTAAGATAACTGCAATCACTGAATCTAAAGATTTAAATACTTACTCTATTGATAGCTTACTTGGATCACTCATTGCTTACGAGCAAGGGGTGAACCAAAGACAGCTTGATGTAGGTGAGAGGAAGAAGGAGAAAATAGTGGCACTGAAGTCCAATGATAGTGATTCTTACTCTTCCAGGTCTGATAGCGATGACATGGCCTTGATCACAAGGGCATTCAAAAGCTTTCTAAGGAAGAAACACAAGAACTTTCAGAAGTGGAACAAGAGTAAGTCCAACAAAATTTTTAAGGGTTCATCTGATATTATCTGTTTTGAATGCAGGAAGCCTGGACACATTAAGGCTGATTGTCCTACACCTAAAGCTCATCCATGCAAGGAGAAGGGTGAGGAGAAACCCAAGCTCAAAAAGGATAAGAAGCGGATTCAGAAGGCGTTATGGGCAGACTATACATCCGACTCCTCTGAGACTGAAGCTGAAGAGGAGGAAACAAATATGTGTCTGATGGCTGATGATCACCCTGGTCTGTTAGACCATGAAGAGGTATGTGAGCTTACTTATGATCAATTACTTGAAGTATCTAAAAAAATTCATGCATCGCATAGGAAGCTTAAGAAAACCCATGCTAACTTGAAAATGGATTATTTGACTTTGCAAAAAGAGCATGATGTTTTGATTAAGGATCATTCCACTACTGATAGCAATCACATGTCGTTACTTGATGAGTTTGATGAATCGAATAAAAAATATTCTGATTTAGTTACTGTGCATGATTCATTGAAAACCACTCATGTTGATTTGGAGAGAGCTTTTAAAGAATTAGATACCATGGCATGTGAAGTAGAAAGTAGCAATGGTGCTTTAAAATTTGAAATTGCAAGTTTAAAAAAAGAAAATAAATTTTTGAAAGTGAAAATCAATGCTTTTGAGAAAAACCAAACACCTCCTACTTTTGCACAATTTTATGCACCTCCACCTTTTGTAGATTCAGATTTAAAATCATCAAAGCATGTTTCGTATAAACCTAGGAAGAGGCACTATCACTCACATAGATTAGTAAACCCTTTTTCTGGTGTTAGATATTATTCATGTGGCATGTTAGGACACATTTCCCACACTTGCATGGTTTACCGTAGTACATATTGTGTGTGGAGGCCCAAACTGCCTGTTTCACAGCACAGCACGTATGCATTGCATTCTTCTTTTCATAAGAAGGAACCCAAACCTGTTTGGGTTCCTAAGACTGACGTTTGATATTTTTATAGGAGTGATCTCACACAAGACCTCATGAGAGTATGTGGTACTTGGACAGCAGATATTCTAGACACATGACTGGAGATGCAAATCAGTTCATTTTGCGGGAGGCCAGGGCTGGAGGCAAGATTACACTTGGAGATAACACCACCAGGAGGGTGGTAGGCTCAGGTATAATTGGTGATTCAAAGAATTTTATGATTGACAATGTTTTACTTGTAGATGGACTGAAACAGAACTTGTTGAGCTTCAGTCAACTTTGTGACAAAGGATACAACATCAAATTCCTGCCCATTGGCTACATTTTAAGCTTAAATGATAAAGTTATTTTGCAGGGGCAAAGGATCAACAACGTCTATAAGCTGGATGTAAGTTGCATTAAATCTGAGAATTCAATTTGCTTAAAAACTGCTGCAGATGAGTCTTGGTTGTGGCATAGGAGATTGTGTCATGCAAGTATGAAAACTTTTAGGAGAGTCACCTAAAAGGACTTAGTTAGAGGTGTGCCCAAGCTTAAGTTCACTAAGGATTACCTGTGTGATGCCTGTCAGTTAGGAAAGCAAGTCCAGACCTATTTTCACTCTGTTAAGGACATTAGCACCTCTAGACCTTTAGAAGTTCTTCATATGGGCCTCTTTGGACCCATTAGCACTGCCAGCTTAGGGGGGAAAGTTTATGCATTTGTGATTGTAGATGACTACTCGAGGTTCACTTGGATTAAATTTCTGTCACACAAATTTGAGTCATTTGATGAGTTTAAATCTTTCTGCACTTGGATTCAGAGGAAGTTAGGCTGTGAGATCTTGACTATTCATAGTGATGATGATGAAGAGTTTGAGAATGTGAAGTTTAGAAGTTTCTGTGAGGAGCAAGGGATTAGTCACAATTTTTTAGCTCCTAGGACCCCTCAGCAGAACGGGGTAGCTGAATGGAAGAACAGGACCTTAGTTGAAGCCGCTAGAGCCATGCTTGCCGAGTATTCACTTCCAAAATACTTCTGGGCTGAAGCGGTGAACACTGCCTGCTATGTGCTGAATAGGATGAATGTGAGATCAAAACTGAACAAGACACCTTATGAGATCATTAAAGGTAGAACTCCAAACCTGTCCCACCTCCATGTCTTTGGCTGTAAGGTTTTTATTCTGAACAACGGGAAATCACCCTTAGGAAAGTTTGACCCCAAATCTGATGAAGGAGTATTCTTAGGCTATTCTAGTGTGGGGAAATCCTTTAGGGTGTTCAATAAAAGGACTTTGGTGGTGGAAGAGACAACTCATGTAGTGTTTGATGAATCTGATCCTAAGGTGAATAGAATTCCGGAAGAAGAAGAGGTAGAGGAAATTACCCAAGGGGTTGGAAATGCAAATCTGGAGGAGAGGGTAGAACCTCAAACCACACTGCCTAGAGATTGGAGATATTCTTCGAGTCATCCTAAAGAACTGATCTTAGGAGACCCTTCTGAAGGTATTAGGACTAGGCATGGAATTAGGAAGGAAGTAAACCACTCTACCTTTATCTCAATGACTAAACCCACCAATATCAATCAAGCCCTTTCGGATGAGTTTTGGATCTTAGCTATGCAGGAAGAATTGAATCAATTTATAAGGAATGATGTTTGGGAGTTAGTAGAAAGACCTAGAAATCAAAGTATTGTGGGAACCAAGTGGGTCTTTAAGAATAAGATGAATGATTCTGGTGTGGTGGTTAGGAATAAGGCGAGATTGGTGGCTAAGGGGTATAATCAGATTGAAGGTATTAATTTTGAGGAGACCTTTGCCCCTGTAGCTAGATTGAAAGCCATTAGAGTGCTACTAGCCTTTTCCTGTTATAAGGGATTTAAGCTGTTTCAAATGGATGTCAAGAGTGCCTTTTTAAATGTGGTAAGAATAACCCCCAGGTTTTGAGAGTTCCCAATATCCAAATCATGTTTATAAATTAAAAAAGGCCTTGCATGGATTGAAACAGGCACCCAGAGCATGGTATGAGAGGCTTAGCACATTCCTGTTAGAAAGACAGTTTGTTAAGGGGAGCGTAGACACCACCCTTTTTCTGAGGAGAATAGGGGATGACTTACTCATTGTCCAAATCTATGTTGATGATATATTTTTTAGATATACTGATAAATATTTATGTGATGAGTTTTCTAAAATAATGAGTAAGGAGTTTGAGATGAGCATGATGGGAGAATTATCCTACTTTTTGGGGTTTAGCATAAGGCAAACGGATGATGGAACCTTTCTCAATCAATCTAAATACACTAAGGACATTTTGAAGAAATATGAAATGGATAAAGTTAAGCCAATCAATACTCTCATGAGCACTACTGTTCAGTTAGATAAGGATTCAAGTGGAAAATCTATTGATCAGAAGAAGTATAGAGGAATAATAGGATCACTGCTTTACCTGACTGCTAGTCGACCTGATATCATGTTTAGTGTCTGTCTTTATGCTAGGTTTCAGGCTGATCCTAGAGAGTCCTACCTGACTGCTGTGAAGAGAATTCTTAGATATCTTTTAGGGACCCCAAACCTAGGAATCTGGTACAATACCTCTTTTGAGATCATTATATATTTTGATTCTGACTTTGCGGGGTGTAGGGTGGATAGAAAGAGCACTTCTGGAACTTGTCAATTCATAGGACAGTCGTACGTCTCCTAGTCCAGTAGAAAACAGAACTCAATTGCACTTTCCACTGCTGAAGCTGAGTATATTTCCTTAGGAAGTTGTGTGGCCCAAGTTCTTTGGTTAAAGCAAGAAGTTTTGGACTTAGGTTTACCTGTTGGCATAATTTCAATTCTGTGTGATAATACTAGTGTCATCTGCATCTCTAAGAATCTAATCCAACATTCTAGAACCAAACACATTGATATAAGGCATCACTTCATTAGGGACCACGTTACGAAAGGGGACATTGAGCTACATCATGTAGCAACTGAAAATCAGCTGGCTGACATATTTACTAAACCACTGGCCTTTGACTCATTCAGCATTTTGAGAACCAGATTAGGAGTGATTGATATAAATGCTTGATTCTGATGACTGCTGATTTCTAATTATTATTTTGTTTTCTGTTAGTTAGTTTCTGAGTTGATTATTTGCTTTCAGTTGGTTTTATTTCTTCAGCTGATTTCTGTGTTAGCCTTATTATTAGTTTGATTTGAGTATTAACTTTGATGTAATTTGCTACCTATTTTTAGTCACTAGTTTATCTCTTGCACTTACTATTTTATGCTTTTTAAAATCTGATCAATGCTCACTACTTCTGATAATCTGAATTTCTGACTAGGATTTTTACCTTATTTTTATTTGGAAGCTGGTAAGCAGTGATTGATTCCACTGGATTTGTTAAAGGGAAGAAACATTGATGATTGTTTCTCTTCCTCTAACTCCTTTGCTGGTGTATTATTTCTTTTGGATAAATATCCTCTTCAAAATTAAAATTTTAGTTTTTGAAATAGAGATTTATTTTATCTTCCTACAGTAATCTACCTCATATCAATAGTGTTTTCAAAGTCTTGAGTCATTATTTTGATTTTCTAAACCAAGTGATTGCACTTATCATATGACATATAGTTTTTGTTTTGTTAATTACTCTTCCTTATTGTGGAGAGAGTCTCCTATGTCTGGAAGATAATTTTACAGCTGAGACTCTTTAACGATTACGAAAAGAAGAAAGCTTACAAAAGATGAGCAGTGCACCAAATCAATTGAAAAAGAGGCACAAAATGAGCCCAAAGCTGAAAAGATGCGAAATGTCGCCAACTAAAAGATACACAAAGTGTATCAAAAATGAAAAGATGCACAAAGCGCCAAATAAATTGAAAAAGAGGCACAAAATGAGCCCAATCAAGCTTTCTTTCCTTTCAGATCGTTAAAGGTCTTAGAAAAATCCGTGCGCCACATAATACTTTCAAAAGCTTGTGTTTGAAAATCCTGATTTCTGTATTATTACTTTGTAACACTATTATATCAGATATTTTTTCTAGAACGAGGCTTGAAAGGATCTCTTTTCGAATCTAATTTCTTTTTTTCTGAATTGGATTTTTGTTTTAAAAGAGATTTGCATCGATAAGGTGCTTGGGGTTGGAGTTACGAAAGTTGATTTTTCCAACTTTTTCTAATTTTTAGCGCTGTCAATCATCTCCTTATTGGTTTTTGAATCTAAAATCGAGGAAAACTTCTGATTTATTGGAGCAGCTTGATCAAAAAAAAATGTTACTTTTTTCTGTGTTCTCATTTTCAAGTTTTCTTCATTTTTTTTGTGTTTTTTCATCTTACTGGTTATGTTTTTGGGATCCTGATCTGTCATCTCCATCCTCCATCTTTTTCTATTTTCTTCACATCATCTTGGATGATCCATAGATTGTCCTGGACAATCCTCTTATTCCTGGATGATCCAAACATCATCTTGGATGATCCATTCAAAATCATCCCAGTATGATTATGCTGCTATGTAACTCCAATTATTGGTTATCGTCCTGGAATATACGTACATCGTCCTCGACGATATGATCCATATCTTCCTGATCTGATCAAACAGCTGAGATTACACCAATTATTATCCATCGTCCTGGATAATCCACCTCATCGTTCTGGATGATCCACATGTCAAGCCGCTGGACGATTCGAATTTGGCCCGTCCGACATATTTATTGCATATCGTCCTGGACGATCCACCTAAACGTCCTGGATGATACTTTTCGTCAACGGTCGTCCAGCCTGACTCATCAGGACGATTGTCTGTGTCTAATCATTCTGGACGATCTCTGATTATCCCGGACGATCGGACCGTCTTTTTGACCAATCGTCCTGGCCGTAATAATTGCACATATTGTCCTGGACGATCTCGTGATCGTATGGGACAATCAGGCCAAATTCTATTTAAACAGCCGTTTCTTCATCTTTTGTTTCACACATCTCCCTCTACCTTCCTTCACTGTTGCTTTCTAATGGCTGGTGGCAAACGTTCACGGTAAAAGGGTGCAAGTTCCTCCTGTGGGCATATCGATCCTCGTTTTCCAAATGCAGCCGATCAGGCTACTTTGAGTGCTATGGCGACGTGGGGATCACGCTTTCCAACATAGTAAACCCTTGCACCCTCACCTATCCTATTCTTGATCTGTTCGCACACACCTCCCTCACCTTCATCCTTACACTAGCCTTTCCGTTTAATCTTGAACTCCTTCAAGTTTTCTTTGCCAATTTGCACATTTCCGCAGACTATTCCACTCTTCGCTTGTATGTCAATTAACGTCCCGTGGAACTCATTACCCAAGAATTTTACAGCATTCTCCAACTTTCTGTCACTGGAGACAAACTCCACACTCTTATCACTGACCCTGACTATGATTGGAGTGTCGCCAATCACTTCCTTCACAATACGAACGCACCCTATCATGACAATGCTTGCACCTCACTTCTTAAGGACGCACGGACCATTCAGCATGTACTTTGTTCCTCCGTCATTCCAAAGGTGGGGGATCAAATTCACATCACCCGTTACTGTCCTTGACCATATACTACATCTTGGCTCGTAGGGAGTTTAATGCCTCTGACCTTATTATCCGGTACATCAAGCACCTCACCACTATTAGGGATCCGGGTCATAGGCGTCGCCCAAATCTAGCTTTAGGTCATCTCATTCATTATGCCTTAGAAATCAAATATGACCTGCAGTATCATGTCCCTCCTGATGTCCCTCCTTCCTTCTTCACAAACAATTCATTCCACGTCCTACACAGCACCCGACTACATTTGGAGCCCGCCCTGGATGTTGAGGAGGAAGAGGAAGAAGCTATTCCAGTTCCTGCTGCACCTGCTCCCCTTCGCATTTCCTCTCCTTTTGACCACCTGGTGCAGATCCTCGATCAGTGGGAGGCCAGATTCGACTCTTATGTGGCTGCCTAGGAGCAGCGGCACGTTGAGGACCTCCAACGCTTCACTGACTATGCTGCGCAGTAGCAACAGTAGCATGATAAGGACATTGCCTGGATTGGAGCCCACATTCAAGCCATTCACGGTTACTTCAACCCACCACCGCCACCTCCTCCTTCCGATCAGGATCCGCCTCCATTTTAGTGTTCTATTTTGTAGTTTTTTTCTTTTCTATTTTGTACTGATGTTTCAGTGTTTCTGTTTGCCCTCCTCCTTTTTGTGATGTCGAAAGGGGGAGTCAGTTGTAGTCGTTTCTGTTTTAGTTATGTGTTATATTTCCTATATTGCTTTGATTGTTAAATGAAAATTTGAAAAAAAAATTGTTATTTTTTGATCTCCTAGTTATTTTTCAAACTACTGTACAAATGTTTGCCATCATCAAAAAGGGGGAGATTATTGCAAATCTGGTTTTGATGATGACAAACATGTCTCTATTGTGTTTTGCTTGGCTAACCCGTTTCAGGCACAAAAGATCACAAGCAACTCAAGCCAACTCAAGATCAGGTCCAAGTGTGTATAAGTGTACTATTTTTCTTTTTCTTGAGTCAATTGTAATGTAACTGATCCCCTAGCTAAGTAACCTTGCACACACACACTCAGGGGGAGAGCTTGAGTGAATTAGAGTTTCTGTTCAAATCTTTGTTCAGACCGTCCTGGACGATAGTCACATCATCCTGGACGATAGTCACGTCGTCCTGGACGATCAAGTAAAAATAGAAATCCTAATTAGGGCGACCAAGTTAAGAGGGTCTGATTAAGTAGATCGTCCTGGACGATCGTTGGATCGAACATGACGATATGCTCAAATCAAAAATTTTCAGCCACTAGATCAAGTTAGACAAGTTTTTATTTTAAGATATTTGGTCTGATCGTCCAGGATGATACGTGTATCGTCTCAGACGATCCAGTACAATCATGCCTAAATTAATATAGAAATTAAGGAAAGCAATTTATATTTGATTGATACAATCATATCATCCTAGACAATCGCAGGATCGTCCCGGATGATCATGATCGTCTAGTGCATTTCAGTTGTACGACCCGAACTGTGTACAGGACGATTTGGGCACTTTTTGAACTAATCAAACAGGACGATCTCCTTATCTTCCTTGACGATCAAGTCATTTTTTGGTCATCCAACACAACTTTCTCTGGACGACCCGAGCTATCTTCAGCACGATATTCCTCGATTTACACTAATCGTCATAGACGATAGCAGGATCGTACGGGATGATATGAATAATTTTTTCTACTGATCGTCCAGAAGAGCCAGATCGTCCAGGCTGATGCCGTTGATTTTGAACTGATCGTACAGGATGATCTATCGATCGTCCTGGACGATCTTGGCTGACCAGTTGAGATTTAGGGCAAATTTTGAGCCCTCCAATAAGAGATATTTTTCTTCTAATAAGAAAAATCTTTTGCCACTTTCCTTTCCAGAGAAACTCTAGAGAGAGAGAGAGTTTGGGAGAGAGAGAGAGGATCTTGTGAGGGGGAGTTCGTGAGGGGTTCATGAAGGTTTCTCCAAGTAGGGATCAGAGTCTTCTTCTCCGCTCGTTGTCTTTCGTCGTGTCGGTGTTCTTTGGGAGAGGATCATCGACAAGAAGATCTGAGGTTCTCTGCCTGCTTCAGGAGGAAGCAAAAAGGATGTTGGGTTCTCTGCCTCATCGTGTGGTGGAAAGGAGGTTCTTGTACAGGCTTCTCCACCTTGCTGAGGGAGCAAAAGGAGAGACACTTTGAGTTAGTGCAATACCCAGAGGGGAGGCTCCGGGGAGTGGACGTAGGTCAAGTTGACCGAACCACTATAAAATCCGGTGTGTTCATTCTAATTACTTTCTACACTTTTATTTTTCTGTGGTTAACTGCTTGGGTGAAATTGTGTTCGATCTTTTCGTTTGATTGTTTTGTTCGTTTTCGCTAAAGAAAAATCTTTTGCCACATAGACATGTTAAATATTAAACTGTATTTTGGTGGGCTCACTTTGAGCCCCAGTTGACCAAGAGTAAAAATGACAAAAACGCCCCTTAAGGGAAATTTTGGAGTTTCCTCTAAACTCCAACATAACCTTTTCAAATCAAACCTTGTAAACCCTTCCAATGCATTCTAATCATTATTAGGAGTGCATAGGACTCAAATCTAGACCCTGGTCAAACCTGGTTGACTAGATCAACTCAAATAATCAAAATACCCCTTAAGGGTATGAACAATTATTTTGAATCAAATGACATTATATTTGGATGGAACCACTTCCGTTCAACTCCAAATGTTAAAACAAACTTGTTGAACCCAATCTCGGTCCTTGGGTCAACCTAGTTGACCAAGTCAACCAGGGTTGACCCAAATGCCCTTTAAGGGTCAAATAGGTCTTTTGACCCAAATGACCTTCCCAAACCTTGGGATCACCTCCAACATACTCAAAATATCAAACGAAACCCATTGAGTTCAAACCTAAGTTCCAGGTCAACCTAGTTGACCAAGTCAACCTAGGTTGACCTAATAATCCATTAAGGGTTAAATGGGTAAATCAACCTATATGACAAAATCAAACAATTTGAACTCTTAAATTCATTTTAAAAGATATCCCAATGATGGTTCAACCATTTCCATGTTTACTTTGGATCAAACCCTAGCTAGTTGACCAAGTCAACACAACAAGAATTGTGTCAAACTTCCTTCCATACACATATATAAATTCAAATATTTTTAAATCTTAATTTTTAATTTTTAAATCACATTTAAATTAAGCAAATCAGCTCATAAACTTTCCCTTATGCCACATAAGCTTTTTGACTAGTTTGACTAGTCAAAGTGTTTAAAAAGGGTCATAGTCCATGCTTAGGTGGCTTTGCCACCTTGGAAAGTCAAAATATCCTAATAACTCCATATTCACATGCATTTGGTGGCTAGGAGGGTTAGTTGGCAGCATCTTGAAGTCTCTCTCTCTCTCTAATCCAAGCTAAATAATCATTAGGAGGAATGGAATTATCTCACTATTCACTCAAAGTTTTGGCTCCACACTCTATCATCCAAAACCTTTCATCCCAGCATCCTCCAGCTCATGCTAAGGATAACTTAGCTTCCCCATCTATAAATAAGCCTTCTCCAGCCATTGGGAAGGTTGTTGCAAGCCTAAGAATCCAAATTTGAGAATACAGAGAGAAGGGGAGAGGAGGAATAATTGTGTAGCAGAAGTAAATGCAACTGTCAAACATTCTTGGACCCTTGAAGGAAGTTGTAGAGAATTAATAGAGAATTAAAAGGCTTTTCCAACAAGCCCATAAGCCCAAGATTATGCAAATCCATCCACATGATTGAAAGATATCCTAACTGCTTTCTAAAACTTTAATTTGAAACTGTAGACAATCTACGACACATGAAGCCTCCAAACTTCAGGTGTTGGAAGATTAGACTACCATGAGTCTATGTTTCAAATCACTCAACCAACACTTTAATACATAATAACCACTCCAAATATGAAGTTTTTAGGCTAGACCCCTCTGGGCTGTGCGGCTACGTGTCCTAAGGAGGGTTAATTCCTCAAGCCTGGTGGCACAACACCATGAATGGATTCAATAGAGTGTTAAAACTTAAAATTAAATGATTTTTAATAATCTAATCAAACTTAAAATTATTAATCTAATTATATCAACCAAGTTTTTAAGATGGACTACTATGGGCTGCGGACTACGTGTCCTATGGAGGCTTTGTTCCTCGAGTATGGTAGCACAACGCCATGAACTAATTGATAGCAGATTTAAATTTATTCAAAATTTTGGAATCATCAACTAGTTCAATTATTAAATACGTCCAAAGGAAGCTTTGTTTATTTAACTAATTAATAATAAAAATGCATTATAAAATAAACTTTAACACATTAATATTTAAACTTCAACCAATTTTTTCCTTAAAACTTCAACAAATCTAGACCTTAGACAACTTAAACTAATTAGCCAATATAAGACACATCCGGAGCACACAGCTAGCTACACACACTTAGATGATTTGCTAGGGCACCACTTCTAGATCTAGGCTAGGCCGGTGTTTACTTTTCTACTATGTGCCAGGATTTTTAAGCTTTCTCTACATGCTGAATGTTAATATTGATGTAATTATTTATTTAATTTCTGCGCTTTGTATTGTGATTGATGGGCTTTAGATTTACTCTTAGGATATGGGCAATTTAAATGCTAATACAATCTTATATAGCTGGCTATGCTCATACAGAGCATTGAAATTAAATGGGTCAAAGTTAAATTTAAATTAATCAAATTTCTACAGGTGCTTCAATATGGCTGGCTTGAGCATTCTTAATCTCATATATTATCTACTTGGGATGTCAAATTAACTGTTGATTTATTAGGATGACCTTGCAGGTTGTTGAGTATAGATTTTAAATTTTCATTCAATGTAATTTGATTGTATTTGAGTTATAATTTTAAGTGCTTTGAGAATGGGATAACATCCAATTTGGGATCCAAAGAGGAAGGGTCATCCCTTAGGGGAGAGTCTCTCTCCATTTGGAGATCCAAATTAGGATGATCTTAAAACATCCAAAGAGGAAAATTAACACCCCTTTTGAGGGGGAGTTTCCTTTCATTTGGATATCCAGACATGACGATCCAAGGAGCCCTATAGAAGGACGAAGAAGATGATAACAAGAGACCCATTCTCAAATCACTTGAGTGTTAGGGGTAGAATTCGGGTTGTTATCAGTGGTACCCGACCACTTTACTTTCTGTAGACCCTGGGTTGTAATATTAAAATGCATTTGCCTATGGACATTAAATTTTAATTGATTTATTTATTAATGTTGATTGTTTGATGTTGATTGGATATAAGATTACATGCTTTTAATAGTTTTTTTGGCGATCTTGCATGTCTATTTTGTTTTGACCTGAAACGATCGAAGGCCCATTAGGGATTGTCAAAATTCTTTTACTTAAACAAAATTAAAAATTTTAAGTTCACATAGAAATCTAATATTGTAAGAAGTAAGCCCAGCTCCATCGGGGGTTTTCATAATATATTTAATGCATTATTCTTTCCTTTTTTTAGGCACCTCCCCGCTTGCGGGTTCTAGCAAATCACCTGTCCTATGAAGGTGTAGATCTGTCAAGGGAAATCCATTCAATGTAGGGAAAAACCTATTTTTAAGCCTTTTTAAAATTGCTTCATATTTAATTTAAATATTTATTAAGTCAACTAGCATGCATTACATTAGTTACAAATTAAATTGAGTATAAAACTTAATTGCATTTACTTTAAGTTTCATAATACCCTATATATGTCAAAGGGCCAATTAAGGACTGCTCTAGATGTCAGGCCTATTCTCAAAAACTTAACTTAATCAAACGTCCCTACCACTCTAACAAGAAAGATTGGACTCATAGTTTTGAAGTGTTTAGGTGGTTAGCTGGCTCCCTAGTCCAGGCCGAGGTAAGTCTAGATCTTGCATTGCATTAGCTAGGTTCGGGTGACTAATTTTTAGTACCCAATTTAAACAGGTTCTGAGGTAGGCTCAGACTATAAGACCTCAACCTTCGGGAATAAAATCCTAATTTTCTAATAAAATTGATAATTCAAACTAAAATCTATTTCAATTCAAATTCAAGCACAACACTTAGAATAGGCTAGGGTGTTTCTAAAATACTTCAGAATCCTAAAGCACCTCCGACCTTTTCTCCCTTGACCTCCAAAAATAAGTGCTCTCTTTGATCCAATCCCAGTTGAATTTTTAACCTCATCTCCTTGATATCAAACTTTGAAATCTTAAAATAAAATTTCTACCATTATTTTAATCAAGAATATTCATAGGTGATTTCAGTTTCCTACGATATTACTAACTATGAGGGCTTGCGCTTGTAGGAGATCTAGAAACCTAGATCAAATTTTTAAAACCAAATCAATTTTTTAAAACTCTAATTAATTATCTTTTGGAAAATTTAAATCAAAATCAATGATCATTTTCTTCATTTTCAAATAATTAATAATGACTGATATCTTCTTCCCTCAGGAAGATATATCAATTATAGTTATAATTTTAATTATGGAATTAATGATAACTTATCTAAATTATCATAGTTAAATACCTGAGTAATAATCATTTTGACTCTCCGTGGTTATATGTAGTTCTTGCTCAAATTTGACTACGATAATAGGATGAAATTTTAATCCTATAAATTGAACCCATTAATGAATGGTATGCTCGTCTCGTGAGATGATATATTGTTCATATTGATGCATTTAATTTAAAAATGAAAATTTAAGAAATTAAATCACCCAAAGATAATTAACCTTTTTTCAAAAAAACATGTTTTAATCAAACAACATGTAACGAGTCCATCTAGTGTAACCATTGAGAAATTGAATGAGACTGCCAAACATTGGAGTGTAGTGCTATTCTTCGACCTCATGATGTAGTAGATGATAGCTAAGAAATATGACAACACCTTTATACTCCGCTAAGTCAGCTACTAACTGTAAAACATCTTAATCCTTGTAACTCAGTCCCTCAATAATGCGATCAAAAGAAGTACCATCACTGTGTCATAGTCTGAGAATGATGACTCAGTCTGAAGGAATATAATGGAAGTAAGGAAGCATCAACATTCACTTTGATCTAATCGGGAGGAGGAGGGTGCCAACAATTCTTCAACAGCTGAATCGGCTGATTAACACCCCAGATCCCCGTATCTACATAATCAGCTCCAGAGACGCCCAAGATGGAGGCAAAATTGACTGTGTTGATTGTAATAAACAAACTACTATCTTCAATGCCGCCATACACACCTTTACCCCTAGACTTCCATGATAAAAAGACAGTAGTACAAAAAAGCTTAACCAACAAACATTTCTTCAAAGCATCACATTCCAACCATAAGCAGCATTCATCAAATGACTCAAAAATCAGAATGATAAATCCCCACTTATTCAGAATTTGAATCACCTGAACCAACTTCAAGCATCTCACCACCACATGATCCAAATCTTCCACCGCTAGATAACCTCTAGGATAATAATTATCTTCTTTTAATCTCCTACACTGCAAGAATTGAAAGGTAGGAATGACATAATGAAATAATCTCCACCAGAAAGTCTCCACACGTGGATTTAGCTTTGCCTTATTAATCCAATTCCAATAATAATTCTCATCCTGATTACAAATCGAGACCACAAAAGATAGTGCAGAAATAGTATTATCTGAGATAAGCTGAATGAGTTCCAATTGATCTTTAGCTAAATTAAGATAAATCTGAATATTACAAATTAGCTTAACCAGCTCCTTGCCAAACATTAAGGCATTTATCCAATACCGAAACATCTTTGAAGACATTAATTGAATTACCATTCGCAATCTTCCATCTGACAATGGTTGCAAGAGTTTTTTCACCATCCAATTCAATCTTCCATTAAGCAGATGAGACCATCTTCAACCTAGAATTCCAACTACAAGATACATATTTAGCTTCCCAAATAATGTACAATAGCGAGTCTATTTTATTAATTAGATTACAAGCTAGTTTATCTCTCAACAGACCCACTTTGCTTACACAAGAATGAAGTCTACGACCGCCCAAATTATCTGGCTTACACAAGACATCCCTGCTCACATAATGAAGGCCATTCTTCCCATCTTGCTTATGCTAAATAAAATTCTTACACAACTTGTCAATTTTGTAGAGAATTCCCATAAAAATAAGAGAGTGACTACAATGGAAAATTGGAATTGATAAAATGACTAATTTGAAAAGAATAAATTTCTCTGCTACAGAATAAAACATGATAAAATAGAGTAAGAGAAAAATAATAACAGAATAAAAAAATGCATCTTTTTGATCCAATCCCATAATAACCAGTTGATCCTTAAACAATACATCTCTTTGTTATTGTAACACCATTTCAGCAAATAAAAATAATAATTACATCAAAAACTGGAACAAAAAAAAACTAACACTTACACTTTCAATTTCTCTGAAAGCGTTCTCTACCTCCTTCCACACGAACTCTAACTACGAGTTATCATGATTGTTTGTCTCTGTCTATAAAGCCACCTCTTAACTGCAAGTAAGTCTTCTGTCTCCCTACACCCCACTTCAACTCCCAAATGAAACACCTCATGCATAAGGGCCTCACACCTGCCTTGTCCACGCTTCTAATTTGATCAACTCCAGATTGCGCAACCACTAAGCGGCCCAGCTTGTCGTCTTCACCTCACTGCATCTGACACCTCCATCTTGCCCTTTCCTCCATGCGAACACCCATGAACCCATTCGGCTACTCCCATTCGCACAAGCACCAAATGACCCAGCCTTTTCTCATGTCTCACGCCCCATCCTCTACTCGTCGCATGACACGCCCAGTCCAACTTGCCCGAACCTACACCGATCGGGCCGAAATCCAATAGTCGAGCTAATTTGCGAACTCTAAAACCCCTCCAACACTCATCCTGTGAGCCAAATTGCTCATGTCTCTTTCACACCACACACGTATATGTCGAAACCCCTTCATACACTTCAGTCTATTCGGGAATGATTCACTCTGTGTCTGGTTCAAAGTATATAGAGAACCTTTGTATCTTATACTCCAATTTAAGGATTTTTACCCCAAAAAACTGCACATGAGTATAAGATAGTAGATCAATTATAATCTTATTCCTTTAATCTCCGTAGTCTAAAGGCTTATGAATGTCAAAGGATGATTTATTGCTAGCTAATTACTATTCCATCTCATATATAATTATTTGAGTATTTTGTAATAAGATTTAATTAAACTTAAAATATAAAATTAAAAGGATAATAGGTATTTCAAACTCAAGACCTCGCCCCATTGATCTTTGATCTGTGCGAGATGAGTTTTATATCAGATGACCCATATTGTGATTTTTAATACGAACGGATGGTTTTAAAATCTGAAGACCCACATCATGAATTTTTTTTCGTGTGGATGGTTTCAATGTTCAATGACTTTTTAAACATGTATTTTGTTTTAAAATCCCAAGCTCGATCCTTTGACTTGTTAAACATGTATTTTTTTTCAACCATATACGTTGATAAAAATAACTCAGCCCTTAGGTTTGTGAGCATAAAAGATTTTATAGGTTTGGGCCTTAGTTTTATTGAACCAATGTATTTTAGCTCGACCCTTAAGTTTGTAAACATGAAAGATTTTTTGAGGTTCGGTCCTTAGACTTGTTGAACCTATATTTTATTTCAACTTTTTAGGTTGATGAAAATAAATCAACCCTTAGGTTTGTAAGCATAAAAGATTTTAATGGTTCAGATCTTAGGCTTATTAAACCAATGGATCTTAGCTCAACCGTTAAGTTTGTGAGCATGAAAGATTTTTAGAGGTTCGGTCCTTAGACATGTTGAACTTGTATTTTGTTTTAACCATTTAGGTTGATGAGAGTATCTCAACCATTAGGTTTGTGAACATAAAAGATTTTTCAGGTTCAACCCTTAGGCTTATTGAACCAATGGATCTTCACTTGACCCTTAGGTTTGTGAGAATAAAAGATTCTAAGAGGCTCAGTCCTTAGACCTTTTAAACATATATAATTAGCTCAACCCTTAGGTTTATGAGCAAGAGAAATTCATAAATATGACCTTTAAGCTCGTTGAACTTATAGATTTAATTTCTTAACATTCTATGTTGGTTAATAAAAATATAGCTCGACCCTTAATTTTGTGAGTGATGCAATTTTAGCAGTTGAGTATAATGATGGATCATTAAGTTAATAAGTAATTTCATAATTTCGTTACTTTATTTGGAAAAAGGGTATTTTATAAAAATTGCCTCCTGTATTTATAGGAGGAGATTAAAAAGTTATTTTCTTATCTTGCAAGTGTGTATATATTGCAAACGTCTTATGCTTTGCAGGAGATATAAATTTGCCTCCTATGTTTAAGGAGGAAATTAAATTTATATCCTTTCTTGTAGGAGAATATGATAATTACCTCCTATCTTTCAGGAGAAAACTGAATTTATCTCCTATCTTGTAGGAGAATATAAAAATTGCCTTCCATCTTTTAGGGGGGGATTGATATTTATTTGTTCCCTTGCAGGAAAATTTTCATACTAACACCTTTTCTAGCTAAAAAGTTACGTGTGATATTTCTTCAGATATTAAGTATTTATTGGTGCATGGTCCTTTTAGCTTTTAGGTCTATGAGTTGATAGGCACCTCCTTCATACACTAAGTGATGAAGAGCACTTCCCAAATTAGGTAAAATTTATCGCCAAGGCGACAGTGAAGGATTTTAGGTCTTCAGTGAACCGGAATAAGTTCACCTTTCTTAAAGCTCCTTGGATGAACCATTTGATCATCCCAAGTCATTCTTTCCATGTAGTATTCTATACTTTATTGTGCTTAAAGTCAAACTTCATCAAGAGCTTCAAATTCTTCATGTGGCAGAAGATCATTTTCTTTTTTAGTTATTTCGTATTGAATAATAATACGAATAATAGCAAATAAGGGGTGATTTGCATTGCAGTTTTATAAGTGGTAGATATGCCCACAAAGCTTCTGTCAACTTATCGTGACATTCTCTTTTATTTTTAGAGAGAATTTTTTTTTAGAAATTTTACCAAAGTTTTGTTAAAAGTTCAGCTAAACCATTAGCTCTTCGATTGTATATCAAAGAATAACACCAATCTATTTTATGTCACTCGATAAATTTATAGATTTTAGCACTCTTAAAGGTTGTACCATTATCAGATATGACTCGATGCGGTACCCAAAAATTGAAAGATAATATTATTTTGAAAGAATTTCATCGCATTACCTGCTTTAACTTCCCTCAAAGGAATCACTTCAGCCCATTTTGAGAAGTAGTCAGTAGTAGGGAGCGAGGATGAGTCAATGTCCTAAAGATGATGGTTATTCTATTGGACCTATTATATCAGTACGCAAATTTTTAAATGGTCATGACACTATCGTTGGATGTAGTAGGCTGGGAGGTCAATGTATGATATCTCCATTCACTTGACATTGATGGTATTTCTTAGCATGATTGATGCAATCTTGAATAATACTTGGCCAACAATATACCATACATTTTATTTTGATTTTCATTTTTGAACTAGATTGGTGTGCACTAGACAATCCTTCATGAACTTTACTAATGACTTTTGGGATTCCTCAGGATCCAAACATTGTAGACACACTGGATTAAATGATCTATGATATAATGTATCATTCACGAAAGCATACCTTAATGCTCTTCATGATATTTGTGAAGTCATAGATTTATTTTCGAGCAATTTGCCTTCATTGAAGTATCTGATGAAGGGATATCTCCAATCATTTTCATCGGATATAGCTAGGCTTTCTTGCATTCTTTTCCTTTATCATCTTGCATAACAGCTAGAGTAAAAGCATGCCTATTTTGAATTATTATGAGAATTGGATCCTTTTGAGGATTTGCTAATTCTTTGGTTAACTTTTCTATTGCATCGACTTTGCCATTTTCACTGCGTGTAATTCTACTTAGAGTTACTTCAGGAATTTATTATAGATGTTTCAGAGCATACTCATGATATGAGATTAATTTAGACTTGTTGATTTTGAAAATGCTTATTATTTATTTGATTATGAGTTGAGAATCTCCATATATATATGAAGTTTCTAGATTTTCATATTACTTGCAAGCTATGGACCCATTATTAAGGCTTCATATTCAACCTCATTATTAGTGTGAGGCTCTGTTAAGCCATAGGAATATCAGAGTATCCCTTTTTGCGGCATAATAAATATAAGGCCAATGCCCACCTGAATTATCAGAAATTTTGGTGGCATAACTAGTTTTATTGATAAAACTCCATCGAAATAGAGCTCCCATTCTTGTATATTTTCTTTTTCTTCCACTTCAAGTGTTCACTCATCTGGCAACTTATCATTAAGTGGAGAATCTGCATGTTAAGGATGGGCTACTAAAAGATTAGCTAGAGCCTATCCTTTCACTGCTTTTTGTGACATATATGTTATGTTAAATTACATCAGCAAGACATCCCACTTATTTAGACAACTAGTTAGAGTGGGTCTAGTCATTAGAAATTTTAATGGATCCACTTTAGATATAAAAATAATTTTATGGGATAGAATATAATGCTAGAGTTTTTGAGAGATAAAGATTAATGCTAAGCACTACATTTCAATTGGTGAGTATATTGATTTTGCACCTATTAATTATTGGTTATTATAAAAAAGGGCATTTTCTTTGTTATCCTTATTTATTTGTGCTAGCAATGCTCCGAGTGATTCTTCAAGAGCTATTGTATATAAAAGTAGGGGCTTACCCGAAATAGGACCAACAAGGATTGAAGGATGTAGCAAATATTATTTTATGCTATAAAATGCTTCCTAACAAGCATCATCCCATATAAAAGGTGTATTTTTCTTTATTAGATGAGTGAATGATTGACATCTACCTGAAAGGTTAGATATAAACTTTCGAATATATGCCAATTTACCTTGAATTGAGTGAAGTTATTTTAAAGTTTTTGGAATTTTTGGATGTAATATCGAAAGATTACTTTAATGGATAAGCAAGCATGGATCAAAATCTCATAAAGTGGAGAAAAAATTAACAATGGATAAAACTATAATTCAAAAATACATCGACTCCATCGATATATCAACAACCTCTAAGCCGATCTGCCAAGCTAAAGGAATACATGGCTGATTTATATCTTGACTCGAAATCGGAGAAGGAAGAGAGTATTCTAATAGAGACTTGTCGAGTCATAAATAAATGAGGTGGAAGGGCTACGACAGAATGCAACATACCTCTTACTATCCATAAAGTTGATGTGAAAATATTGTCTAAGGAAGTACATCATACAATAGCACCTTTCATTGATTTGGATGAAGAATTACAATTCTCCGATAAAGAAAATGATCATAAGGGTAAGAAGAGTCTTAAAGAGAAATGCCCAAAACTTCGAAGCAGTTTAGATTCTGAGGAAGTTGAAGATATGGAAAATTTAAAAAACTCTCAAGCTGAAGCTAGTTCATCTTTAGAGGTGACACAAATCTAACTGAGAAGTGGAAAGCTGGTTCCTCCACCGCAAAAGAAAATAAAGGATAAGGAGAAGAACATTCAACTCAATGAAGATATTTTCCAAAAGATTCCCTTAAACCCAAAGAAACCAATATAAATGTGGATTATAATATATTATCCCATCTCCTCAAATTACCTGTCTATTGAATAACTCTGACACCCTTCTTATGTCTAAGAACCTTCGGGAAATACTCATCAAGGCTTTGAGAATCCAGAATAGTATGAGATGTTCTTTGCTAAGCAAAGCATGAAAGAAACTTTGTATATGCAAAATACTACTATAATCACTTTCTGGGATAGTGATAAGCTCCTAGGAACTGCAGATCATAATCAGCCACTATATGTTACTGCAGAGAGAAAAAATATCAAAATAAATAGAATTTTTATTGACACGGGTTCCTCGATTAATCTAATGAGCCTTAGAATGCTCAAAGGATTGTCCTTAGACATCTAGTATCTGAACAGAAGTATGGTGTTTCTGCAAGGATTCAACGAACATGGGCAAAGAACCCTGGGATCCTTGGTCTTGCCTTTGAACTTTGTTGAACTCAATATAGAGGCAATATTTCACATAATTGATTTCAACACATCATACAAAGCACTTCTTAGAAGACCATGGCTCCACGAGTATGGTATAGTGCCTTAAACACTTCATTAATGTATGTAAATCAGATATCTACACATATCATCAAAATAGTACCCATGTCGGCGGTGCAATTTTAAACATTAACTACCTCATGAAATACAAACATAAAAATATTAAAAACTTTCAATGTTCCCACAAAAGAGCTCTCATTGAACGCGGATCTATTTTCTACAAATCAAGAGTGATACTACATCACACTCCTCATGAAATAAAACACAAAGATGATTGGGAATGTGGAGATATATTGATAATAATTCCTAAATATCCTCCACCCATTATGAGAAAGCTTATGAAAAAAAATCTTTTTACTGCAAACAAGCAAGAGAGCCCGTTATTTCAGAAAGCTATAATATAATGAGCATGCACAAAAGCCCATTAGTTATGTTTTGTCTACTATATAGGGTCTTAGATATGCTCCACATTCATATCTCACATGAGGAGCATCCTATCATTATCTTAATGACCCCCGACATCTACTTCTTACATATGCAACCTCTTATAATATTATAGACATGGAGGAGGGACCATCAGAATCTGAAAAATAAGAAAAAATATAATTGTAGATCTAAAAGAAGCTCCAAAAGAGTTTGAAGAAGATGGTCAGACAAATATGGATGAACTCAAAGCGATAAATTTGGGTACCAAAAAAGATCCCAAACCTACATTCCTTAGCGCTAAGATCACGTCGGAGACGGTGAAAGAGTTGAAAAATGTATGAGCCACTTACTTTTGGTGTTGCATCCAAAAAATTCTTTGGATTTATTATACGTTATAAAGGATTTTAAATTGACCCCTCTAAAATTAAAGCAATCATGTAAATGCCACCTCCAAAAACTTTAAAATAACTTCATTCAACCTAGGGTAAATTAGCATACATTCAATGTTTTATATCTAACCTTTCAGGCAGATGTCAGCCTTTCACACATCTAATGAGGAAAAATATACCTTTTAAATGGGATGATGTTTGTAAAGAGGCATTTAATATAATAAAATAATATTTTCCACATCCTCTAATCCTTGCTACCCCTATCCCAGGTAAACCCCTAATTTTATATACAACAGCTCTTGAAAATCACTCGGAGCATTGCTAGCACAAACTAATGAAGATGAAAAAGAAAATATCCTTTATTATATTAACTGATGATTAATAGGGGCAGAATCTAAGTATTCACCTATCAAAAAGAAATGCTTAGCATTAATCTTTTGTGCTAAAAAACTTTGATATTACATGATATCCCACAAAATTTCTTTAATATCTAAAGTGGAAACATTAAAATTTCTAATGACTAGACCCACTCTTACTAGTCGTCTAGCTAAATGGGTTGTCTTGCTGATGCAATTTGACATAACATATATGCCACAAAAAGCAATAAAAGGACATGCTCTAATTAATTTTCTAGCAGCCAATTCTTTACCTACAAATTCTCCACTCAATGTTATGTTTCCAGATGAGAGAACACTTAAAGTGGAAGAAAAAGAAAAGCTGTAAGAATAGAAGCTCTATTTGGATGGAGTTTTATCAATAAAACTGACCATGCCACCAAATTTTCTGACAATTCAGGTAGGCATTGACCTTATATTTATTACGTAGTAAAAATAGATACTCTGATATTCATATAGTTTAATAGAGCCTCGCACTAATAATGAGGATGAATAGGAAGCCTTAATATTGGGTCTTGAGCTAGCAATTAACATGAAAATCCATAAACTCCATATATATAAAGATTCTGAACTCATAACCAAACAAATAACAAATATTTTCAAAATTAGTAAGCCTGAATTAGTCTCATATCATAAATATGCTTTGAAACTCTTATAACAAATTTGTAAAATAACTCTCACTAAAATTACATGAAGTGAAAATGGCAAACTGATGCATGGGCAAAACTAGCTAAAGAACTAGCAAATCTTCAAGAGGATCTAATTCTCACAACTGTTCAAAATAGGCATGCATTAACTCCAGCTGTCATGTAAGATGATGAGGGGAAAGAAATGTGAGAAATCTTGGATATATTTGATGAAAATAATTGGGGAGAGCCATTCATCAAATACTTCAAGCAATGGTAATTGCCCGAAAATAAATCCATGGCTTCATAAATATAATGAAGAGAATTAAGATATGCTTTTGTAAATGATACATTATATCTTAGATTATTTGATGAAATGTGGCTAAGATACTTAGGTCCTGAGAAAGCCTAAAAAGTGATAAGTAAAGTTCACAAAGGATTGTATGGTGCACTCCAATCGAGTCCAAAAATGAAAATCAAAATCAAACATATGTGATACTATTGGCCAAGTATGGTTCAAGATTATATTAGCCATGCTAAGAAATGTCACCAATGTAAGTGCATGGAGATATCATGCATCGACTTCCCGACCCGGTACATCCATGGTAGAATAATGGCCATTTGAAAACTGGGGTACCAATATAATTGATCTTATAGAACCACCATCTTTTTTAGGACATCGGTTCATCCTCGCTGTCTCTGACTACTTATCAAAATGGGCTAAAGCAATTCCCTTAAGAGACGTTAAAGAAGACAATGTGATGAAGTTCTTTCAAGATAATATTGTCTATCGATTTGGAGTAACACGTCAAGTTATATTTGACAATGGAACGACCTTTAAAAGTGATAAAATTAATAAATTTATCAAACGACATAAAATAGATTGGCGTTATTCTTTGATATAAAATCCACGATCCACTAGTTTAGGTGAAGTTTTAACAAAACTTTGGTAAAATTACTTAAGAAAATTCTCTCTAAAAATAAAAGAGAATGGCACGATAAGTTAACGAAAGCTTTATGAGCATATCGTTCCACTTATAAAACTAGAACGTAAGCCTCCCAATATTTACTGGTTTTCTAAACTGTGGCATATTACCTCTCGAGGTCGAGTTATCGTCACATCAAATTATTGTTCAATACAAATTTACCAAAGGACAGAATGATCTACGGCTTTAAAAACTTGAATCTCTTGATGAAGTTTGACTTCAAGCACAACAAAGTCTAGAATCCTATAAAGCAAGAATGATTAGGGCCCATGATTTAATGGTTCATCCTAGAAGCTTTAAGGAAGGAAAACTTATTCTGGTTTTTTGAAGACCTACAATCTCTCATCGTCACCTTGGCAATACATTTAACCCAATCTGGGATGACCCTTCATCATTGAATTAATGTATGAAGAAGGAGACTAATAATTCATAGACCTAAAAGGTTAAAGGCCCATGCCACCAATAAATCATCAATATTTTAAAAAATACCACACATAACTACTTAATAAGAAGAGGTGTTATATATAAAAAATTTTCTGTAAGGGAACAAAAAAATAACAATCCTCTTCCAAAAGATATGAGACGATTTGTATATTCTCGTACAAGAAGGGAGATAAATTCAAATCCCTCCTAAAAGAAATGAGATAACTTTTATATTCTCCGACAATACAGGTGATAAATCCAATTCCCTTCTCCAAGATAGGAGGCAATTTTATATATCCTACAAAATAATAGATGTTTGATATATATAAATACCTACAAGGTAGGAAAATAACTTTTTAATCTCCTCTTATAAAGATAGGAGGCAATTTTTATAAAACTCCCCTTTGCCAAATAAAGCAATGGAATTAATGTATATTGACTAAAAGATCCATTATTATAGTCAACAACTAAAATTGTATTGCTCAAAAACATAATGTTGAGCTATATTTTCATTAACCTACCTAGAAGGTTGAGAAATAAAATCCATAAGTTCAAAAAGCCTAAGGTCCAAACTTTATAAATTTCTCATGCTCATAAACCTAAGGGTCGAGCTAATTGTATAGGTTTAACAAGTCTATGGACCAAATATCTAAAAATCTTTCATCCTCACAAACTTAATGGTCGAGCTAAGATCCACTAGTTCAATAAGCCTAAGGGTCAAACCGTTAAAATTTTTATGCTCTCACACCCAAGGGTCGAGCTATTTTCATTTGCCTAATTAGTCGAAATGAAATACAAGTTCACCAAGCCTAAGGGTTGAACCTCACAAATTCTGCATGCTCATAAATCAATGGGTCAAGCTATTTTATCAATCTACCTAACGGATTAAAAAATAAATATAAATTTAACAATTATAAAAGATTGAACTTTTGAACACTCTATGTGCTCACAATACCAAGGGTTAAGCCACTTTTAATAAAATATAAAAGACTAAAAGTCTAAAAATATGCAAATTCAATAAAACAAAAATAGGGGAGAAAATTAAATAAAATAAAGGTATATATACATTCCTGAAGATGCCAGAAAAGCTATCAAAGTCTGGACTAAAGGCTATCTATTTAATGTCTAACTCTGAGCAAGCGATCCTGCCACATCATCTGCCTAGTCTGAGTGGTCTCTAACTGTTGATGCAACAAGTCAAACTCCTCGATGGATGACGATAAATCCTTCTCTAATCTCTCAACCTCAGTAGCAATACAAGAAAAGTCCTCCTTAGTATAAGCAACCACTGCTCGAAGCTCTCATCGTCTCTCCAAAAGATCCCTCTCCCACTATCTTAAAGCCCTGAGCTCTGTTGATATGTCCAAAAGCTCAAGCTGCTCCTCCAAATTATCCCACTAACAGTGCCTCGAAGTCTAATGGCCAAAGTCAAGATCCATGCAATCTCTCCTCAACCTCTTCTAAGCAACTCTTACCCCATCCTCCAAGCCATCAGGAATTCCAAATGCTAACTCCTAAGAGATAAATTATAATCGATACAATCCAAAAGCAAAAAACCAGCAAATGTACTCTTATGTCTTTAAAACCACAGCCCGGAGTCCAGAAGTTGCAGTACAATCTATAAGAAAAGAAGCCTCTACACAGAGGCTAGCAAAATCTAAAAATGACAAATCATCAAGGTCCACTCCTAGTGGTAGATGCTGCAGTGTGGTGATAATGTGACAAGCTCTACTCAATAGCTATCGACCAAAATATTTGCGAGCTCAAGAAGGTACTATGGATACAAAACATGCTAACTCTAAACCTAAATGTAAAACACATTAGAGCTATTAGAAAAGGATGGGATGAGAAAAGAAATGAAAAACTACAAAAGAAATATAAAAATACCTAAAGGGCATGTCTCATCTGACAAATCTATGATGCAGTGGTCATCTAAATGAGAAGCAACACCTGGTGAAAAATCATCTACAATCACCCAAGTTGAATTTGAGAAAGGAGAATATGAAATAGCTAACTTTGTAACAATGTCATGAGTGGCATCTGCAAATCAAATTTGTGTAGAATCATTATGCACTAACTAAGGAGTTGATGATCGTTCACCTATGCATACAAGCAAAAGAAAAGTGAAAAGGAGAAATACTGATTAATGAAATAAACATGTAGATGAATATGCCATATATTTACCTTTAGTGTCATCAAATGTTATTCAATAACCAGATGACTGTACACACCCAAGATACCTAGTGAAAATTTAAGCTCTGCATCCATGGGCTCAACATCTGAAACATAAACATATTGAAGGATTGAAGGAACAAATGTCAATACCTGGCACTGGGCTTAAAGCGGTGTCATGGTTTGGTAAGAAAATAGGAAAAGGAAAGATGGAGGAGTATGTAGAGTATCTAGCTCCAAAATAGGAGAACTCAGCAGGCTAGCAGAGGTATGTCTGAATACTACAAAGATAAGAGACCATGTGTTGTAAAAATCTGAATACAAGAAAAATCTAAAATAAATATACATAAAGAAATATGATTTAACCTGGAACATTATGTAATCCTGATGTCTAAGTTGACCCTTATCGATAGAAGGGGAGATCATTTTATCTGCATGCGCTGCAATATTTGCATTGCTGTATGCATGAAAGGTCTTCAAATTTTAAAATTCAACTCACCAAGCAGGGTCTTCAATTTTTAAAATTCAACTTACCAAGATCAAAGATTCAAGTACACAAGGTCTTTGAAAATTAAAACCATCCACCCGGACTAAAAATCATGATGTGGGTCTTTAGATTTCAAAACCACCCACCCGTATTAAAAATCACGGGGCGGGTCTTCGGATATAAAATACATCTCGCCCAAATCAGATATTGATGGCGTGATGTCTTGAGTTTGAAATTCATGTCATCCTTTTAATATCATATTTTATGTTTAATTAAATCTTATTACAGAATACTCGAATAATTATATATGAGATGGAATAGTAATTAACCAGCAATAAATCTTCCTTGTAACATTTATGGGCCTTTAGATGACGGAGACTAAAGGAATAAGATTATAATTGATTTACTATCTTATACTCATGAATATTTTTTTGGGGATAAAAATCCCTAGATAGAAGAATAAGAGACAATGGTTCTTTGTATACTTTGAACTAGATGCAGAGTGAATCGTTCCCACATAGACAGAAGTGTGCGGAGGGATTTTGACATTCACGCATGTGGTGTGAAGGAGAGAGGAGCAATTCAGCTCACGTGGATGAGTGCTAGAGGGGTTTCAGCATTAACGAATTGGTCCGACTATTGGATTTTGGGTCGATCGGCTTAGGTTGGGGCGAGGTGGCCTAGGCATGTCACGTTAAGAGTAGAGGATGGGCTATCCGATGTGAGTAGAGGTTGGTTCATTTGGTGGTTGCATGAATGGGAATTGTCAAACTTGTACATGGGTATTCGCACGAGGGAAAGGGCCAGACATACATATCAGATGCAGTGAGGTGAAGATGACAGGCTTAGCTGCTCAGTCCTTGGGAAATCTGGAGGTGATTAGATCAGAAGCATGGACAGAGCGGGTGTGAGGCCCTCCGGCGGTATATGTTTCATTCAAGAGTAACTGTGGGGTGTAGGGAGATGGAAGACTTGCTCGCGATTATGAGGCGGCCTCACAGACAGTGAAGGAGGTAAAGATCGATTTTAGAAAAATTAAAAGTGTAAGGGTTAATTTTTTAGTTCGATTTTCTGATGTAATTATTACCTTGATTTATGGAAAGTAAGTTACTACAACAAAGAGAATCATCATTTGATTATCAATTGGTTATTATGGGATCGGATCAAAAAGATGCATTTTTTCCATTATTATTTTTCTCCTTCTCTATTTTATCCATTTTTTCTGTCAACAAATTGCCTCCTAATAGATTTGTTGTGTGAATTTCACACGATGAATTCATTGCAGTTATTGATTGTAAGATTTTCATTGCCCTTCCTTTTTGTTTCAGGTTGTATGGTCTGATTATCATAGAACCCTTTCATTATCCAGAACTGAGCCTCTAGAAGAGGTTATATGGAAGGAGATTGATGATTATGATGGTTCCCAGTCAGCTTCAACTTCATAACGATGGTTTTGGTATAGAAAAATGTTGATTGATAAAGAAATTTTTGACAATATATTCTCCTGATCTCCTTGAATGTTGCCATTTGATTTGGATTTTCTAATTGGACATAATTCTTTAGACTGGGTCATCACTCTCAGACTACGGCATAATGATGGTACTTCTTTGGATCACATTGTTAAGGGACTGAGTTACGGGGTTCAAGACATTCTACATCCAGAATTGACTTGGCAGAGCATATAGGTGTTGTTAGATTACTTATCTATCATCTACTACCTTATGAGCTCGATGAATAAGATTATGCTCCAATGATTGGTAGTCCCATTCAAGTTCTCAATGGTTACATTAGATGGGCTCATTACATGCTCAAAAGACACCCACATATATTGAGACAAGTTAGAGTGTACGAAGTTATTTATATCTAACGTTTCGATTACAGTCATTTGTCTTCTTCCTGGCTTTAGAGTGTTATTGAATACTTGGAGAGTGATACGAATATTTGTTGGGTTGAACCCAACGAGATGACATTTACTTTATGGGAAATGCATATTATTTTTAGTCTATATGTTCTAGGCATTTCATATAAGGAATGTATTCCTTTGAATTATAATTTATTTGAGCGTCGACCAGCTGGGCAGCAGAGGAGAGGAGAATTTGAATAATATGCATTTCACCACCTTTGTCAGTAGAAGAAGAGGGCTCATGGTCGTAGAGTAGTTATTTACTTGGACACCTCGATTGAGATCTTGTTACTTTTAGGAATACTTACTGTCAATTTTGTACATATTTATGATCCTTTTAGCAGGAGATTACATGATATTGAGCACTATTCAGAGAATCTATTTATGCCAGGATCAGTAGATGGAGTGCATCCTATTTTAGCTAAAGGATTTTTAGCCGATATGCTTTTAGTGTCTTTCATTGCTAGGTGGCTTTGTTAGTTTACTTTTCTTAGCTAGAGCAAAATTTTTTAATAGAGCACTCTTTTGATGGCTAGTTTGATAGCGACTGGGAGGAGAGTCTCGCTAGCCTCTGTAGTTCTTGCTCAAATTTTCTATAATCTGGGACAGATTTGTACTGCATACAGTCGTGCTTAATGAAGCGTGGATATTCCTTAGCACTACCTTTATGGATGGATACATATAAACATTGCTGGTGCTTTTAAGTGTACAAAGCTACCAGGTTACTATATACAGAGCGTCGCTTTTTTTTCTTTGGTTTAGTTAGCTATAGTGACTTCTTGTATAGATAGAGCTCATATTTACCTATTTATGTTGCTCTTTTTTGGATGACTTATCGTTATAGACTGATGTACGAATTATTGTGTGGTTTTTTACCTCCACAATACTTCAGTATTTCGTTAGCTGATTCCCAAACTAGAAGGCAGGACTACCATTTTACTTTCCATGCCAGGCTACAAATCAATTGCTATAGACTTTAATAGCATGAGACATGGTTGGGTTTACTACAGATGACATAGCTCCATGATATTAAAGGGTTATAATCCCAATAAGGCATCGAGATAGTTTGGACTGGTTCAAGCAACTCATTTAGATGTATTACCAGTCACTCATGGGATAGTTGACACACGTCAACAGGGCTCTCTTCCATTGTCAATATGTTTAGAGGCATCTTCCATGACCTGGGCATTTCTTCTTCACCTTGAGATTGGTTCTCGGTTTAATATTCCTCATATGGATGCTCCGACAGGCATTTCACGCCTACGATGGTCTTGAACTCGTCACACTTTTTCTCATTTTTTGAGATGGGGATCTGAGTATATAGCAAATGGATTAGATGATAGAGACCATAGAGGTACCCTTCAATGCCTCAGGTTCGTATTGTTGTGTATAGGGAGATGTCTAGAGCTAATGATAGAAGAAAGAAGAGGAGTCCTGAACCTCCTTTTAAATATGGTGGCCTAGGTATGTGATATGTATTATTATTATTTATAAGTTTACCCTTTGAAAGCTGCCTCAAAATGCACTGAGTGTGGAAGGGAGCACAGTTGACATGTGTAAAATATACTAGGAACAACTAGTAATGTGTCTAAAAGAGTGGCCTGAATTAGTCCAAACTGGCTCGCTACCCGTTGGGATTATATCCCTCTAGTATCACTAAATCGTGACTTCTATAACAAACTCAATAAGGTCTAATGCTAATAAATATATAATAATTACTACATAGCTAGACCTGGAAAGTAAAGTAGGAGTGCCTCTCTCAATACGGGAATCAGCTAACGAAACATTAAAACACTATAGAGGTAAAAAGTCATAAGGAGATCTATAGATTAGTTTGTAACGGTTAGTCATTCGTAGATGTGCAAACATAAATAATCAGATCTAAGCTCTTTGTGTAGAGGAGATCACTCTAGCTAACTGAACCAAAGAAGGAAAGTGACACCCTGTAAAGTAACTCGGTAGCTATAGAGAGCTAAAAGTGCCGACAACATGTATATATATCCATCTATGAAGGTAGTGCCACAAAATCTCCACACTACACTTAGTATAATAGTATGCAATATAAATCTGCCACAAATTATGGAAAATCTACGTAAGAATTGCAGAGGCAATTGAGATTCTCCTCCCACTTACTATTAAACTAGCCATCAACAGAGTACTAGGTCAAAATACTCTACTCTAGCTAAGAAAAAATAAAGTAACAAAGCCACATAGCAATGAAAAACACTAGTAGCATATCCCCCAAAAATCCTTTGGCTAAAATGGGCTACAAACTATCTGTTGATCATAGCTCAAATAGATCCTTTGAATATTGCTCTGTATTATGTGATCCCTTACTGAAAGGATTACAAGCATATACAAACTCTACAGTAAGTACAAATGGAAGCAACAAGCTCTCAATATAGGTGTCTATGTAAATAACTGCTCTACGACCACAACCTCTCTTCTTCTACTGACAGTGGTAGTAATAATGCCTCAAACTCTAGTGACACTCTAGCGAGTACATAAATTCTCCTCTCCTCTACTGCCTAGCTAGTTGACGCTTAAATAAATTATAATCAAAAGGGATGCATTCTTCATATGAAATACCCAAAACTGGTAGATAAGAAATAATCTGTAGATCCCATAAAGTAACTATCATCTCATTGGGTTCAACCGAACAAGTTTTCATAACTTTGTACCAGTGTTCAATAACACTCTGAAGCCAGGAAGAAGATAAATGACTATCATTATAAATTGAGATATAAATGGCTTTGTACACTATAGCTTTTTTAAATATCTACTGAAGCCTCCTGAGCATGTAGTGGGCTAAACCAGTGTAACCACTAAGAACCTGAACGGGGCTACCAAACACAGGAGCGTAGTGCTGTTCTTTGACTTCATGATGTAATAAATGGTAGCTAAGCAACTTGATAGTACCCGTACTCTCTACTAAGTCAGCTGTAAGCTATAAAATGCCCTGATCATCATTATCGAGTCCCTTGATAATTTGATCTAAACAAACACCATCACTATGTCGTAGTTTGAGAGTGACAACCCAATCTGAAAAATCATGTCTAATAAAAAATCATAATCAAATAGAAACATATGAGGTGATTGAGTAAAGAGGCCGTCATATATATCTCTATCAACCAACATCTCTCTATGCCAATATAGCTAGTCTGAAAATAAAGCCGACTGCATAAGATCGTATGCATCGATCTCTTTCCAAATATCTTCTTCTGAAGGCTCGGTACAAGGTAATGATGCAGATCTACGCCAATCCAAAATCTTGGCCTGAAATGATGAAAGAAGAATAATTAAAACCATAAAATTAATGCTTGAAATGAATTCCTTGCATGAAAAACACCCAAGAATTTTGTTGGCAGGCAATTTGTTAAATAAAAAATTTAAGAGAGAGAGAGAGAGAGAGAGAGAGAGATGGAAAAAACCTCTCATCATTGCCAAATGTGTAAATACAAGCACATTTTATAATTGAAAATGAGCAATATGGTGTGCTGAAAAAAGTATGCAAAGCAAGGCATAAAAAAATGTACATTATGATTTTTAAAAAAGCATCAAGTTGTAACATTTTAAACATGAATTCTATTATGCAGGGCATTGAATAGCTAGCAATATGGTGCTTCAAAAAGCACATGACATGAAGTATTAAAGGTATGCAAAATGATGCATCTCACACAATGCAATAGAACATACCATTTTTTTTTATGTGTCAAATCGAGAAGCATGTAAAATGATTCATAAAAATGTGCAAAGTAATGCAGAGCATACAAAGTGGTGCATCATAAGTATGCAATATGATTCATTAAAAAGCATGGCATAACATGACTCCCAACCTATAGGCATGACCATCAACGAAGTTGCAAATCCCACTTAGATCCTTGATGCTCCACATGTTAGGGTATAGTAAACATGAGAATACTGCAAAGCATGATTCTTAACATATAGTGATGATATTGAGGGTGTAAATTTCTGTTGTTTGATAGGATGTGAGCACTCAGGTGGAGTAATCAAGAATTTGAAAAGAACTACACTAGTTCAATAAATAAGGAGGTCAAGAAAAAAAATTAAAGCTAAGAAAGATGAACATAAGATCTATTATGTTTCAGTCAAGCGACATGTTGACTAAAAATTAACACAAAAAAGACGAAGAAGAGAAACAGAGAAATTAAAAAAAACCTTTTGAATTGAAGAGATACATCTCTTCATGAGATAACCTTCAAACTGGTCCCACTACCAGCAATGGATCGTCAATGAATACATCTCTTCAACACAATAACTACCTTTGATAATCAAATTGATAAAAAGGGGAAGAAACATAAAGAAAAAAAAGTTACTCTCTTTATCTCCCTAACACTGTTCCCTCATCCACAAGCTGCTTTCGACCATACCCAAACCGCTCGTGAAAATCTCCTTCGCCTCCACTCCACCGAAGGTCCAACCAATCAGCGAACCCTTTCTTCTTGATACATCCAACTAGGTAAAGAGCCTACAATAACTTAACGCTGCTTGTTCTAGGTGCGTATGATCCACACGTGAATGCCTCTTATTGCTTTCTTTCGATAGTTATACCAAATTAGACCTTCAAGCCCTTCTCGCGAAAAGCCAGACTTCCCCTCTCTAGCCTGCACCATTACTGTATGCTTAATCCAAATCCTAGATGAAGTCTTTTGTATGAAATTGCTATCCCAGCAGGCTGTCATACTGACGTCTACCTCTTCTGTTCACGCCAGCACAAAATTCCCTGCAATTTACTTGATCTCGCAAAAATAACTTAGTCTGATTAGAATGTGTGTTTTTTATCTGACTTTAACACCCGCTTCTTACTTAAGCATGTCCATCCTTTTACTTAAATTTATAATGAAATAAATATTTAAATAATTTATGTTGTCTTATTCACAAGCAAGCCCATTTGTCCTTCTATTTCAATTTATAATGAAATCAATATTTATAAACCTTATGGTGCCCTATTTACAAGCAAACAGTAACTTTTTTATTTCATTCACTACAACTGAAGTCTATGCTTTAGTTTGCAATAAGTTAAGTACAAAGTTACTATTTTGTCCTATAAGAAAGCATTTCAGGATTGTATTTCATTTTTTTAAATACAAATTTATAATATCAACACATTTTGCTTAAATCCAATTTAAATTTCTAATTCAGCCCCTATTTGTTATAATTAAATATGTGAAATGATTGCATTAATTAAAATATATTTTTATTCAATGCAAATTAAAGTGTGCTTATTAGAGGGTCTTACAACTTATTTCTATAGTAAGACTGCCCAAAGATTCAGATTTAATTTTAGAGAAGTTTCTCTTAAGTAACAGGTCTTACAACTTCTTTTAGAAGATGCCCGAAAGTTTAATTTGAACTGGAACTTACGGCTCTTCTTATGAATTGCCCAAAGATGAGTCTTACAACCTAACTCTATAACAAGGCTGACTGGGGATTTAATTGTTTGGGTAGGTCTTATAGCTTTCCTTTAGAATTTACCTAAAAGTGGGTTGTACAACCTAATCCTTTAGATTAAGGTGCACAATAATTTGAATTTGGTTTCTTGGGAGTTTTATATTTTATTTAGTAGTTTCACAAATAATAGATCTCCTGAATCCTATTAGAAGTTGCCTAATTATTTGGGTATGATGGGTCTTACAACTTTCTTTTAGAAGTAGTCCAATTGGTGGGTCTTATAATTTAGCCCTCTAGACTAAACGGCCCAGAGATTTGATTATTTATTTGTTTGAGTAGATAGCAATTATTTGCTAGCTTAACTCCATACTATGATTTTCAGTTGTTCACTAGCAGTTTGTTTACTAGTTTTACACTGACTAGTCAGCAATTTTCATTTTACTAGTTTTACACTGACTAGTCAGCAATTTTCATTGTGTGACACTAGTATTTTTGCTATAGTAGCTATTTTTATTCTGCTTGGCAGATTCTCTTCAATTCCAAGTTAAATCATCTTTTTTTATGTATATTTATTTCAGATTTTTCTTGTATTAAGATTTTCACAATGCATGTTCTCTTCTCATTGTAGTATTCAGACACACCCATGCCGACCTACTACATTCTCCCATTTTGGAGCTAGAGACTCTACATACTCCTCCATGTTTCACTTTTTATATTTTCTTACCAAACCACGGTACCACTTCGAACCCAGTATCAGGTATTGACATGTATAATTATTTTAAATTTCATATATTCAATCAATCCTTCAATAAGTTTATATTTTAGATGTGGAGCCCGTGGATGAAGAGTTTGAATTTTCTCTGGGTATCTTGGGTGTGCACAGTCATCTGGATATTAAATATACATTTGATGATACTAAAGGTAAATATATGACATATTTATTAACATGTTTATTTCATTACTCAATATTTCTCCTTTTCACTTTTCTTTTGCATGTATGCATAGGTGAACGATCATCATCTTCTCAATTAGTGCATAGTAATTCTACACATATTTCATTTGAAGGTCTCATTGATGACACTATTACAGAGTTAGTTATTTTACCTTCTCCCTTCTCATATTCAATTTGATGATTATAGATGATTTATCACTAGGTGTTGTTTCTCATTTAGATGACCACTAATTGAAAGATTTACTAGATGAGACATGCCCTTCGGGTATTTTTATATTTTTATTGTGGTTTTGCATTTCTTTTCTTATCCTTTACTTTACTAATAACTCTAATGTGTTTTATATTCAGGTTCATAGCTAACATGTTTTACATCCATAGTAACTTCTTGGGCTCGCATATATTTTGGTCTACAGCTGTTGAGTAGAGCTCGTCACATTGTCACTACACTGCGATGTCTACTACGAGGCATGGACCTTGATGATTTTCCATTTCCAGATTTGGCTAGCTTCCATGTAAAGGCTTCTTAACATTTAGACTATGACGTATCTTCTAGACTATGAGATGCAACTTTAGACACATCGGAGTACATTCACTGAATGGTTTCTTTTGGATTGAACTGCCTACACTTTGTCTCTCAAGAGTTACATTTAGAATTTTTGAAGGATTAGAGGATGGGGTAAGAGCTGCATAGGACAAAATGATGAGAGCTTACATGGATCTTAACTTTGGCCTTAAAACTTTTAGGCGCTTCTAGTGAAATATTTCAGAGGAGTAGGTTGAGCATTTAGAAATATCAGTAGAGCTCATGGCTTTGAGATAGTGGGAGAGGGCTCTTTTGGAGAGATGATGAGAGCTTCGAGTAGCAGCTTCTTATACTGAGGAGGACTTCGCTTGAATAGCTTCTGAGGTTGAGAGATTATAGTAGGATTTCTCATCATTCATCGATGAGTTTAATTTTTTGCATCATTAGTTGGAGACCACTCAGACTAGGCAAATGATGCTGCAGGATCTCTTGCTCAAAGTTAGATAGTATGTAGGCAGCCTCCAGTTTAGACTTTGATAGCTTTTTTGGCTTCTTTTTTGTTTGAATATATGCCTGCATTTTATTTAATTTTCTCCCTTTTTTATTAAAATATCATATTTTTAGATTTTAGTCTTTTATATTTGATTAAAAGTGGCTCAAACCTTAGGTTCTGTGAACACGTAGAGTGTATAAAATTTTAGTCTTTAATACTTGTACGAACCTAAGAGTCGAACTAAAAGATCCATTGGTTCATTAAACCTAAGGGCCAAACCTTTCAAATCTTGTAGGCTCATAAACCTAAGGGTCAATGTTTTTTTATCAACCTAAATGCTTGAAATAAAATATAGTTTCAATAAGCCTAAGGACTGAATCTCTAAAAATCTTTCATGCTCGCAAACCTAAGGGTCAAGCTAAAATCCATTGGTTCAATAAGCCTAAGGGTTAAACCTTTAAAATCTTTAGAGCTCACAAACCTAAGGGTTTATCTATTTTCATCAACCTAAATGGTTAAAATGAAATGCAGGTTCAATAAGTCTAAGGATCAAACCTCTAAAAATCTTTCATTCTTATAAACTTAAGTGTTGACCTAAGATCCATTGGTACAATAAGCCTAATGTCTAAACCTTTCAAATCTTTTATGCTCACAAACCTAAGGGTCTAGATGTTTTCATCAACCTAAATAGTTGGAATGAAATACAAGTTCAACAGGTCTAAGGATAGAACCTCAAAAAATCTTTTATGCTCACAAACTTAAGGGACAAGCTAAGATCCATTGGTTTAATAAAACTAAGGCCAAACCTTTAAAATCTTTTATGATCACAAACCTAAGGATCGACGTATTTTTTTCAACCTAAATGGTTGAATCAAAATATAGGTTCAATAAGTCAAAGGATCAAACCTCTAGAAATCTTTCATGCTGACAAACCTAAGGGTCGAGCTAAGATATATTGGTTCAATAAGCCTATGGGCCAAATCTATAAAATCTTTTATGCTCACAAACCTAAGGGTCAAGCTATTTTCAATAATATAAATGGTTAAAATGAAATATATGTTCAACATGCCTAAGGGCCAAACCTTTCTAAATCTGTTTTGCTTATAAACTTAAGGGTCGAGCTAAAATCCACAGGTTCAAAAAGTCTAAGGGCCAAACCTATAAAAATTATTCATGCTCACAAACCTAAGGGTTGAGCTAAGATCCATTGGTTCAATAAGGCTGACAGCTGAACATTTAAAATCTTTTATGCTCACACAACTAAGGTTCAAACTATTTTCAACAACCTAATTAGTTGAAACGAAATATAGGTTCACTAAGCCTGAGGGTCGAACCTTACAAATCTTGCATGCTCATAAACCTAAAGGTCGAGCTGTTTTCATCAATCTACCAAATGGATTCAAGAATAAAAATAAATTCAACAAGTCTAAAAGATTGAATTTCAAAACACTCTATGTGCTCACAAAACCTAAGGGTCGAGCCACTTTTAATCAAATATAAAAGACTAAAAGTCTAAAAATATGCCAATTCAATAAAATAAAAGAAGTAAGAAATTTAAATAAAATACATGCATATATATATATATACCAGAAAGAAGCTAGAAAAAGTGTCAAAGTCTAGACTGGAGGCTGTCTATCTGCTGTCTAACTCTGAGCAAGCGATCCTTCAGCATCATCTACCTAGTCAGAGTGGTCTCCAACTGATGATGAAATAAGTCAAACTCTTTGGTGGATGATGACAAATCCTGCTATAATCTCTAAACTTCAATAGCTATCCATGCATAATCCTCCTCTGTATAAGCAGCCACTACTTGAAGCTCTCGTCATCTCTCCAAAAGAGCCCTCACCTCCATTCTTAAAGCCTTAAGCTCTACTGATATCTCCAAAAGCTCAAGATGCTCCTCTGAAATATCCCACTAGCAGTGCCTTAAAGTCTGAAGGCAAATGTCAAGATCCATGTGAGCTTTCCTCATCCTATCCTAAGCATCTCTTACCCCATCCTCTAAGCCATCAAGAATTTAAAATGCTAACTCCAGAGAGAATAAGTGTAGTTGTTTCAATCCAAAAGATACCACTCGGCAAAGGTACTCCCACATCTTCAAAGCAGCATTCCAGAGTCCAGAAGTTACAGTACGGTCTAAAAGTAGAGAAGCCTCTACATAAACGCTAGCCAAATCTAGAAATGGAAAATCATTAAGGTCCACTCCTAGTAGTAGATGCCGCAGTATAGTGACAATGTGACAAGCTCTACTCAACAATTGTCAATCAAAATATCTGCGAGCTCGAGAAGGTACTCTGGATGTAAAACATGTTAGCTCTGAATCTGAATGTAAAACACATTAGAACTATTATAAATGGAAGGGATAAGAAAAGAAATGCAAAACTACAAAAGAATTATTAAAACATCTAAAGGGTGTGTCTCATCTGACAAATCTATCATGCAATGATCATCTAAATAAGAAGCAACACCTGGTAATAAATTATTTACAATCACCAAAGACAAATCTGAGAAGGGAAAAGGTGAAACAGCTAACTCTATAACAGTATATGGCTCCAAAATGGGTAAACTCAGCAGGTCAACAGGGGTATGTCTGAATACTTCAATAAGAAGAGAACATGCATTATGAAAATCAAAATATAAGAAAAATCTGAAATAAATATACATAAAGAAAGATGATTTAACCAGGAACTAAAAAGAAATTATCAAGCTAAAAGAAAAAAAGTTATTGTAGCAAAAATACTATTGTCACACAATGATAATTACTGGCTAGTAAGTGTAAAACTAGTAAACAAATTGATAGTGAACAACTGAAAACCACAGTCTAGTGTCAAGCTAATAAATAATTTTTGTCTAATCAAACAAATAAATAATCAAATCTCTAGGCAATTTAGTCTAGAGGGCTAAATTATTAGACCCACCAATTGGGCTACTTCCAAAATGAAGAAGTAAGACCCGTCCTACCTAAATAATTACGGAACTTCTAATAAGAGTCATGAGACATATTATTTGGGAAACTACTAAATAAAATATCAAACCCCCCAAGCAACCAAATACAAATTAACGTGCATTTTAATTTAAAGGATTAGGATGTAAGACTAACTTTTAGGCAACTTCCAAAGGGAAGCTATAAGACCTGCCCAAATAATTAAATCCCCAAGTAGCCTTTTATAGAACAAGATTATAAGACCCATATTTAGGCAACTCATAAGTAGATTCGTAAGTTGCAGTCTAAATTAAACTTTCAGGCATCTTCCAAAAAATTTTGTAAGACCTATTACTTTAGAGACACTCTTCTAAAATTAAATCTCAACCTTTGGGCAACCTTATTGTAGAGCTAGGTTGTAGGACCAACTAATGAGCATACTTTAACTTTCATTGAATAAAAATATATTTTAATTAATGCAATTGTTTCATATATTTTATTACAAGCAACAGAGGCCAAATTAGAAATTGAAATTGGATTTAAGCAGAATGCATTGATATTATAAAACTATATTTAAAAAAAATGAAATGCAATCTTGAAATGCTTTCTTATAGGATTAAATAGTAACTTTGTACTTAAATTATTATAAACTGAAGCAAAGACTTTAGCTGCAGTGAATTAAATAAAAAAATTACTATTTGCTTGTGAATAGGATAGCATAAGATTTTAAAATATTGATTTCATTGTGAATTAAAACAGAAGGATGGACATGCTTACTTATGAATAAGACAGCATAAAGTATTTAAATATTTATTTAATTATGAATTGAAATAAAAGGACATACAGACTTATGTTAGAAGTGGGTGTTAAAGTCACACATAAAGCACACATGTGCGAGATGAAGGAAGGTTGCAAGGAGATTTGCGCTTGCGTGAACAAGAGAGGTAGACGACACGATGACTGCCTATACGGATAGCAATTTCATGTGTAAGGTTTCATCTAGGATTTGGATTAAGCTGACAGTGAAGGTGCATACTAGGGAGCATAAGTCTAAATTTTTTTGAGTAGGGCATGAGGGTCTAATTTGGTATAAACATCAGAAGAAAGTAGTAGGAGACGTTCCCGTGTGGATTGTACACACCTAGAATAAGTAGTGGTAAGTTATTGCGGGCTTTTTAGTCAACATGTTTGTTGACTAAACACATTAAATCTTATGTTCATCTTCTTAGATTGAATTTTCTTTCTCAACCACATAATTTATTAAACTAGTTGTAATTCTTTTCAAATTCTTGAATACTCAGCCTGAGTGCTCACATCCAATAAGAATAAAATGAATTTACACCTTCAATATCATCATTGCATGCAAAGAATCATGTTTTAAAATATTCTTGAGCTATAGGTCATGTTCACTTTACCCCACCATGTGGAGCATCAAGCATGTAAGTGAGATTTGTAACTTCATTGATGGTCATGCCTATAGGTTGGGAGTCATGTTATGACATGTTTCAATGTATCAGATTACATACTTAGGATGCACCACCTTGCATGCTCTACATTAGTTTGCATATTTTTATGAACCATTTTACATGCTTCTCAATGTGACACATCACAAAAAAATTTGTAGATTAAGTTGCATTGTGTGGGATGCATCGTTTTTCATGCTTTTAATACTTCATGTCATGTGCTGTTTGAAGCACCATATTGCTAGCAATTCAATGCCCTACATAATAGAATTCAAGTTTAAAATGTTCAAACTTGCATGCTTTTTTAAACACCATAATATATATATTTTTTATGCATTGCTTTGTATATTTTTCAGCACACCATCTTGCAGGTTTTCATCTATAAAGCTTGCTTATATTTACACCTTTCGCAATAATAAGAGGTTTTCACCGTTTCTCTTTTTTTTTATTATTATTCCTTTTAGTCAACAAATTATCCCCAACAAAATTCTTTGGTTATTTTCATGCAAGGAATTCGTTGCAAACATTGAGTATATAGTTTTAATTATTCTTCTTTTATCTTTTCAGGTCAAAATGTTGGATTGGAAAAGATATCCATCATTATCTTGTACTGAGCCTTCAAAAGAAGATATTTGGAAAGAGGTCGATGCATACGATCTTACACAGTTGGCTTGGATTTTAGACCGTCTATATTGGCATAAAGAGATGTTGGTTGATAGAGATATATACAAAGGTCTCTTTACTCAATAACCTTATTTGTTTCCATTTGATTCTAATTTTTGGATTGGATATGATTTTTAGATTAGGTTGTCACTCTTAGACTATGACATAGTGATGGTGTTTTTCTAGATCGTATTGTTAAGGGGCTGGGTTACAGCAAACAGGACATTTTAAAGCTGACTTAGTAGAGAGTACAGGTACTATGAGGTTGCTTAGCTATCATCTATTACACCATGAGGTTGAAGAACAACACTACCTCCTATATTTGGTAGTCCCATTTAGGTTTTTAGTGGATACACTAGCTTGGCTCGCTACTTACTTAGGAGGCATCAGCAGATATTGAGATAAGTTAGAATGTACAAAGCCATTTATATCTCACTTTTTGGTTACAGTCATTTGTCTTCTTTCTATTTTCAGAGTGTTATTGAACACTGGGACAGTGCTACAAATACTTATTGGATTAGACCCAACGAGACAAGAGTTACTTTATGGGATCTGCATATTATTTCTAGTCTACCAGCTCTATGTATTCCATATGAAGAATGTATCCCTTTGGATTATGATTTATTTGAGTGTCAATAGCTGGTCAATAGAGGAGTGGATAATTTGTGTACTCACTAGGTCTTCACCAGAGTTTAAGGTATTATTACCACCTCTATCAGCAAAAGAAGAGGGGTCGTGGTAGTATAGCGATTATTAACTTGGACACCTGGATTGAAAGCTTGTTGTTTTCAGTAGTACTTATTATAGAATTTGCACATGTTTATGATCCTTTCAATAGGGGATCACATTATATAGAGCAATATTCATAGCATCTATTTGAGCCATGATTAGCAGATATATTGTAACCCGTTTCAGTCAAAGGATTCTTGGAGGATATGCTACTAGTGTCTTTCATTTCTACGTAGCTCTGTTACTTTATTTTTCCTAACCAGAGCAGAGTTTTTTGACCCAGTACTCTTTTGATGGCTTGTTTAATAGATAGTGGGAGGTGAATCTCACTAGCTCTTGTAGTTCTTGCATAGATTTGCCATAGTTTGAGGTAGATTTATACTACATACGATCATACTCAGTGCAGCATGGAAATTCCTTGGCACTACCTCATGGATGAATTCATATACATGCTGACCTCACTTTCAGCTGTCTAGAGATACCAGGTTACTTTATAGAGCATTGATTTCCTTCCATGGTTCAATTAGCCAGAGTGACATTCTCTACAAACTGAGCTCTAATCCAGTTGTTTATGTTTGCACCTCTACGGATGACTAACTATTACAAGCCGATCTATAGATCTTTTTATGTCTCTTTACCTCTACAGTGCTTTGGTGTTTCGTTAGCTGATTCCAAAACTAAGAGGGGGACTCCTATTTTACTTATAAGGTTAGGCTACATACTGATTCCTACATACTTTATTAGCATGAGACCTAGTTGGGTTTGTTATAGATGACATATCTCGATGATATTGGAGGGATATTATCCCAATGGGGTAGCGAGATAGTTTGGACTAGTTTAAGCCACTCATTTAGATGGATAATCAGTTGTTCCTAGGATAGTTAACACACATCAACGGGGCTCTCTTCCATTGTCTGTACATTTGGAGGCATCTTCCATAACATGGCCATTTCTTCCTCACCATGGAAGTAAAGTAGAGTGCCTCCAAACGTGGAAGATGCCTCCAAACATACTGAAAATGGAAGAGAACCTAGTTGACGTGTGTTAAATATCCAAAGAACTACTGGTAATCCATCTAAATGAGTGGCTTGAACCAGTCCAAACTATCTGGCTACCCGATTGGATTTATGTCCTTCCAATATCACCGAGCCATGTCTTCTATAACAAACCCAACTAGGTCTCATACTAATAATGTATGTAGTAATCGGTATGTAGCCTGACCTAGTAAGTAAAATGAGAGTTCCCCTCTCAATCTGGGAATCAGCCAATGAAACATCGAAGTACTGTGGAGGTAAAAAATCACAAGAGGATCTGTAGATAAATTTATAACAATTAGTCATCTGTAAAGGTGCAAATATAAATAGCCAAATCTGAGCTCTATCTGTTGAAGAAATCACTCTAGTTAATTAAACCAAAGAAGAATAGCGATGCTCTGTATAGTAACTTGGTATATCTAGATAGATGAAAGTGCCACACTGAGCATGATTGTATGCACCATAAATTTGCTTCAGACTGTGGAAAATCTATGCAAGAACTACAAAGAGTAACGAGACTGTCCTCCCACTCACTATCAAATTAGCCATTAAAAGAATGCTTGGTTGAAAAACTATACTTTGGCTAAGAAAAATAAAGTAACAGACCATGTAGCAATGAAAGACACTAAAAGCATAGCATCTAATTATCCTCTAGTTGAAATAGGCTACAATTTATGTGCTGATTCTGGCTTAAGTAGATCCTCTCAAAATTGCTCATATCATGTAATATCTTGCTAAAAAGATAATAAACATGTGTGAAATTTATAGTAAGTACAATTGGAAGCAACAAGCTCTTAGTTCAAGTGTCCAAGTAAATTACCACTTTACGACCACGACCATGACCCCTCTTCTTCTATTGACAGAGGTGGTAATAATGCCTCAAACTATGGTGAAGCCCTTGTGAGTATACAAATTCTCCTCTCCTATGCTGTCCAGCTAGTCGACGCTTAAATAATTCATAATCTGAAGAAATACATTCCTCATATATTATGCTTATAACTGATAAACTAAAAATAATATACAGATCCCCCAAAGTAACTGTCATCTTTTTGGGTCCAACCCAACAAATATTCTCAGCACTGTCCCAGTATTCAATAATACTCTAAAGTAGGAAGAAGATAAATGACTCTAATCAAAAAGTGAGATATAAATGGCTTCATACACTCCAGCTTATCTCAATATTTGTAGTGTCTTCAAAGCATGTAACGAGCCCATCTAGTGTAACCATTGAGAACCTGAATGGGACTACCAAACATTGGAGCGTAATGTTGTTCTTCGACCTCATGATGTTGCAAATGATAGCTAAAAAATCTGACAACACCTATATGCTCTGCCAAGTTAGCTGCTAGTTATAAAATGACTTGATCCTCGCAACTCAGTCCCTCAACAATGCGATCCAAAAAAGTACTATCACTATGTCGTAGTCTGAGAGTGACGACTCAGTCTGAAGGTGCATGTCCATTTAAAAAATCCAAATCAAATGGAAACATTTGAGGAGAATGAAAGAATAGGTTGTTAAAAATGTCTCTATCAATCAACATCTCTTTATAACAAAACAACCGATCTGAAATCTAAGCTGACTAGGATCCATCAAAATCATTAATCTCCCACCAAATAGCCTCGTATGGAGGCCCCATTCTGGATAATGAATGGGGTCTAGACCAATCATACATTATAACCTAAAATGAAAAGGAAGGGTAATAAAAATATTGTAATCAATAACTGCAACGAATTTATCATGTGAAAGTGACACAACAAATCTGTTTGGAGGTAATTTATTGACTGAAATAAACTTGATAAAAAGTGTAAGAGAAAAATAACAACAGAACAAAAAAATTCATCTTTCTGATCTGATCCACAATAACCAGTTGATCATCAAATAATGCATCTCTTTGCTATTGTAACTCCCTTTCAATAAATAAAGATAATAATTATATCAAAAATTGGAACAAAAAAAAACTAACACTTACACATTCAATTTCTCTGAAATCGATCTCTACCTCCTTCCACATAAAGCTCAACTGCAAGTTATCCTGATTGTCAGCCCCTGTTTACAAAGTCCCTTCTTAACCGCGAGTAAGTCTTCCATCTCCTTACACCCCACTTCAACTCCCGAACGAAACACCTCACGTAGGAGGGCCTCACACCTGCTCTGTCCATGCTTCTAATCTGATCACCTCCCAATTGTGTAACCACCAAGCAACCCTACTCCCCGTCTTCACCTCACAACATCAGACACCTCCATTCTGCCCATTCCTGTTTGTGAACACCCATGCACCTGTTCGGCTACTCTAGTTCGCATAAGAATCAAATGACCCAGCCTTTTCTCACGTTTGACACCCCATCCTCTGCTATTCACATGACACACCAAGTCCGCCTCACCCTAACCTATGCTGATTTGCCTGAAATCCAACAATCGAGCCAATTTATGAACTCCAAAATCTCTCCAGCACTCTTCCACATGAGCCAAATTGTGTTGAAATCCAGGATCCCGAGTACTTAATTTTGATGGTGACAACTAATACTTACTGAATTTATATGGACTTCCTTTATGATTATAAATATTTATCTTTATTTGTGAGCACTAACATTTTAGGTCAGATACACACTACTCAAGATTGTTGGAGACTCAAACTGGGTAGAATAGGATATTCAAAAACCTGTATTTTTATTTTCTTTATTTTATTTTCTTGAGTCTGCCAAAAAAGCATGTATGTAAAAGGAGCAACCATGCACACACACTAAGGGAGATTTTTTTAGGTCAAAAATTTAAAAAAAATGATCGTACTGTATGATTATGAATCGTACTGTATGATTTGAAATTAATAGTCAGGCTAACAGCTAATTCTGGATGATTAGTTCTGTGAACTAATCAAACGGTATGATTGTCATCGTACTGTACGATGAGATTCAATTGAAAAACCCTAGCTACCAGAATAAGTTTGGTAAGTTTATAATTTTGATATTCTAAACTATTCGTATTGTATGATCTATATCGTATTGTATGATTATTTGAATACGTACCAAAATTATCTCCCGTAATCAAAAAATAAAATTTTGGTTTCTTAATTAAATTCGATCATTCTGTATGATGTAATATCATACTGTACGATAATCAGAGATGATTTTATTCGTCCCTTTGATCGTACCAGACGAAACCAATATTTTTGTTCTATTCGTCCCGAATGATAATCGTATCATACTGGATGATGTCCTAAAAATGAACTAATCGTACTGTACTAATAGTGCAGTGCTGGATGATAGTCAGAGATGAATTTGCTCGCCTCAGAGATCATCCCACAGATCATCCTGTACAAACAGTTAAAAATAACATGATCGTACAGTATGATATCCATAGAATTCAAGAACTGTTCGTCTATGCTCGTACTGGACGAAGCTATCTTTGAATTGATCGTATTGTATGATGTTATATCGTACTGTACGAATAGAGATGAAAAAGTTGAAATTTTTAGGATTTTCTGAAGCCTGATTTAAAAGAACTTTAATTATTTTAATAAAGAGTTATTGGTCTATCTTACTGCTGTAAGAAGCATTGAGAGAGGAAGGGACTCTTGAGATAAAAGTTTTCTTTGGAGAGATCCAGGGTTGTGAGAGGAAGGTGAAGGTGAGCTTGAGCGTGAGGGAGGAGTGTGAGGGGATCACACGGAGGCTCCGAGCTAGCTGCATGCTTTGCTCCTCTTGTGGCTTTGGGGAGTCTTGGGAAAGTTCTCTTGGGAAGAGAGACTTCAAGATCAACTTCATCAAGGTACTCTGCCATCTCTAGGAGGGAGAAAAAGGAGAAGGTCCGCTGCCATCAGCAGTAGGGTGACATAGTGTTTGGTATTCCGCCACACTGGGGAAGGTGAAAGTGAGTCTTGTAAAGGCTTCTCCGCCATACTGTGGGAGCAAAAGGAGAGTCAACTTTTAGTAGTGTAATCTCAGAGTGGAGGACTCCGGGGAGTGGACGTAGGTCAAGTGACCAAACCACTATAAAAATCTCTAGTATGCTTTTTCCGTTTTTACTGCTCTTTACTTTTCATGCATTTTATTTACTATTTTAATTACTTGGTGAAAAATTCTGATCTTGATCTTGTATTGTGAAATTTGCAATTATGTCACCAATATCATTATTGTGAACGAACTACTAGCTTCCGCATTCTAATTATTAAGTTGCTATTTTAAAAATACAAAAAAATTAGAACTCCTGTTTAGGTTTAAATTTTTAAAATACCAATTCACCCCCCCTCTTGGCGCATCTTATACTTTCAAGTGGTATCAGAGAGGGGTTTCAAAATTGTATTTTAGAAAACCTAGAAACATAAGATCCATAGCACATTTTGGTAACCGTAACATTGTGGATGGTTATTCTATAACCCGTCCACCTTTATTTCACAATATACAATTTGATTTCTGGAAAATACACATGTCTACATTTTTACAGTCTCTAGACCATCCCATGTGGATGTTGGTTTAAGAAGGTTATTCTGCACCGTTTCATATGTTGAATGGATTTAAAACTAAATTAGCTTTTAATGAATGGAGCAATGAGGATAGATAATTCACACAATTAAATGCTAAATACTTAAATTATTTCTTTTGCACATTAAAATTAGAAGACTATATGTGAGTGTCTACCTGTACTACTGGTAAGAAACTTTGGGACAAACTGTGTATCACATACGAAGGAACTAGTGAGGTCAAACAATCTAGGCTGAATATATTGCTACATGATTACGAACTATTCTGCATGAAACCTAGTGAAACTATCTCTAAAATATACACCAAATTCACCCAGATAGTGACATCCTTGCATGCTTTAGGGACAGAGTTGTCTAACTCAAAAAAAGTGAACAAAATATTGTGATGTTTGCCTAGTTCGTATGATACAAAAATTACTATAATAACTGAGTCGAAAGATCTAAATATTTATTCAATTGACAATTTGCTTAGGTCACTCATTGCCTATGAGCAAGAAGTGAGTCAACGATAAAGTGATGCAGGTGAAAAGAAGAAGGAGCGAACGATGGCCTTAAAAGAGAATAATTCTGAAAGTGACAGTTCTGTAGTGGAGGAAGATGACGACATAGCCTTGATGACTCGTCAGTTCAAGAATTTCCTGAAACAAAAGCAATGTCGTCATCAAAGCAACTAGAACAAAGGTAAAAGCTCAAAGAATACTAAAGTTGCATCTGGCACAATTTGCTTTGAGGGCAGGAAACCCGGTCATCTCCGAGCTGATTGCCCCAACGTTAAGGCTCATCAAACCAAGGAAAAGGGAGAGGAAAGGTCAAAGTTCAGGAAGAGCAAATCTAAGACACAAAAAGCATTTTAGGCTGACTCTGCCTCAGAATCATCAAAAGAAGAAGCAGAGGAGGAGGTAACAAATTTATGTCTTATGGCTAATGATAATCTTGATCAATCAGATCAAGATGAGGTATGTCAATTTTCTTATGATGAACTATTAATTATTTTAAAAAAAATTCATTACTCGTATAGAAAGTTAAATAAAAAGCATGTTAGTCTTAATAATGAGTTTATTACTTTACAAAAGGAGCATGCTAGTATAGTTAAAGATTTTCTTGACTTGGATAGAGATCTCATGTCCCTGCTTGATTAATATGATGCATTAAATAAGAAGCATATTGAATTAACTACTACACACAATACCTTGAAATCATCACATGTTGAACTAGAGAATACATTTAAGGAATTAGAAGAACTTGCAGATGAACTAGATAGAAGTGAGTATACATTGAGATTTGAAATTACAAGTCTTAACCAAGTGAATAAATTTCTAAATAAAAAACTTCATGCATTTGAAAATAATAAGACACCTCCCACGTTTGCTGAGTTTTATAAGCCTCCACAATGTGAACCATCTCATTCAAAACTAGCACAACATGCATCATCCAAACCCAGAAATAGGCATTATCACCCCCATAGATTAGTGAACCCATTTCTCGGTGTTAGGTGTTATTCTTGTGGCATGCTAGTTCACATAGCCTGCACGTGCATAATTCACCATAGGACACATCTAGTGTGGAGACCTAAGCTGCATTCATCACAGTATAACATGCATATATTTCATCCATACAAGCATAAGGTGGAACCCAAACTCACTTGGGTTCCCAAAACTAACCTGTGATTGAAATTATAGGGATGCTCTCATAAAAGACCTAGTGAGAGTATGTGGTACTTGGACAGTGGCTGCTCGAGACACATGACTGGAGACATGAAGCAGTTCGTAACATTGAAGGTCAGGTTAGGAGGCAAGGTGACTTTGGGAGACAACACCACCAGAAAAGTGGTGCGCTCAGGTATCATTGGAAACTCTAAGAATTTGGTAATTAAAAATGTACTTTTAGTTGATGGTTTAAAGCATAATCTTTTAAGTATTAGTCAACTAGGTGACAAGGGTTTGACATAAAGTTTCTTTCTAACAAATGCATGATTAGCTTAAATGGTACACTTGTGTTAGAAGGAAAACACATAAATAATGTTTATATGTTAGACTTAAACTGCATTGAGAACTCAAACTCTTTGTATCTAAAAATAATAGCTGATGAATCTTGGCTATGACATAGGAGACTATTCCTTGCTAGCATGAAAACACTTAGGAATATCACTCAGAAAGACCTAGTTAGAGGCATACCTAAGTTAGACTTTACTAAGGACCATCTATGTGATGCCTGCCAATTAGGTTGCCTAGAGATTGGAAATATTCTTCTAGTTATCCTAAAGAACTGATCTTAGGAGACCCATCAGAAGGTGTAAAAACTAGGCATGGACTTAGGAAAGAGGTTAGTCATTCTGCATTTATCTCTATGATTGAACCCACAAATATAGATCAAGCCTTAGGAGATGAATTCTGGATCCTAGCAATGCAAGAAGAGTTGAACCAATTTATTAGGAATGATGTATGGGAATTAGTCAAGAGACCTAAAGAACAAAGTATGGTTGAAACTAAGTGGGTCTTTAAAAATAAGATGAATGACTCTGGCATAGTAGTGAGAAATAAGGCTAGATTAGTAGCAAAGGGGTACAACCAAATTGAGGGAATAGATTTTGAGGAAACCTTTGCACCTATTTCCAGACTAGAAGCCATTAGAGTACTCTTAGCTTTTACTTGCTTCAAGGGTTTCAAATTATATCAAATAGATGTTAAAAGTGCTTTCCTAAATGGGGTAATCAAAGAGGATGTCTATGTTGAACAACCCCCAGGATTTGAAAACTCACAATTTCCAAATCATGTGTTTAAGTTGAAGAAGGCACTATATGGACTAAAGCAAGCTCCAAGAGCCTCGTATGAAAGACTTCGTACATTCCTACTAGATAGAGGCTTTGTTAAGGGTAGTGTGGGCACCACCTTATTCTTGAAAAAGGTAGGAGATGAGATACTCATTATTCAGATCTATATAGATGACATATTGTTCGGATCTTCAGAGAAAAACTTATGTGATGAATTTTCAAAAATAATGAGTGATGAGTTTGTAATGAGTATGATGGGAGAACTTTATTACTTCCTTGGGTTTAGTGTAAGATAGATAGAAGGTGGAATATTCCTTAGCCAATCTAAGTACAACAAAGATATTTTTACAAAGTATGAAATGGAAAATGCTAAGGCCATGAATACTCCCATGAGCTCTAACATTCAATTAGATATAGATTCAAATGGAAAGTCAGTAGATCAGAAGAAGTATAGGGGAATAATTGGATCAGTTCTCTACTTAACTGCTAGTAGACCGGATATAATGTTTAGTGTTTGTCTCTGTGCTCGATTTCAAGCGGATCCAAAAGAATCTCATATGACTACTATCAAAAGAATTCTTAGATATCTACTAGGCACCCCAAACTTAGGAATTTGGTATCCTAGACACAACACTAATTTTTAAATCTTATGGTACTCAGATTCAGACTTTAAAGGATGTAGGGTAGATAGAAAAAGCACCTCTGGTACCTATCAATTCATTGGACAATCATTATTTTCATGGCCTAGTAGAAAACAGAATTCGGTATCCCTCTCAATAGCCAAAGAAGAATATATAGCGATAGGAAGCTGTGTTGCATAAGTCCTTTGGTTAAAATAATAACTTTTAGATCTTGGACTACCTGTAGGAACCATCCCAATAATGTGTGACAATACTAGTACAATTTGCATATCCAAAAATCCAATTCAGCACTCACGAACAAAGCATATAGACATTACACATCACTTCATAAGAGATCATGTAGCCAAAGGAGATATTAAACTGCACCATATTGCTACTAGAGATCAATTGGCTGATATTTTCATAAAATCATTAGCTTATGACACCTTTAGTATCTTGAGAATAAAATTAGGTGTCATAGACATTCAAGCTTAAAATAAAATAAAAAAAATTAAAAAAAGGGGACTTTCCTGATCCTCTCACATTCATCTTACTGATGCCCAAACCGTGAATTTCTCTGCACATCATACAGTACGATTCAGTATCGTACTGTATGATTATCCCATTCCACAAATCACAGCCTTCCACTCCATCCACGGTCTAGATCTATCCTGTCTTGTACATATCATAATGTACGAATAACCACTCATACTATACAATACATATTATTGGTCATCGTGCTATACAAACCACCCATCGTACTGTACCATCCATGTGTCAATCTGGATTGGGATGAATTAAACTCGGCTGGTAGGAAATAATTGTGGTTCGTACTGTACGAACACCTATTCGTACTATACGATTAATTTGGTAAAAATTCGTTCAGATGACTCCTCGGGATGAACGACTTCTCACTCACATTCATACTGTACGAGTCTGATCGTACTGTATGATTTGACTCTCTTTTTTTGAAAAGTCATCCAGACGAATTATTGCATAGATCATATTGTACGATTCAACATCGTACTGTACGATAATACTAAAACTCTATAAATTGAAGGGATTTTCTGATCAATCTCACTCACTCCTCTTACAACTCCTCAATCTCTTCACCCATTTTCTGATCATTGTCTGGTGGAAGCAAGCGAGGCCGAATGATCATGGGGAGCTCTTCCTCCTCACGGTGGTTCGACGACCGCTTTCTCTCCGCTGCTGATGAGAAAGCGTACAACAAATTAAAAGAAGCCAAAATCACCCCATCTCGTATGTTAAACCAAGCGGCCCAAAACTTTGAGGTGATGAATCTTTTTGCCTCCACCACTCTTCAATTTCTTCTGATAATCGCTTTTCCCTTCCACACCAAACTTCTCCTTAAATTTCTCTCCAATCTTAAAATCGACCTAGACTGTACCACCTTTACCTCCAACATCTACAAATAAAATGTCGTCATCACTGTCAACGACATAGCTGAACACATTGGCCTATCCATTGAAGGCCCTCATCCCCAATCTATGCTCACTAATGATTATGATTGGACCTCAATCAACATGACACTGAGAAATATACCATCCAATCAACACCTGCCCCTTGTCTAAACTCTTAACAAAAATGCACGCGTTATCCAACATGTTCTTTGCACGTCCTTAATACCCAAAGCTGGAGACCGCATACACATTACCCCACTTCTGTCTGTGGTCACTTACTTGATCATGTCGGGCACCAAATTCAATGAAGCTCAAATGATCTTTGATTATATTCATACCTTGTCTACTTTCTGCTATCCTAGTGCCTGAAGAAAACTAAATCTTACCTTAGGACATGTCATAGGCTACATCCTAGATGCAAAATATCAACTTCATTATCCTCTACCTCCGGATCATCTTCCTATCTTCTATTCAGACGCCTCTTTTCGTATTCTATTCCATTGGGGGGCTGCTCAAGCTGATCCTGATTTTGATGAAGAAGAGGCTGCTGCTCCTGCCGACGCACCTCCACCACCACCAATACACCCGCCTAGACCTACCTATCCTTCCTACCCTCACGATGACATTATTCAACACCTTGATCAGTTGGAAACTAGGTTGGATTTTGATATTGCTCAACAACATCTACAACATGAAAGTGACATGAAATGGTTTGGGGAACGCTTCACCTCCATCAATCACCATTTCATGTCCCTCCATCAGTACTTTCAAGTGGTTCCACCACCTCCACACCACCTCCGAATCAGGATCTCAAATTTTGAATATTTTAGTTTACTTGTGTTGCACTTTCTTTTATTAGTTACTTATCTTTGTATTTGCTTTTTATTCTTGTTCGTACTTGTTATTCTTTCTTTTTTGGTGCTGTCAAAAGGGGGAGACATTTATGTGTTGTTCTGTACTTAATATTAATGATATATATTATTTATATATTGCTCTTATTGTGTTTGCTCTGTTTGTTATAAATAACAAAAAAAATTTTCCTCCTATTTTATAATAAGTTATCCTTTTGAGGGCGAGCTAAGGAAGATGTATCAATTATGGCCATAAAAAAATATTATTTGACACCATCAAAAAGGGGGAGATTGTTGAAATCCATGATCCCGAGTACTTAATTCTGATGGTGATAACTAATACTTACTGAATTTATATGGACTTCCTTTAAGATTATAAATGTTTATCTTTGTCTGTGAGCACTAACATTTCAGGTCAGATACACACTACTTAAGATTACTGGAGACTCAAACTAGGTAGAACAGGGTATTCAAAAACTTGTATTTTTATTTTCTTTATTTTTATTTTCTTGAGTCTGCCACAAAAGCATGTATGTAAAAGGAGCAACCATGCACATATAATGAGGGAAATTTTTTTAAGTCAAAATTTTTTTCAAAAAAAAAAATGATCATACTGAACGATTATGAATCGTACTGTACGATTTGTAATTAATACTCAGGCTAACGGCTAATTCTGGATGATTAATTCTGTGAACTAATCATACAATACGATTATCATCGTACTGTACGATGAGGTTCAATTGAAAAACTCTAGCCACCAGAATAAGTTTGGTAAGTTTATAATTTTGATATTTTGAACTATTCGTACTGTATGATCTATATCGTACTGTATAATTATTTGAATACTTACCAAAATTATCTCCCATAATCAGGAAATAAAATTTTGTTTTCTTAATTAAATTCGATCGTACTGTACGATGTAATATCATATTGTGTGATAGTTAGAGATGATTTCATTCATCCCTTTGATCGTACCAGATGAAACCAAGGTTTTTGTTCTATTCTTCCCGGAAGATATTCATATTGTACTGGACGATGTCCTGAAAATGAACTAATCGTACTGTACGAATAGTGCAGTGCTGGATGATAGTCAGAGACAAATTTATTCATCCCAGAGATCATCCCACAGATTATCCTATATGAACAGTTTAAAACAACATGATCGTCCTGTACGATCTACCGATCATACAGTACGATATCCGTAGAATTCAAGAACTGTTTGTTTGTGCTCGTACTGGATGAAGCTGTCTTTGAATTGATCGTACTGTACGATGTTATATCGTATTGTATGAACAGAGAAGAAAAAGTTGAAATTTTTAGGGTTTTTTGAAGCCTGTTTTAAAAGAACTTTAATTTTTTTAATAGAGAGTTGTTGGTCTATCTTGCTACTGTGAGAAGCATTGAGAGAGGAAGGGACTCTTGAGAGAGAAGTTTTCTTTGGAGAGATCTATGGTTGTGAGAGGAAGGTGAAGGTGAGCTTGAGCGTGAGGGAGAAGGAGTGTGAGGGGATCACAAGATGGCTCAGAGCTAGCTTCATGCTTTACTCCTCTTGTGGCTTTGGGGAGTCTTGGGAAAGATCTCTTGGGAAGAGAGGCTTTAAGAACAACTTCATCAAGGTACTCTACCATCTCTAGGAGGGAGAAAAAGGAGAAGGTTCGCTGCCATCACCAGGAGGGTGACATAGCCTTCCGTATTCTACCACACCGGGGAAGGTGAAATTGAGTCTTGTAAAGGCTTCTCCGCCTTGCTGTGGGAGCAAAAGGAGAGTCAACTTTTAGTAGTGCAAATCCCCGAGTGGAGGACTCCGGGGAGTGGAAGTAGGTCAAGTAACCGAACCACTATAAAAATCTCTGGTGTGCTTTTTCCATTTTTACTGTTCTTTACTTTTCACGCATTTTATTTTCTGTTTTAATTACTTGGTGAAAATTTTTGATCTTGATCTTGTATTGTGAAATTTGTAATTATGTCACCAATATCGTTGTTGTGAACGAACTACTAGCTTCCGCATTCTAATTATTAAGTTGCTATTTTAAAAATACAAAAAAATTAGAACTCCTGTTTAGGTTTAAATTTTCAAAATACCAATTCACCCCCCTCTTGGCGCATCTTGTACTTTCAAATTGCTCCTGCCTCTTACACACCACATGCATGAAAGTTGAAACCCCTCTGTACACATCACTCCATTTAGGAACGATTTACTCTGTGCCTGGTTCAAAGTATGTAGAGAACCTTTGTCTCATATACTCCACTTTAAGAATTTTTACCCCAAAAAATAGCACATGAGTATAAGATAGTAGAACAACTATAATCTTATTCCTTTAGTCTTCATCGTTTAAAGCCCTATGAATGTTCAAAGAAGATTTATTGCTAGCTAATTACTATTCCATGTCATATATAACTATTTGAGTATATTTCAATAAGATTTGATTAAACATAAAATATAAAATTAAAAGGATCATAAGTATTTCAAACTCAAGACCTCGTGCCATTGATATTTGATCTGGGTAAGATGACTTTTATATCAGAAGACCCGGGCTATGATTTTTAATACGGGTGGATGGTTTTAAAATTTGAAGACCCACAAAGTTAAATTTTAGAATTTGAGTGTAGTGATTTTTAATCTATGTGGATGGTTTCAATTTTCAAAGATCTCGCGTAGTTGAATCTTTGATCATGGGAGGTTGACTTTTAAAATTTGAAGACCCTGCTTAACGAGTTAAATTTTAGAATTTGAAGACCCCTCATGCATACTAAAATGCAAATGTTGTAGCCAATGGAGATGGTCTGATCTCCCCTTTTACTGACTGGGGTCACCTTAGATGTCATGTTTCACACAATGTTCCAAGTTAAATCATCTTTCTTTATGTATTATTATTTTAGATTTTTCTTGTATTCAGATGTTCACAACGCATGTTCTCTTCTCTTTGCAATATTTAGACCTACCCCTGCTAACCTACTGAGTTCTACCATTTTGGAGCCAGATACTCTGCATACAGCTTCAAGTTTCACTTTTCATGTTTTCTTACCAAACCATGGCACCACTTTGAGCCAAGTACCAGGTATTGACATGTACAATCTTTTTATATTCCATTTGTTCCTAAAATCCATTAATATGTTTATGTTTTAGATGTCAAGCCCGAGGATACATAGCCTGAATTTTCACTGGGTATATTGGGTGTGAACAATTATCTAGCTATTGACTATACATTTGATGACACTAAAGGTAAATATATGGCATATTTATCTATCAATTTATTTCATTAATTGGTATTTCTCCTTTTCACTTTTCTTTTATACATATGCATAGGTGAATGATCATCATCTTCTTAATTAGTGTATAGAGATTCTACATAGATTTCATTTGAAGATACCACTTATGACACTGTTACAGAGTTAGTTGCTTCACCTTCTCCCTTCTCAGATTCTTACGTGATTGTAGATGGTCTATCACCAGGGGTTGCTTCTCATTTAGATGACCACTACTTGACAGATTTGTTAGATTATACATGCCCTTCAGCCATTTTTGTATTTCTTTTATACTTTTGCATTTCTTTTCTTATCTCAGCCTTGTCTAATAGCTCTAATTCTACATTCAAGTTCAGAGCTAACATGTTTTGTATCCATAGTACCTTCTCAAGCTCGCAGATATTTTGGTCGATAGCTGTTGAGTAGAACTCGTCACATTGTCACTACACTGTGACATCTACTACAAGGAGTGGACCTTGATGATTTATCATTTCTAGATTTTGCTAGTTTTTTTGTAGAGGCTTGTCTACTTTTAGAATGTGTTGCAGCTTCTGGACTCTGGGTTGTGGCTTTAGTGACATGGGAGTACCTTTGCCAGGTTATTGCTTTTGGATTGTATCGACTTGACTTTATGTCTAAAGAGCTAGCATTTTGAATTCATGATGGATTGGAGGGTAGGGTAAGAGTTACTTGGCATAGGATGAAGAGAGATCGCATATATCTTGACTTTGGCTTTTAGACTTTGAGGCTCTACTAGTGAGATATTTCAGAGTAACAGTTTGAGCTTTTGGAGATATCAATAGAGCTCAGGGCTTTAAGACAACATGAGAGGCCTCTTTTAGAGAGACAATGATAGCTTCGAGCAATGGCTGCTTATGCTAAAGACTTTGCCTGATTAACTACTAAGGTTGAGAGATTAGAGCAAGTCTCATCATCCACCAAGAAGTTTGACTTATTACATCATTAGTTGGAGATCACTAAGGCTAGACGGATGATGCTACAGGATCACTTGCTCAAAGTTAGACAACAGATAGGTAGCCTCCAGTCCAAACTTAGGCCCTTAAGTTTGTAAGCATGAAATATTTTTTGAGGTTCGATACTTAGAATTGTTAAACATATACTTCATTTCAACTATTTAGGTTGATGAAAATAGCTCGACCCTTAGGTTTGTAAGCATAAAATATTTTAAGGGTTCAGATCTTAGGCTTATTGAACTAATGTATCTTAGCTCGACCCTTATGTTTGTGAGCATGAAAGATTTTTTAGAGGTTAGGTCCTTACACATGTTGAACTTGTATTTCGTTTCAACCATTTAGGTTGATAAAAATAGCTCGACCCTGAGGTTTGTGAGCATAAAAGACTATGGAGGTTCATCCCTTAGGCTTATTAAACCAATGGATCTTTGCTTGAACCTTAAGTTTATGAGCATGAAATATTTTTAGAGGTTCAGTCCTTAGACTTGTTAAACATATATAGTTAGCTCAACCCTTAGGTTTATGATCAAGAGAAATTTATAAATATGCCGCTTAGGCTTGTTCAACTTATAGATTTTATTTCTCAACATTCTAGGTAGGTTAATAAAAATATAGCTTGACATTTAATTTTATGAGAGATGCAATTTTAGCAGTTGCCTATAATGATGGATCATTTAGTTAATATGTAGTTTCATAATTCTCTTACTTGATTTGGCATTTTAGGTCTATGATTTGATAGACTCCTCCTTCATACACTTTTTCAGTGATGAAGTATCCTTCCCGAATTGGGTAAAATTTACCGCCAAGGTGATAGTGAAAAATTTTAGGTCTTCAGTGAACCATAACAAGTTCACCTTTCTTAAAGCTTCTTGGACAAACCATTTGATTATGTGCCCTAATCATTCTTGCCTTGTAGGATTCTATACTTTGTTTCCCTTAAAGTCAAACTTCATCAAGAGCTTCAAATTCTTTAAGTCACGGAAGATCATTTTCATCTTTGTTTAATTCGTATTGAACGACAATATGAAGAATAGCGAATATGGGCTGGTTTGTATTGAAGTTTTATAAGTAGTATGCTATACCCACAAAGCTTCTATCAACTTATCATGTCATTCTCTTTTATTTTTAGAGAGAAGTTTTTGGAGAAATTTTATCGATGTTTTATTAAAGCTTCAGCTAAACAATTAGCTCTTGGATTATATATTGAAGAATAGTGCTAATCTATTTTATGTCGCTCAATAAATTTATAGATTTTAGCACTTTTAAAGTTTGTATTATTATCAGATATGACTCGATGCGGTATGCCAAATCAATAGATAATATTATCTTGAAAGAATTTCATCATATTATCTGCTATAACTTCCCTCAAAGGAATTACTTCAGCCCATTTTAAGAAGTAGTCAGTAGTAGCGAGGATGAATCAATGCCCTAAAGATGATGGTGGTTCTATAGGACATATTATATCGGTACCCAAATTTTCCAATGGCCACGATGCTACCGTTGCATGTAGTAGGCTGGGAGGTCGATGCATAATATCTCCATACATTTGACATTGATGACATTTATTAGCATGGCTGATGCAATCTTGAATAATACTTGGCTAATAGTATCCCATACGTTTGATTTTAATTTTCATTTTTTAACCAGATTAGTGTGCACCACACAATCCTTCATGAACTTCACTTATGAATTTTTGGGATTTCTCAGGACCCAAACATCATAGCTACATTGGACTAAATGATCTACGATATAATGTATCATTCAAGAAATCTTACCTTAATGCTCTTCATGAAATTTGTGAAGTCATAGATTTATTTTTGGGTAATTTCCCTTCGTTGAAGTATCTGATGAAGGGATATATCCAATCATTTTCATCAGATATAGCTTGGTTTTTTTGCATTTGTTTTCCTTCATCATCTTACATGACAGCTGGAGTTAATGCATGCCTATTTTGAATTGTTATGAGAATTGGATCCTTTTGAGGATTTGCTAATTCTTTGGTTAACTTTGCCATTACATCGGCTTTATCATTTTTACTGTGTATAATTCTACTTAGAGTTACTTTAGGAATTTGTTATAGGAGATTCAGAGCATACTCATGATATGAGATTAGTTTTGGCTTGTTGATTTTGAAAATGCAAATTACTTATGTTATTATAAGTTGACAAGCTCCATATATATATATGAATTTTTTGGATTTTCATGTTAATTGCAAGCTATGGACCCACTATTAAGGCCTCATATTTAGCCTCATTTTTAATATGAGGCTCTGTTAAGCCATAGGAATAATAGATTTTTCCTTTTTGCAGCATAATAAATATCAGCCAATGCCCACCTGAATTATCAAAAATTTACTTGGCATGACTGGTTTTATTGATAAAACTCTATCAAAATAGAGCTCCCATTCTTATGTATTTTCTTTTTCTTCCACTTTGAGTGTTCGCTCGTCTAGCAACTCGTTAGTAAGTGGAAAATCTATAGGTAATTGATGGGCTGCTAAAAAATCAGCTAGAGTCTATCCTTTCACCTCTATTTATGATATATATATTATGTCAAATTACATCAGCAAGACATCCCACTTAGCTAGACAACTAGTCAGAGTGGGTCTAGTCATTAAAAAATTTAATGGATCCACTTTAGATATTAAAGTAATTTTATGGGATAACATATATTGTAGAGTTTTTGAGCGGCAAAGATTAATGCTAAACAATGTGTTTCAATTGGTGAGTATTTCAATTTTGCACCTATTAATCATTGACTGATATAATAAAGGGCATTTTCTTTGTCATCCTCATTTATTTGTGCTAGCAATGCTCCGAGTGATTCTTCAAGAGCTGTTGTACATAAAAGCAGGGGTTTACCCGAATTAGGGGAAATAAGGATTGGAGGATATATCAAATATTTTTTTATACTATCAAATACTTCCTGACAAGCTTCATCCAATATAAAAGGTGTATTTTTCTTCATTAGACGAGCGAATGGTTGACATCTACCAGAATGGTTAGATATAAACTTTCAAATGTATGCCAATCTACCTTGAATTGAGCAAAGTTGTTTTAAAGTTTTTAGTGGTGTCATTTCTACAATTACTTTAATTTTAGATGGGTCGATTTTCATTTCCCTATGACATACAATAAATCTAAGAAATTTTTCGGATGCAACACCGAAAGATTACTTTAATGGATAAGCAAAAGCATTGATCAAAATCTCAAAAAGTGATGAAAAAATTAATAAGGGATAAAACTTTAATTCAAAAATACATCAACTACATCGATATATCAGCAACCTCTAAGGCGGCCTGCCAAGCTAGAGGAATACATGGTTACTTTATATCTTAACTCGAAATAAAAAAAGAAAGAGAGTATTCTAATCGATACTTGTCGAGTCATAAATAAACGAGTGGAAGGGCTACGAGAGGACGCAATACACCTCTTACTACCCATAAAATTGATGTGAAATTGTCTTCAAGGAAGTGCATCATACATAAGCACCTTTCACTGATTCGAATGAAGAATTACATTTCCCCGAAGAATAAAGTGATCACAAGGGTAAGAAGATTCTTAAGAAAATAGCCCAAAAGTTGGAAGCAGTTTAGATTCCGAGGAAGTTGAAGATATGAAAATTTTAAAGAACTCTCAAGCTGAAGCTAATTCGTCTTCAGAGTTGACACAAATCCAACTGAGAAGTGGAAAGCATGTTCCTCCACCTCAAAAGAAAAAAAAGGATAAGAAGAAGAACATTCAGCTCAACGAAGCTACTATTCCAAAAGATTTCCTTAAACCCAAAGCAACTAATGTAAATGTGGATTATAATATATTACAAAGGTAGAGGTATTAGATTTGACTTATGTTAAGAAGGGTAGAGGTAGACCTAGAAAGACTTGGTTAGAAAATATTAGAAATGATCTTTCTTTATTATATTTAAACTAGAATTTGACTTTTAACCGGACATAATAGAGAAAAAGGATTCATGTAGCCAACCCCATGTAGTGGGACAAAGGCTTGATGTTGTTGTTGTTGATGTTGTGTATCCCATCTCCACAAATTACCTGCACTAGTGAGTATCTCTAACACCCTTCTTATGTCTAAGAAGCTTCGGGAAACACTCATCAAGGCTTTGAGAATCCAGAATAGTACGAGGCGTTCTTTGCCTAGAAAAGCATAAAAAAAGCTTTGTATATGCAAAATACTGCTACAATTACTTTATGCAATTGTGATCTACTCCTAGGAAATGCAGATCATAATTAGCCACTATATGTTATTGAAGAAAGTAATAATGTCAAAATAAATAGAATTTTTATCGACCTGGGTTCCTCTATTAATCTAATGCCTTGGACATCTAGTATATAAATAGAAGCATCGTGTTTCTGTAAGGATTCAACGAATAAGGGCAAAGAACCCTGGGATCCTTGGTCTTGCCTTTAAACTTTAGTGAACTCAATACAGATGCAACATTTCACATAATTGATTCCAACACATAACACAAGGCACTTCTCGGAAGACTATGGCTCCACGAGTATGGTATAGTACCTTAAACACTTCATTAAGATTGGAAATGCAATCGAGATAATGAAGAACATCGCATTGATCATGAAGAATAATTGTTCTTGATGCACGAAGTCAAGATCAATGATGATGCAAAGTACTTTATAATGCAAAAGCTAAAAGGCAACGAGCTTTCGAGAATTCAGGCTGCTATGTTGGATTAAGGAAAGTAGGTAAAAAGAGATAAGAATAAATTGAAGAAAATTTGCTCAGAGCCTCACATCGGTAGCGATACCAAAGAGGATGATGATATCTCCGAAACTTTTAAACCCTTAATCATAGGAAAAGAATGAGTTAACTATCAGCCGTCTCTTTTGATTATGAAGCTAATCATGCAAACAATGTATGTTGTTCAAGTAAACCATACATTGAGGAAGAAGAAGAATTTCTTTATCAACCTAAGGGTACTATGAAATCTCAGGAGGAAGGGGACCCAGTACCTAGATGCATATCTAAGAATTTGAAGAAAGTAAAATTTTTGAGGATAAAGGTATATGAAATTAGATATCTATAGATATCATCAAAATGGTACCCATGTCGGGGGCACATTCCAAAATATTGAGTACCTCATCAAATATAAATATAAAAATATTAAAAACTATTAATGTTCCCCCCAAAAGAGGTCTCAATGAACGCGGATCTATTTTCTAAGAATCAAGAGTTATACTGAAATAAAATGCAAAGATGATTGGGAATGCGAAGATATGTTCATAATCATTCTTAAATATCCTCCACACATTATGAGAGAGCTTATGAAAAGAAAAATGTTCTTCATGCAAACAAGTAAGCAAGCCCATTATTTCAGAAAGCTCTAGCATAATAAGCATGCACAAAAGCCCATTGGTTATGGTTTGTCTATAATATGAGGTCTTAGATATGCTCGACATTCATATCTCACATGAGCAGCATCCTAGAATTAACTTGAGTACTCCCGACATCCACATCTTACATATACAACCTCTTATAATATTTCAAACAGGGAGGAGGGACCATCAAAATTCGAAAAATAAGCAGAAGATATAATTGTAGATCTAAAAGAATCTCCAAAAGAGTTTGAAGAAGGTGGTCAAGCTAATGTGGATGAACACAAAGTGATAAATTTGGGTACCAAAGAAGATCCTAAACTTATATTTCTCAACGCTAATATCACGCTCGACACGGCAGAAGAGCTGAAAATGCTGCTACTTGAACATAAATATTATTTAACATGAAACTACATCGAAATGCCTGGTTTATCACCAGAGCTAGCAGTGAATAAACTCTCCATAGATACTAGAATATCGCGTATCAAGCAAGCACCCAAGCAAAAGAGAATTGAAATTGAAGAACAAGTCATTTTTGAAACCAAGAAGCTTATTCAACCTAGTTTTATTCGAGAAGAGAAGTATGCTTAATGGATCGCCAATATAGTTCCAATAAAGAAAAAGAACGATCAAATCTGTCTTTGCATAAATTATCGGGATTTGAATAAAGCATGCCCAAAAGATAATTTCACATTACCTAATGTAGAACTTATAGTTGATAATACATCAAACCATGGCATATTCGCATTCATGGATGGATCATCGGGCTATAATCAAATCAAATTGATCCAGAGGATGGAAAATATACCTCATTCTGAACTTCCATCGGCATATATTGCTACAAAGTGATGCCATCGGCTTCAAAAATGTTAGATCCCTTACCAAAGAGAAATGACTTGAATCTTCGATGACCTAATTCATAAGAATGTTGAATGTTATACTGATGACTTGGTTGAAAAATATAAAGTTCAACATGAACTTGTAAAATCTTAAGATTATATTCGAAAGAAATCAAAATTTTAAATTTAGAGGGATTGATTTTCATTCCCCTATGACATACAAGAAATCCAAGAAATTTTTTGGATGCAACACTGAAAGATAACTTAATGGATATGCAAAAGCATGAATCAAAATCTCATAAGGTGAAGAAAAAATTAACAAGGGATAAAACAGTAATTCAAAAATACATCGAGTCCATCGATATATCAGCAACCTCTAGGATGATCTTCCAAGCTAGAGGAATACGTGGCTGATTTATATCTTAACTCGGAATCATAAAAAGAAGAGAGTATTCCAATCGAGACTTGTCGAATCATAAATAAATGTGGTGGAAGGGCTACGAGAGACGCAATACACCTCTTATTATCCATAAAATTGATGTAAAAATGTCTTCAAGGAAGTACATCATACACAAGCACCTCTCACTATTTCAGATGAAGAATTACATTTCCCCAATGAAGAAAGTGATCAGAAGGGTAAGAAGATTCTCAAAGAAAAATGCCCAAAACATGGAAGAAGTTCCGATTCCAAGGAAGTTGAAGATATGGAAATTTTAAAAAACTCTCAAGTTGAAGCTAGTTTGTCTTCAGAGGTGTCACAAATTCAATTGAAAAGTGGAAAACATGTTCCTCCATCTCAAAAGAAAACAAAGGATAAGAAAAAGAACATTCAGCTCAACGAAGCTGCTATTCCAAAAGATTCCCTTAAACCCAAAGCAACCAATGTAAATGTGGATTATAATATATTAGGAAAGCAGAGGTATTAGATTTGACTTATGTTAAGAAGGGTAGAGGTAGACCTAAAAAGACATGGTTAAAAAATATTAGAAATGACCTTTCTTTATTAGATTTAAACGAGAATTTGACTTTTAACAGGACACAATGGAGAAAAAGGATTCATGTAGCCGACCCCACGTGCTGGGATAAAGGCTTGATGTTGTTGTGTATCTCCATAAATTACCTGCACTGCTGAGGATCTCTGACACCCTTCTTATGTCTAAAAACCTTCGAGAAACACTCATCAAGGCTTTGAAAATCTAGAATAGTACGAGTCATTCTTTGTCGAGCAAAGCATAAAAGAAGCTTTGTATTTGCAAAATACTACTACAATTACTTTCTGTAATTGTGATATGCTCCTAGGAACTGCAGATCATAATTTGCCACTATATGTTACAGCATAGAGTAATATTGTCGAAATAAATAGAATTTTTATCGACCTAGGTTCCTCTATTAATTTAATGAGTGTTAAAAAGCTCAAAGGATTGGCCTTGGACATCTAGTATCTGAATAGAAGCATGGTGTTTCTGTAAGGATTTAATGAACAAAGGCAAAGAACCTTGGGATACTTAATCTTGCCTTTGAACTTTGGGAACTCAATACAGAGGTGACATTTCACATAATTGATTCCAACACATCATACAAGGCATTTCTCGAAAGACCATGGCTCCACGAGTGCAGTATAATGCCTTAAACACTTCATTAATGTATGAAATACAATCGAGATAATGTAGAACATCACATTAATGGTGAAGGACAATCATTTTTGGTGCACAAAGTTAAAGGAAAGCCGAAAGAAAAAGACAAGAATAAATTGAAGAAAATTTGCTCAGTGCATCACATCAGTAGTGATACCAAAGAGGATGATGATATCTCTAAAACTTTTAAACCCTTAATCATAGGGAAAAGAATGAGTTAACTATCAGCCGTCCCTTTTGATTACGAAGCTAATCATGCATACAAGGTATGTTGTTCAAGCAAATTGAGCATTGAGGAAGAAGAAGAATTTCTTTATCAACCTAAGGATACTACGAAATCTCAGGAGGAAGGGGACCCACAACCCAGATGCATATCTATTTGATGATAAAGGTATTTGGAAATTAGATATCTATGTATATTATCAAAATAGTACCATGTCAGCGGCAAATTACAAAACATTGACTAACTTGTCAAATACAAACAAAAAAATATTAAAACATTTAATTTTCCCCCCAGAAGAGGTCTCAATGAACATGGATCTATTTTTCTAAGAATCAAGAGTGATACTGCATCACACTACTCATGAAATAAAATGTAAAGATGATTGGGAATATGGAGATATGTTGATAATCATTCCTTAATATCCTCCACACATTATGGGAAAGCTTATGAAAAGAAAAATAATCTTCCTGCAAATAAGCAAGCGAGCCCGTTATTTTAGAAAGCTCTAGCATAGCAAGCATGCACAAAAGCCCATTAGTTATGGTTTATCTACAACATGGGGTCTTAGATAGGATCGACATTCATATCTAATATGAGAAGCATTCTATCATTTTCTTGAGTACTCCCGACATCAATTTCTTATATATGTAACCTCTTATAATATTTCACATAGGGAAGAGGGACCTTCGGAATTCGAAAAAAAAGTAGAAGATATAATTGTAGATCTAAAAGAAGCTCCAAAAGAGTTTGAAGAAGGTGCTCAGGATAATATGAATGAACTCAAAATGATAAATTTGGGTACTAAAGAAGATCTCAAATCTACATTTCTCAATGCAAATATCACGCAGAACACAGTAGAAGAGCTAAAAATGCTGCTACTTGAACACAAAGATTATTTTACATGAAACTACACCAAAATTCCTAGTTTATAACCAGAGGTGGCAGTGAATAAAATCTCCATCGATACTAGAATACTGCCTGTCAAGCAAGCACCCAGGCGAATGCGACTTGAAATTGATGAACAAGTCATTTTTGAAACCAAGAAGCTTATTCAACCTGGTTTTATTCGAGAAGAGAAGTATGCTGACTGGATCGCCAATATCATTCCAATAAAGCAAAAGAATGGTCAAATTTGTGTTTGCATAAATTATCAGGATTTGAATAAAGCATGCCTAAAAGATGATTTCCTATTGCCTAATGTAGAACTTACAGTCGATGATACATCAAACCATGGAATATTCTCATTCATGGATGGATCATAGAGCTATAATCAAATCAAATTGATCTAGAGGATGGAAAAAATACCTCATTCTGAATTCCCATCAGCATATATTGCTACAAGGTGATGTCGTCCGCTTGAAAAATGTCGGAGCCACTTACCAAAAAGCAATGACTTGAATTTTTGATGACCTAATTCATAAGAATGTTGAATGTTATGTTGATGACTTGGTTGAAAAAATGTAAAGTTCAACATGAGCATGTAAATGATCTTAAGATTATATTTGAAAGAATTCAAAAATTCAATTTGAAAATGAATCCATTAAAGTGTGCTTTCGGAGTTACATCCCAAAAATTCCTTGGATTTATTATAAGCCATAAAGGAATTTAAATTGACCCCTCTAAAATTAAAGCAATCATGGAAATGCCACCTCCAAAAGCTTTAAAATAACTTCATTCAATCAAGGATAGATTGGCGCACATTTGAAGGTTTATTTCTAACCTTTCAGGTAGATGTCAACCATTCACATGTCTAATGAAGAAAGATACACCTTTTAAATGGGATGATGCTTGATAGGAAGCATTTGATAGAATAAAAAAATATTTTCTATATCCTCCAATCCTTGCTACCTCTATCTCAGGTAAACCCCTAATTTTTTGTAAAGCAGCTCTTGAAGAATCACTAAGAGCGTTGCTAGCACAAACTAATGAAGATGGTAAAAAAAGTGCCCTTTATTATATCAGCTGATGATTAATAGGGGAAGAATCTAAGTATTCACCAATCAAAAAATAATGCTTAGCATTAATCTTTGTCGCATGAAAACTCTGATATTATATGATATCCTATAAAATTACTTTAATATCTAAAATGGATCCATTAAAATTTCTAATGACTAGACCCACTCTCATTAGTTGTCTAGCTAAATGGGTTGTCTTGCTATTGTAGTTTGACATAATATATTTGCCATAAAAACTAGAGAAAGGACACCCTCTAGCTGATTTTCTAGCAGCCCATCTTTTACCTGCAGATTCTCCACTCAATGATAGGTTTCCAGATGAGCAAACACTTAAAGTGGAAGAAAAAATAAAATCTATAAGAATGGGAGCTCTATTTCGACAGAGTTTCATCAATAAATCCGGCCATGCCACCTAAATTTCTAACAATTCAGATAGGCATTGATCTTATATTTATTACAACATAAAAATGGATACTCCGATATTCCTATAGTTTAATCGAGCCTCGCACTAATAATGAGGCTGAATAGGAAGCCTTAATATCGGGTCTTGAGTTGGTAATTAACATGAAAATCCAGAAACTCTATATATATAGAGATTCTCAACTAATAATTAAGAAAATAATAAGTATTTTTAAATTCAATAAGCCCGAATTAGTCTCACATCATAACTAATCTTTAAAACTCCTGTAATAAATTGCTAAAGTAACTCTCACTAGAATTACATGCAGTGAAATTGGCAAAGTTGGTGCGCGGCCAAAACTAGCAAAAGATTTAGCAAATCCTCAAGAGGATCCAATTCTCACAACTATTCAAAATAAGCATGCATTAACTCCAGTTATCATGCAAGATGATGAAGGGAAAGAAATGCTAGAAAGCTTCGATATATCTGATGAAAATGATTGAAGAGAGCCATTCATCAGATACTTCAAGTAAGTGAAATTACCAGAAAGAAAATTCATGGCTTCACAAATATAATGAAGAGCATTAAGATATGCTTTCAAAATTGATACATTATACCATAGATCATTTGATTAAATGTGGCTACGAAACTTGGGTCCTGAGGAAGCCCATAAAGTCATAAGTGAAGTTCACAAAGGATTATTTGGTGCATACCAATCAAGTCAAAAAATGAAAATCAAAATCAAACGTATGGGATACTATTAGCCAAGTATGGTTTAAGATTAAATTTGTCGTGCTAAGAAATGTCATCAATATTAAGTGCATGGAGATATCGTGCATCAGCCTCCCAACCCGCTACATCCAACGGTAGCATCATAGCCATTTCAAAACTGGGGTATTGATATAATTGGTCCTATAGAATAACCATCTTCTTTAGGACATCGATTCATCCTCGCTATCACTGACTGCTTATCAAAATGGGCTGTAGCAATTCCCTTGAGAGAAGTTAAAGAAGACAATCTGATGAAATTCTTTTGAGATAACATTGTCTATCAATTTAGAGTACCACGTCAAGTTATATGTAATAATGGTACGACCTTTAAAAGTACTAAAATCAATAAATGTATCAAACAAAATAAAATAGATTGGTATTATTCTTTCATATATAATCCACAAGGCTATAGTTTAGCTGAAGTTTTTAACAAAACTTTAGTAAAATTGCTTAAGAAAATTATCTCTAAAAATAAAAGAGAATGGAACGATAAGTTGACGGAAGTTTTGTGAGCATATCGTACCACTTATAAAACTACAACGCAAGACACCTAATATTTGCTGGTTTTGGGAACTGAGGCATATTACCTCTCGAGGTCGAGTTACTGTCACTTCAACTTATTCAATACAAATTTACCAAAGAACAAAATGATCTTCTACGACTTGAAGAACTTGAAGCTCTTGATGAAGTTCGCCTTCAAGCATAAGAAAGTATAGAATCCTATAAAGGAAGAATGACTATGGCCCATGATCTAGTGGTTTATCCTAGAAGCTTCGAGGGTGGTGAACTTGTTCTGGCTCGCTGAAGACCTACAATCACTCATCGCCGCCTCAGTAAAAAATTTGACCCAATCTGGGAAGACCCTTCATCATTAAAATAGTGTATGAAGAAGGATCCAATCAACTCATAGACCTAAAAGGTCAAAGGCCCATCCCACCAATAAATGATTAATATCTAAATAAATACCACACATAACTACTTAATAAGTAGCGGTGTTATGTACGAAAAGTTTCCGGCAAGGGAACAAAAAATAAAAGACCTCATCCATAAGATAGGAGACAATTTGTATATTCTCCAAGGGAGATAAATTCAATTCCCTCCTAAAAGACATGAGACAATTTTTATATTCTACAACAAGATAGGAGATAAATTCAATTTCCTTCTTAAAGATAGGAGGCAATTTTATATCTCCTGAAAGATAGGAGATGTTTGCTATATATACACACCTAGAAAGCAGGAAAAAAACTTTTAATCTCCTTTTGTAAAGACAAAAAAGTAATTTTTATAAAATACCCCTTTGCAGAATAAAGTAAGGGAATTATGAAACTGCATATTGACTAAATAATCCATCATTATAGTCAACTACTAAAATTGCATCGCTTAAAAATATAAGGGCTGAGCTATATTTTTATTAATCTACCTAGAAAGTTAAGAAATAAAATCCATAAATTCAACAAGCCTAAGGGCAGAACTTTGTAAGTTTCTCATGCTCATAAACCTTAAGGGTCAAGCTAATTATATAGGTTTTACAAGTCTAAGGACTAAATCTCTAAAAATCTTTCATGCTTGTAAATCTAGGGGTCTAGCTAAAATCCATTGGTTCAATAAGCCTAAGAGCCGAACCTTTAAATATTTTATGCTCACACACCTAAGGGTCGAGCTGTTTTCATCAACCTAATTGGTTAAAATGAAATACAAGTTCACCGAGCCTAAGGGTCAAACCTTAAAAAATTTACATCAATCTACCTAACGGATTGAAAAATAAATATAAATTCAACAAGTATAAAAGGCTAAACTTCTGAACGATCTATGTGCTCACAAAACTTAAGGGTCGAGTAACCTTTAATCAAATATAAAAGACTAAAAGTCTAAAAATATGCCAATTCAATAAAACAATAAAGGGGAGAAAATTAAATAAAATAAAGGCATATATACATGCCAGAAAGAAGCCATAAAAGCTATCAAAGTCTGATTATTGGTTGTCTATTTGATGTCTAACTCTGAGCAAGCGATTATGCAGCATCATTTGCTTAGTGGATGATCGAAAATCTTTTGTGGATGACGATAAATCCTTCCCTAATATCCCAACCTCATTAGCTATCCAAGCAATGTTCTCCTTAGTATAAGCAGCCGATGCTCGAAGCTCTTTTCGTCTCTCCAAAAGAACCCTCTCCCACTGTCTTAAAGCCCTCAGCCCTGTTGATATATCCAAAAGCTTAAGCTGCTCCTCTAAAATATCCCACTAGCAGCGCCTCAAAGTCTGAAGGCCAAAGTTAAGATTCAAGCGAGCTCTCCTCAACCTCTCCTAAGCAGCTCTTACCCCATCTTCCAAGCCATCAGGAATTCCAAATGCTAACTCTTGAGAGACAAAGTGTAGTCGATACAATCCAAAAGCAATAACCTAGCGAAGGTACTCTCATGTCTCTAAAACTGCATCCCAGAGTCCAGAAGCTACAACATAATCTATATGTAGAGAAGACTCTACACAAAAGCTAGCCAAATTAAGAAATGACATATCATCAAGGTCCACTCTTAGTAGTAGATGCTATAGTGTTGTGACAATGTGATGAGCTCTACTCTATAGCTATCATCCAAAATATCTACGAGCTCGAGAATGTAATATGGATGCAGAACAAGGTAACTCTAAACCTTAATGTAAAACACGTTAGAAAGGAAGGGATAAGAAAAGAAATACAAAACCACAAAAGAAATATAAAAATACCTGAAGGGCGTTTCTAATCTGACAAATCTGTCAAGCAGTGGTCATCTGAATGATAAGCAACACCTAGTGATAAATTATCTACAATCACCCAAGATGAATTTGAGATGAGAGAAGGTGAAACAGCTAGCTCTATAATAGTGTCATAAGTGGCATCTGCAAATAAAATTTTTGTAGAATAACTGTGCACTAACTAAGGAGGTGATGATCGTTCACCTATGCATATATGCAAAAGAAAAATGAAAAGGAGAAATATTGATTAATGAAATAAATAGGTAGATAAATATGTCATATATTTAAATTTAGTGTCATCAGATGTATATTCAATAACCAGATGACTGTAGACACCCAAGATATCCAGTGAAAATTTAGGCTCTATATCCATGGGCTCGACATCTCAAACAAAAAAAAATTGATGAATTGAAGGAACAAATGAAATATTAAAAAATTATACATGTCAATACCTGGTACTGGGCTTAAAGTGGTGCTATGGTTTGGTAAGAAAATAGGAAATGGGAAACTTGGAGGAGTATGCAGAGTATCTAGCTCCAAAATGGGATAACTCAGCAGGTCGGTAGGGGTATGTCTGATTACTGCAAAGATAAGAGAACATGTGTTGTGAAAATCTGAATACAAGAAAATTTTAAAATAAATATACAAAAATAAAGATTATTTAACCTAGAACATTGTCGAAACCCGACGTCTAAGGTGACCCTGCCAAGAAAAGGGGAGATTGGACTATCTCCAGACGTTGCAACATTTGCATTTTAGTATGCATGAAGGGTCTTCAAATTTTAAAATTTGACTCACCAAGTAGGGTCTTCAAATTTTAAAATTCAACCTGCCAAGATCAAAGATTCAACTACGCAATGTCTTCAAAACTTGAAACCAATCGCCCGGATTAAAAATTATGATGCTGGTCTTCGAATTTTAAGACCATCCACCCGTATTAAAAATCGCGGCATGGGTCTTCGGACATAAAATTCATCTTGCTAAGATCAGAGATCAATGGTGTGATGTCTTGAGTTTGAAATACATGTCGACCTTTTAATTTTATATTTTATGTTTAATTAAATCTTATTACAAAATACTCAAATAATTATATATGAGATGAAATAGTAATTAGCCAGCAATAAATCTTCCTTGCACATTCATAAGCCGTTAGATGATGGAGACTAAAGGAATAAGATTATAATTATTCTACTATCTTATACTCATATACAATTTTTTGGAAATAAAAATCTTTAAATAAGACTATAATGAACGATGGTTCTCTATACACTTTGAACCAGGCACAGAGTGAATCATTTCCAAATGGACTGATGTGTGTAGAGGGGTTTCGACATTCACGTGTGTCGTGTGAAGGAGATAGGAGCAATTCAGCTCATGTGGATGAGTGCTAAAGGGGTTTCGGCGTTCACGAATTGGTTCGGTTGCTGGATTTTGGATCGATTGGCTTAGGTTGGGGCGAGGCAAACTGGGTGTGTCACGTGAAGAGCGGAGGATGGGCCATTGAATGTCAACAGAGGCTGGGTCATTTAGTGATTGTGTGAATGGGAGTTGCCAAACTTGTGTGTGGGTGTTCGCATGAGGGGAAGGGTCAGATAGACGTGTCGGATGCAGTGAGGCGAAGATGACAAGCTTGGCTGCTCGGTGTTTGGGCAATCAGGAGGTGATCGGATTACAAACATGAATAGAGTGGGTGTGAGGCCCTCCGGTGTTTGGTGTTTCATTTGGGAGTAGTAGTGGGGTGTAGGGAGACGGAAGACTTGCTCGCGGTTAAAAGGCGGCTTCGCAGATAGGGGCTCACGATCAGGATAACTCATAGTTGGGCTTCACGTGGAAGGAGGTAGAGATCGATTTCAGAAAATTTAAAAGTATAAGAGTTAATTATTTTTTGGTCCATTTTATGATGTAAATATTATTTTGATTTGCCGAAAGTGAGTTACAACAACAAAGAAATGCATCATTTGATGATCAACTGGTTATTATGGGAACGAATTAGAAAGATGCATTTTTTCTATTATTATTTTCCTCCTCTATTTTATCAATATTATTTCAGTCAACAAATTGCCTCCTAACAGATTTATTCTGCGACTTTCACATGAAGAATTCATCGTAGTTATTGATTGCAAGATTTTCATTGCCCTTCCTTTTTGTTTCAGGTTATAATGTCTTATTGTTATAGACCCCATTCATTATCCAGAAATGGGCCTCCAGAAGAGGTTATTTGGAAGGAGATTGATGATTATGATGGTTCCCAGTCAACTTCAATTTTAGACCAATTATTTTAGTATAAAGAAATGTTGATTGACAGAGTCATTTTTGACAATGCACTATCTCATTCTCCTTGAATATTTCCATTTGATTTGGATTTTCCAATTGGATATGATCTTTTAGACTAGGTTGTCACTCTCAGACTATTGTACAATGTTGGTACTTCTTTGGATCACATTGTTGAGGGACTGGGTTATGGGGATCAAGATATTTTATAGCCACTAGCTGACTTGGCAGAGCATACGAGTGTTGTTAGATTACTTAGCTATTGTCTGCTATCTCATGAGCTCGATGAATAACACTACACTCTAATGATTGGTAGTCCCATTCATGTTCTCAATGGTTATATTAGATGGGCTCGTTATATACTTAGAATACACCAACAGTTATTTTGACAAGCTATAGTGTATGAAGTCATTTATATCTCACCTTTTGATTATAGTTGTTTGTCTTCTTTCTAGTTTCAGAGTGTTATTGAATATTGGGATAATGATATAAATACTGATTGGGTTGGACCCAATGAGAAGATAGTTACTTTATAGGATCTGCATATTATTTTTAATCTTCCAGTTCTAAGAATTCCATATGAGGAATGTATTCCTTTTAATTATAATTTATTTGAGTGTCGACCAGCTAGGCAGTAGAGGATAGGAGATTTTGTATACTCACTAAGGCTTCACTAGAGTTTTAGGCATTATTACCACCTCTATCAGCAGATGAAGAGGGGTCATGGCTGTAGAGTAATAATTTACTTGGACACCTTGATTGAGAGCCTGTTGCATCCAAAAGTACTTACTATAGATTTTGCACATATTTATGATCCTTTTAACATGAGATTACATGATATTGAGCGGTTTTCAGAGGATCTATTTGTGCCAGGATCAGTAGATGAATTACAGCCTATTTTAGTTAGAGGGTTTTTAGATGATATGCTTTTAGTGTCTTTCATTGCTATGAGGCTCTATTACTTTATTTTTCTTAGCTATAGTAAAACTTTCTAACCGAGCACTCTTTTGAAGGCTAGTTTAATAGCGAGTGGGAGGAGAGTCTCGCTAGCCTCTACAGTTCTTGTGTAAATTTTCCACAATCTAGGGCAAATTTATGCTGCATATGGTCATCCTCAGTGCAGCATGGAGATTCCTCTACACTACCTTTATGGAGATACATATAAACATTACTGGTGCTTTCAACTGTCTAGAGCTACCAGGTTATTATATATAGAGCATCATTTTCCTTCTTTAGTTCAATTAGCTAGAGTGACTTCTTGTATAGACAGAGCTCAGATTTACCTATTTATGTTTTCTCCTTTGTGGATGACTGGTCATTATAGACTAATCTACAGATCCTCTTGTGGTTTTTTTACCTCCATTGTACTTTGGTGTTTTATTAGATGATTCCCAGACTGAGAGGGGGACTCCCATTTTACTTTCCAAGTCGGGCTACAAATCGATTGATATATACTTTATTAGCATGAGACCTGGTTGGGTTTGTTACAGATGACATGGCTCCATGATATTGGAGGGTTATAATCCCAATCAGGTAGCAAGACAGTTTGGACTAGTTCAAGCCACTCATTTAGGCGAATTACCAATCATTCATGGGATAATTGACACATATCAACAGAGCTCTCTTCCATTGTTAGTACATTTGGAGGCATCTTCCATGACCTGGGTGTTTCTTCTTAACCTTGGGATGAGTTCTTGGTTCAATATTCCTCAGATGGATGCTTCGACAGGTATTTCACTCCTACGACTGTCTTGGACTTGTCACACTTTTTTCTTTTTCTTTGAGACGGGGATCCGAGTATATAGCAGACAGATTAGAGGGTAGACCATAGAGGTACCCATCAGTGCCTCAGGGGAGACATCTAGAGTTGATGATAGAAGAAGGAAGAAGAGTCCTGAGGCTCCTTCAGATATGGTGGCCAAAGTATGTGATATGTATTGTTATTGTTTATAATTTTACCCTTCGAAAGCCGCATCAAAATGCACTGATAGTGGAAGGGAGACCAGTTGACGTGGGTCAACTTTACTAGGAAAAACTTCTAATCTATCTAAAGGAGTGGCCTGAATAAGTCAAAACCGTCTCACTGCCCAGTTGGGATTATATCCCTCCAGTATCACCGAACCATGTCTTCTGTAATAAACCCAGTATGATGCTAATAAAATATATAGCAATTATTATGTAGTCATACCTAGAAAGTAAAGTAAGAGTGTCTCACTAAGTCTGGGAATCAACTAATGAAACACTGCCATAAGGAGATCTATTGATCAGTTTATCATGGTCATTCATTCGTAGATGTTCAAACATAAACTATCGAATCTAAGCTCTATCTATAAAACAGGATACTCTAGCTAATTGAACCAAAGAAAGAAAGCAATGCTCTATAAAGTAACTCGGTAGCTCTGCACAGCTGAAAGCGCCAGTAACATGTATATATATATTTATATCCATGAAGGTAGTGCCAAGGAATCTCCACGCTATACTGAGTATGATCGTATGTAGTACAAATCTACCTCAAATTATGAATAATCAATGTATGAACTGTACGGGTTAGAGAGATTCTCCTCCCACTCACTATTAAACTAGCCATCAAAAGAGTACTGGGTCAAAAAACTATGCACTGTCTAAGAAAAAATAAAGTAATGGAGCCACATAGCCATTAAAGACACTATTAGCATATCCTTAAAAAATCCTTTGGCTAAAATGAGCTACAATCTATCTATTAATCATTGTTCAAATGGATCCTCTAAATATTTATCTATATCGTGTGATCCCTACTGATAGGATCATAAACATATGCAAACTCTGTAGAAACTGCTACTAGAAGCAACAAGCTCTCAATACAAGTGTCCAAGTAAATAACTACTCTACGGCCATGATCCCTCCTCTTCTGCTAATAAAGGTGTTAAAAATGCCTCAAACTCTAGTGAAGCCCTGGCGAGTACATAAATTCTCCTCTCCTTTGCTACCTAGCTAGTTGATGCTCAAATAAATCATAATACAAAGGGATACATTCTTCGTATGGAATACCCAAAACTAGTAGACAAGAAATAATATGCCGATCCCATAAAGTAACTGTCATCTCAATGGGTCCAACCCAATAAGTATTAGTAGCACTATCCCAGTGTTCAACACCACTCTGAAGCCAGGAAGAAGATAAACGACTGTTATTAAAAGGTGAGATATAAATGGCCTTATACACTAGCTTGTCTAAATATTTGTTGATGCCTCTTAAGCATGTAGTGGGCCAAACCAGCGTAACCACTGAGAACCTGAATGGGACTACCAAACATAGGAGCGTAGTGATATTTTTTGACTTCATAATGCAATAAATGGTAGCTGAGCAACCTGATAGTACCTGTACTCTTTACCAAGTTAGCTAACGGATATAAAACGTCCTGATCGTCATAACCAAGACCCTTAATAATTCAATCCAGACTAACACCATCACTATGTCATAGTTTTAGAGTGACAACCCAATCTAAAAAATCATTTCCAATAAAAAAATTAGAATCAAATAGAAACATACAAGGTGATCGAGTAAAGAGACCGTAGTATATATCTCTATAAACCAACATCTCTCTATTCTAATACAGCTAGTCTTAAATCGAAGCCGACTGCGTAAGTTTGTATGCATCGATCTCTTTCGAAAAATCTTCTTCTGAAGGCTTAGTACACGATAATGATACAGATCTACTCCAATCCAAAATCTTACCCTGAAAAGATAAAAGAAGAACAATTAAAACCATACAATCAATGCTTGCAATGAGTTCTTTGCTTGAAAATCACCCAAGAATTTTATTGGGAGACAATTTATTGACGAAAAAAATTTAGAGAGAGAGAGAGAGAGAGAGAGAGAGAGAGAAACGGCTAAAATCTCTCATCATTGCCAAAGGTGTAAATACAAGCAAGTCTTATAGATGAAAATGAGCAAGATGCTGTGCTGAAAAGTAAGCAAAGCAAGGCATAAAAAGTACATTATGATTTTTAAAAAAGCAAGCAAGTTGGAACGTTTTAAATATGAATTCTATTATGCAGGGCATTGAATAGCTAGCAATATGGTGCTTCAAATGGCACAAGACATGAAGTATTAAAAGCATGCAAAATGATGCATCTCACACAATGCAACAGAACATACCAAATTGTTTTATGATGTATCACAGCGATAAGCATGTAAAATGGTTCATAAAAATGTGCAAAGTAATGCAGAGCATGCAAAGTGGTGCATCATAAGTATACAATATGATACATTAAAAAGTATGGAATAACATGACTCCCAACTTATAGGCATGACTATCAACGAAGTTGCAAATCCCACTTACATGCTTGATGCTCCATATGTTGGGGTAAAGGAAACATGACCTATAGCTCAAAAAAAATGTAAAGCATGATTATTCACATACAGTGATGATATTGAGGGTGTAAATTTGTTTTGTTCTAATTGGTTGTGACCACTCAGGCTAAGTAATCAAGAATTTAAAAAGAACTACACCTAGTTCAATAAATAAGGAGGTCGAGAAAGAAAATTCAAGCTAAGAAAGATGAACATAAGATCTATTGTGTTTCAGTCAAGCGACATGTTGAGTAAAAATTAATAATAAAAAGAAGAAGAAGAAGAAGAAGAAGAGAAACGAAGAAATTAAAAAAAACTTTTGAATTGAAGAGATACATCTCGTCATGAGATAGCCTCCAAACTGGTCCCACTACCAGCAATGGATCATCAATGAATACATCTCTTCAACACAATAACTGCCTTCTACAATCAAATTTATAAAAAGGGGAAGAAACATAAAGAAAAAAAACTTATGCTCCCTATATCCCTAACATCGTGCCCTCGTCCACAAGTTGCTTCCGACCATACCCAAGTCGCTCGCATAAATCTCCTTCGCCTCCAATCCATCGAAGGTCCATCCAATCAGCGATCCCTTTCTGTCTGATACTTCCAACTAGGTAAAGAGCCTGCAATCACTTATTGCTAGTTATTTTAGGTGTATACGATCCACATGTGAATGCCTCTTATTGCTTGCTTTTGATATTTATACCAAATTAGACCCTCAGGCCCTTCTCGCAAAAAGCCAGACTATCACTCTCTAGCATGTACCTTCACTGTCTCTGTAATCCAAATCTTGGACAAAGTCTTATGCATGAAATTGCTATCCCTGTAGGCTATCGTCCTGATGTCTACCTCTACTAATCACATGAGCGCAAAACTCCTTGCAATTTACTTGATATCGCACAAAATAACATAATCCAATTTAAATGTGTGCTTTTTGTCTAACTTTAACACCCGCTTCCTAAGCCTATCCATCCTTCTATTTCAATTAATAATGAAATAAATATTTAAATACTTTATGTTGTCTTACTCACAAGCAAGCTTGTCCGTCCTTCTATTTTAATTCACAATGAAATCAATATTTAAAAACCTTATGCTATCCTATTCACAAGCAAACAGTAACTTTTTTATTTCATTCAGTACAACTGAAGTCTTTGCTTTAGTTTGCAATAACTTAAGTACAAAGTTACTATTTTATTCTATAAGAAAGTATTTCAGAATTGTATTTCATTTTTTAAAATATAAATTTATAATATCAATGCATTTTGCTTAAATTTGATTTTAATTTCTAATTCAGCATCTATTGCTTGTAATTAAAAATGTGAAATGATTTCATTAATTAAAATTTATTTTTATTTGATGAAAATCAAAGTGTGCTCATTAGAGGGTTTTACAACCTGGCTCTACAGTAAGGTTGCCCAAAGGTTTAGATTTAATTTTAGAGGAGTTTCTCTCAAGTAACAGGTCTTATAATTTCTTTTAGAAGATGATTGAAAGTTTAATTTAGACTGGGACTTATGACTCTACAACAAGGCTGATCATGGATTTAATTATTTGGGTAGGTCTTAAAGCTCTCTTTAGAATTGACCTAAAAGTGGGTCTTACAACCTAATCCTTTAGATTAAGGAGCAAAAAAATTTGAATTTGGTTACTGGGAGTTTGGTATTTTATTTAGTAGTTTCCCAAATAATAGATCTCACAAATCCTATTAGAAGTTGGCTAATTATTTGGGTATGACGAGTCTTACTGCTTTCTTTTGGATGTAGCCCAATTGGTGGGTCTTATAATTTAGCCCTCTAGGCTAAACGGCCTAGATTTTTGATTTCTTATTTGTTTAAGTAGATAACAGTTGTTTGTTAGCTTAACACCGGACTATGATTTTCAGTTGTTCACTAGCAGTTTGTTTACGAGTATTATAATTACAAGCTAGCAATTATCATTATATGACACTAGTGTTTTTGCTACCGTTGCTCTTTTTATTATGCTACTCAGTTTCTTTTCAATTCCAGGTTAAATCATCTTTTTTATGTATATTTATTTCAGTTTTTTTATTCAAATTTTCACAATGCATGTTCTATTCTCATAGTAGTATTCAGACAAACCCATGCCGACCTACTGAGTTCTCCCATTTTGGAGCCAGACACTCTACATACTCCTCCATGTTTCCCTTTCATGTTTTCTTACCAAACCAAAATACCACTTTGAACCCATTACCAGGTATTGACATGTATAATTTTTTTTATATTTCATTTATTCCTTCAATCCTTCAATATGTTTATATTTCAGATGTCGAGCTCGTAGTTGAAGAGGCTGAATGATCACTAGATATCTTGGGTGTGCACAATCATCTGGCTATTAAATATACATTTAATGACTTTGATGGTAAATATATGGCATATTTATCACTTGTTTATTTCATTACTCAGTATTTCTCCTTTCACTTGTCTTTTGCTTATATGCATAGGTGAATGATCATCATCTTCTCAATTAGTACATAGTGATTCTACACATATTTCAATTGAAGATGCCACTGATGACACTGTTACAGAGTTAGTTATTTCACCTTCTCCCTTCTCAGATTTATTTTGATGAATGTAGATGATTTATCACTAGGTGTCGCTTCTCATTTAGATGACCACTGCTTGACAGATTTGTCAGATAAGACACACTCTTCAGGTATTTTTATATTTTTATTATGGTTTTGCATTTCTTTTCTCATTCTTTCCTTTTCTAATAGCTCTAATGTGTTTTATATTTATGTTCAGAGCTAACATATTTTTCATCTAGAGTACCTTCTCGAGCTCATATATATTTTGGTCGATAGCTGTTGAGTAGAGCTCGTCACATTGTCATTACACTACGGTATCTACTACTAGGCATGGACCTTGATAATTTTCCATTTCTAGATTTAGCTAGCTTCCATGTAGAGGCTTCTCTTCTTTTAGACTGTTTTATAACTTCTATACTATGAGATGTAGCTATAGAGATATGGGAGTACCTTTACTGAGTGGTTGCTTTTGGATTGAACCACCTACACTTTATCTATTAGGAGTTAGCATTTGGAATTCTGATGGCTTGGAGGATAGGGTAAGAGCTGCTTAGGGAAGGATAAAGAGAGCTTACATGGATCTTGACTTTGGCCTTCAAACTTTTAGGCATTGCTAGCAGGATATTTCAGAGGAGCAGCTTGAGCTTTTGGAGATATCCGTAGAGCTCAAGGCTTTGAGATAGTGGGAGAGGGCTCTTTTGGATAAATGATGAGAGCTTCGAGCAGTTGCTGCTTATATTGAGGAGACCTTCTCTTGGATAGCTACTAAGGTTGAGAGATTATAGTAGGATTTATCGTCATCCATTGAGGAGATTGATTTATTGCATCATCAGTTAGCAACCACTAAGACTAGGCAAATGATGCTGTAGGATCACTTGCTCAAAGTTAGACAGTAGATAGGCAACCTCCAGTCCAGACTTTGATAGCGTTTATGGCTTCTTTTTGGTTTGTATATATACCTACATTTTATTTAAATTTCTCCCTTTTTTTATTGAATTGCCATATTTTTAGACTTTTAGTCTTTTGTATTTAATTAAAAGTGGCTCAAACCTTAGGTTCTATGAGCACATAGAGTGTTTAAAAGTTCAGTCTTTAATACTTGTATGAACCTACGGGTCGAGCTAAAAGATCAATTGGTTCAATAAACCTAAGGGCCGAACCTTTCAAATCTTTTATGCTCACAAACCTAAGGGTCGAGTTATTTTTATCAACCTAAATGGCTGAAACAAAATATAGGTTTAATAGGCCTAAGGACTGAATCTCAAAAAATCTTTCATGCTCACAAACTTAAAGGATGGAGCTAAAATCCATTGGTTCAATAAGCCTAAGGGTTAAACCTTAAAATCTTTAATGCTCACAAACCTAAGGGCTTAGTTATTTTCATCAACCTAAATGGTTGAAATGAAATGCAAGTTCAATAAATATAAGGATCGAACCTCTAAAAATCTTTCATTCTCACAAACTTAAGAGTCGACCTAAGATCCATTGGTTCAATAAGCCTAATATCTGAACCTTTAAAATCTTTTATGCTCACAAACCTAAGGATCGAGCTATTTTCATCAACCTAAATAGTTGAAATGAAATATAAGTTCAGCAAGTCTAAGGATCAAACCTCAAAAAATCTTTTATACTCACAAACTTAAGGGTCAAGCTAAGATCCATTGGTTCAATAAACCTAACGGTCGAACCTTTAAAATCTTTTATGCTCACAAACCTAAGGGTCGAGTTATTTTTATCAACCTAAATGGTTGAAACAAAATACCGGTTCAACAAGTCTAAGGATCAAACCTCTAGAAATCTTTCATGCTCACAAACTTAAGTGCCAAGCTAAGATCCATTGGTTCAATAACCCTATGGGACAAATTTTAAAAAAATTTATTCTTACAAACTGAAGGGTCAAGTTGTTTTTATTAACCTAAATGGTTGAAATGAAATATAGGTTAAACATGCCTAAGGGCCAAACCTTTCTAAATCTTTTATTCTTGTAAACTTAAGGGTCAAGCTAAAATCCACAGGTTCAACAAGTCTAAGGGCCGAACCTCTAAAAATTATTCATGCTCACAAACCTAAGGGTTAAGCTAAGATCCATTGGTTTAATAAGGCAAAGGGATAAACCTTTAAAATCTTTTATTCTCACACACCTAAGGGTCGAGCTGGTTTCATCAAACTAATTGGTTAAAATGAAATACAGGTTCATAAAGCCTAAGGGTCAGACCTTACAAATCTTGCATACTCATAAACCTAAAGGTCGAGCTGTTTTCATCAATCTACCAATTGGATTGAAGAATAAATTTAAATTCAACAAGTTTAAAAGATTGAATTTCTAAACACTCTATGTGCTCATAAAAAATAAGGGTCGAACCACTTTTGATCAAATATAAAAAACAAAAAGTATAAAAATATGCCAATTAAATAAAATAAAAGAAGGAAGAAAATTAAATAAAATACATGCATATATACATACCAAAAAGTAGTTAGAAAAGCTGTCAAAGTCTAAACTAGGGCTGCATATATGATGTCTAACTCTGAGCAAGAGATCCTTCAGCATTATCTGCCTAATTTGAGTGGTCTCTAACAGATGATGCAACAAGTCAAACTCCTTGGTGGATGATGACAAATCTTACTGTAATCTCTCAACTTCAGCAGCTATCCATGAAAAATTCTCATTAGTATAAGCAGCCACTGCTTGAAGCTCTCGTTATCTCTCCAAAAGAGCCCTCACCCCCTGTCTCAAAGCCCTGAGCTCTGTTGATATCTCCAAAAGCTCAAGCTGCTCCTCTGAAATATCCCGCTAGCAGTGCCTTAAAGTTTGAAGGAAAAAGTCAAGATCTATGTGAGCTCTCCTCATCCTGCCTTAAGCATCTCTTACCCCATCCTCCAAGCCATCAGGAATTCAAAATGCTAACTCTTGAGAGACAAAGTGCAGTGGGTTCAATCTTAAAGAAACCACTCGAAAAAGGTACTCCCACATCTCGAAAGTAGCATCCCAAAGTCTAGAAGTTGCAGAACAGTCTAAAAGTAAATAAGCCTCTACATAGTAGCTAGCCAATTTAGAAATGGCAAATCATCAATGTCCACTCCTAGTAATAGATGTCGCAGTGCAGTAACTATGTGAGAAAGCTATACTCAATTTTTGTCAACCAAAATATCTGTGAGCTCGATAAGGTACTCTCGATGCAAAACATGTTAGCTCTGAACCTAAATGTAAAACACATTAGAGCTATTAGAAATGGAAGGGATAAGAAAAGAAATGCAAAACTACACAAGAAATATAAAAATACCTAAAGGGTGTGTCTCATATGATAAATCTGTCAAGTAATGATCATCTAAATTTTAAGTAAAACCTAGTGATAAATCATTTACAATCACCAAAGACAAATCTGAGAAGGGAGAAGGTGAAACATCTAACTTTGTAACAGTGTAATTGATGACATCTTCAAATAAAATCTCTATAGAATCACTATGCACTAACTGAGAAGATGATGATCGTTCACCTATGCATACATGCAAAAGAATAATGAAAAGGAGAAATATTGATTAATGAAATAAACAGGTAGATAATATGTCATATATTGAACTTCTATGACATCGAATGTATATTCAATAGACAGATGACTATCCACACCCAATATACCCAGTGAAAATTCAGGCTCTACATCCATGGGCTCGACATCTAAAGCATAAATATATTGACGGATTGAAGGAACAAATGAAATATAAAAGAATTATACATGTTAATACATGGTACTAGGCTCTAAGTGATGTCATGGTTTGGTAGGAAAATAGGAAAAGGGAAACCTGGAGGAGTATGCAGAGTAAATGGCTCCAAAATGGGTGAACTCAGCAGGTCCACAGGGGTATGTCTGAATACTGCAATGAGAAGAGAACATGCATTGTGAAAATCTAAATATAAGAAAATTCTGAACTAAATATATATAAAAAAAAATGATTTAACTTGGAACTGAAAAGAAATTGTCAAGCAAAAAGAAAAGAGTTACTGTAGCAAAAACACTATTATCACCCAATGATAATTACTAACTAGTAAGTGTAAAACTAGTAAATAAACTGCTAGTGAACAACTAAAAATAACAGTCTGGTGTCAAGCTAACAAATAATTATTGTCTACTCAAACAAACAAATAATCACTTCTCTAGGCAATTTAGTCTAGAGGGCTAAATTATAAGACCCACCAATTGGGCTACTTCTAAAAGGAAGCAGTAAGACTCGTCATACCCAAATAATTAAGCAAATTCTAATAAGAGTCATGAGACCTATTATTTATGAAACTACTAAATAAAATATCAAACCACCAAGCAACCAAATTCAAATTAAAGTGTATATTATTCTAAAAGCTTAGGTTGTAAGACTCACTTTTA